>WNWK01000452.1:269558-437058 GCA_009830355.1 Cherax destructor
TAATGCTATTTTATTCGTAACGAAAAAAAATATGTCCAGTGGTGGGGTTTCTATTTGAAGGGCGCGGCAAGACTGTGTAATGGTTATAAATATAACCATAAATTTTAAAAGGGGGGAGGGGTAAGCCAGCGGAAGGCCTCGGTCAGAGGACTAAAAGCTCCAGTGGTAGGTCATCATATGACTATGACCCGCGTCAGGAAACATTTGTCCTGTTTCCTGATATTCCTTACATAAAGATGGTGTAGGTGCACGACGGTGGGGTACTTGATGCTAGTATGGTGGACTCCTATGACGGATGCAACTTGTATGCAAAGGCAGGCCCATGGCCGGGCTCCGAGAGTAGCGAGACTCTCGAAACTCATAAAAGGTATATCAAAGGTATATTACCTAAGTCACATGATTTAAATCAGTTTCAGGAAGTAGAGCAGGTGAAGGCGCCACGTCAGCTCAGGTAGGAGGAACTTGAATGTAATGGTTGTTATAACATCAAGTTTCCATTGGCATTGTGAGAGGATAAAATATGGTTGTTGAAGCAATCGTCGTTTCGCGACCCAATTACAGTCTTTCATTTCCTATATTTTAACATTCTCATCACCTTACTCCTATTAACTTCTCATATACACCCTTCCAATTTCTTTCACCAATCTTTGCATTCTCAAGTCTCAGGGTAACACTGGTCTCCAAATAATAATTGGAACATTTCCCACTTGATGTCTGATTCGTTATCTGCTATATCAGATCGGTTATCTTATAAGAAAACACCTCTCCTTAACACTCTAGCCTTGTTTTCAGAAACAATTGATAAGATACAACAAACTGTTCCTGATCAGCCAGGCTGTGGTGCCTGCGAGGAGGAATAGGAAGTTGAGAAGGAGGCAGGCACTTTTCCCGGTAAATCTCGTTAAAAAAGACGGCTTCTAAATTCAATGCTTTCTTTCGCTAATTAAAAGCTGCCCCTAGATCCTAATTGAAAAGGGACTGGCAATAAGGCTGAGTAGAGGGTCGAGGTGTTATTCTCTTACAAAGGCAGGCAAGTGAGGGTGAAATGAAGACGGTTTGGGTGATATCGGTTAATGGTTCCAGGAATCATCACTTCTGCACCCAGGTCTTATAAATTGTAAAAGAAATATTGCTGGAATAAGAAATATTCAGAAACATAGGGAAGTATTATATACTGAATGTAGGTAGAAGTTTGCTAGACTTATCTACGATTTCACATGCTCATGAGACCAGCTATCCTGCTAAAATGCAAAGATTTTAACAGGCTTCCTTTTGATAGTCTTGACAGGCGGGCAGTGCCTGCCTGGATAGCTGTTGATTACCAACCTTCTACCCTGATGGCTTCCCTCAAAGGAGGTCCCTTGATAATGGTGAGGAGCTCTTGATCTAAGGAAATAGACCAATGCTCCAATTCCTTGAAATAGCCTCAATTCCTTCCATTTCCCCCAGGCGTTGTATGACCCCTATGGGATTAGTTCTCCCCGTGAATGCAATCATAATACCGTGATGGCTTCGCCTGCAGTGTGACTCACAAGAGTTGTGGTCTGGCTGTTGACCGACACATGGTTAAAAAAAAGTTCATGGCAAAAAGACACTTATTATATACTACAAGGTTTCACATACAAGAATCTTTATCAAGTATAGGAAAAATGAGAAATATCGATATAGCCAAGTGGTCAGGTGTTGATAATCTGTCTTCTGTGTTTTTATAATTGTATTTGAGATAGGGTTTGCATAATATACATTCCTCTAATAATATTCATATTTCTGGGGAGGCGCTGGAAAGATGAGGTCATGTTAATTTCCTTAGATCCAGAGCCCCTCACCAGCATCAAGGAACCTACCTTGAGGGATATAATTTCCTCTGTTGACATGAATAACTGCATATTCTAGACCCAGCCATCTTTGTCATTGTCCTGGTACAGTAGATGTGCTCGTTAAACGTACATGAGCTGTGTCCCAGTGTACCATGCATTCATTCCGCTCTTGAAGATCATCAGTCGGGGGTAATCATACTTTTGACATACCTGTGACTTGTTTCCAAGGTTCAACAGGATGGTGGTTAACACCTGATTAATCAGGCTGTTGCTGCTTGCAACAGCCGGATCAGACATTTGATACCCTTGTTGGGTAAGACCGCTGTGGAGCAGCTTTGAAAGCTCACTTGTAAAACCAATCAGTGGTCTATTAAAGACATTCTTAAAGAAGTTTTTAGTTTTTTATCAATAGAGTTCTGTGATCAGCAATCTGTGATCTGTTAATGGAATTCCATAATCAGCAGTCAGAG
Organism: Cherax destructor; assembly: GCA_009830355.1. Classification (NCBI taxonomy): domain Eukaryota; kingdom Metazoa; phylum Arthropoda; class Malacostraca; order Decapoda; family Parastacidae; genus Cherax; species Cherax destructor. The sequence goes on from WNWK01000452.1 coordinate 271,846, forward strand.
CTCTGGCAATGGAAGGCTGTAATCAGAAATCAGATCTGTCATCAGCAGTGAATGATCTATCAGTGACGTTGTTTACTCTAGGCTGGTAACATGTCAAACAGCCTCAAGCTGCTAATACGTAGTCTGCTTTCACAGTGTCTTTTCCGGGTACATGTTTGATCATTGTACAGTAACTCGGGTAACAGTGAGGCACTAACAGGGAGCACTATACCATAGTCATGTATATATATTATTTATATATTGTATGTGTATAATATCAGGCTGAAGTGGCGAGTTTGGTTTAAAAAACTTGGGTCATTTCTGCCTAATAAGCATAATAAAATTTGTTTATACAGTAATTTCTACGTTAATCAGTCTGAGAATAAAAATATAATTTATTTAAATAATATTAAATAAATTTGAATTGATCTGTGATATATTTAATAGAACTAGCAAAAATAAATTAGGTTAAGTTAGGCAAGATCTCTAAATTAGGTTTAAAAAAATAATATACCTGCTTGGCCTTTACCAGAAAATTTTAAAGATCACTCAGCCGCGAGCTTTTTAATAGGAAATGATGGTATTACCTTAAGATTACCTCTAGATGATTTCTGGGGGTCAAAGCCCCCCGCGGCCCGGTCCCAGACCAGGTCTTCAGGTTGCTGGCTTGATCGACCAGTCCTAACCTAACCTAACTGACCTGAGGAACTTATCAAGATTCCTCTTCAAGATAGATAGAGGTTTGTTGATAATTCCCCTTATGCAAGAAGAGTGGGTGTTGAAGGTCTGCGTCCGTTTCACTTATTGGACTCTTCCTTTATGTACTCATCGCGCCTCTGCTTTTTACCTAACCTGCTTTATATTGGAGGTATTCAGCAGCGTCTGCCAAGCCTCTTTGTTCTCTTATGGAGAGATTTTAGTGTGCAGGTTTGGGACTAGAACCTTCAGAATTTCTGTTGCATGCTATTTCATCTATAGAGTCGTTCCAACTGGGCACCATGTAGGTTAGGTAAGGTTCGTCAGGAAAGTGTTTCCTGACGCGGGTCTTAGTCATATGATGACCCACAGCTGGAGCTTTTTTTCATCTGACAGAGGCCTTCCGCTGGCTTACCAATTCTTTCCCTATAAAAATTATGGTTATGATTGTAGGAATATTTTATCTAGTGTTTAAACTACCTCAAAACCTCATCCGCGCTCTCCCTTACCCCCACTCTCCCTTACCCCCACTCTCCCTTACCCCCACTCTCCCTTACCCCCACTCTCCCTTACCCCCACTCTCCCTTACCCCCACTCTCCCTTACCCCCACTCTCCCTTACCCCCACTCTCCCTTACCCCCACTCTCCCTTACCCCACTCTCCCTTACCCCCACTCTCCCTCTCCCCACTCTCCGTCACCCCCTCTCCCTCACCCCTTCTCTCCTCACCTCTCTCCCTCACCCTCTCTCCCTCACCCCCTCTCTCCCTCACCCCCTCTCTCCCTCGCCCCCGTTCTCCCTCGCCCCATTCTCCATTCACACACACACTTATAAAACCAGGGAACGGGTGAGGTTTGAACCCATGGAGTGGTAACACTCCAGGTGAATGCGTAAGCCACTGGGCCAGCTGGCTACAGTAAGATTCACCCAACTAGGTATATTTCTTACGCACTGGCCAGGAGTTTGAGGACTCACTTGCCATGGGTTCAAACAACATCCGTTCAACTATTTTTATTACAGCCATGAAGGGAAGACGAACTAAACCTGTAAGATCATGCAGCGTCTGCGGGAATGAGGAGTAATCAGCGTCGATCCAAGGAAGAGGAGAATTGGTCTAATTATTATAATAATAATATTTATTTCTACAAGTGCATGATACAGCTTATACAGACATAGCTGACTTCAGTGACATAATAATAATAATAATAATAATAGTAATTTCTATAAGTACATGTAAAACTTATACAGACCATAGCTAACATTAGTGACATACTATATAGAAAGCCGCCTTTTGTTATGCAGAGCATTTCTGGCAAATTAGGTTAATTTTGTCCTCAGGATGCGACCCACACCAGTCGACCTACACTCAGGTACCTACCTACTGCTAGGTGAACAAGGACAGCAAGTGTCTTAAGGTAACACGCCCAAATGTTTCCACCAGTACCGGTGATTACCTGGAGTTTACCTGTAGAGGGTTTCGGGTGTCAACACCCCCGCGGCTCAGTCTGAGACCAGGCCTCGTGGTGGATCAGGGTCTGATTAACCAGGCTGTTACTGGTGGCCGCACGCAAACTGACGTACGAACTATAGCCCGGCTGGTCAGGTACTGACTTTAGGTGCCTGTCTAGTGCCTTCTTGAAGACAGCCAGGGGTCTATTGGTAATCCCCCTTATGTAGGCTGGGAGGCAGTTGAACAGTCTTAGGCCCCGGACACTTGTGTTGTCTCTGTGTACTCGTGGCACCCCTGCTTTTCATTGGGGTAATGTTGCATCTCCTGCCCAGTCTTTTGCTTTCATAAGGAGTGATTTTCGTGTGCAAGTTTGGTACTAATTCCTCTAGGATTTTCCCTAAGATTACATTTAATAATAATTTCTATATTTACTACAAGTACATGTACATGGTATACAGGCCTAGCTGACATCAATGACATACTACTATATAGAAAGCCCCTTGTTATGCTGAGCACTTCGGGCAAATTAGGTCAGATTTGTCCCAGGATGCCAGCCACGGACTTCAGTGTGAGTTGAGTGTGCTACCAACCGAGATGAAGGCACTTTCCCGGAGAAAACAATCCCATAATAATTTGGTAGGTGGTCTGTAAAGATTATATATATATATATATATATATATATATATATATATATATATATATATATATATATATATATATATATATATATATACATACATACATACATATACGCAAACACACACAATAATCCTGAACAAGAGATACAAGATGCAAAACAACCACGGGGGGAGTTGAATGATAGCTTTGATAGAGTTGAATGATAGCTTTGATAGAGTTGAATGATAGCTTTGATAGAGTTGAATGATAGGTATCATTCAACCAGCTTGGCTTTGGGGTCCCTCAAGGAAGCAAAGCAGCGGTTCATGCAACAAGGGCGTGTCAACAACCTGCCTGAGGACAATTCAATGGTAAAATTAAGATTTCAAGAATGCATTTAATTTCCTGAAAATATGTGTTATTAACAGCTGTACAAGAACATTTCCCTGGTCTCTTCCCTTTTGTTTCAGCTGGATACAGCAAGGAATCAACGCTCCTGTTTGGAGAGTATGAAATCCCTTCATCAGAGGGTGTCCAGCAAGGGAACCTCTCGACCCATTTCTCTTCTGTATAGCGGTTAGGTAATCACTGCCAGGTTGACCAGTGAGCTAAACATCTGGTTCGTGGATGATGGCACACTGATGTGAAATCATCTCAGTTAATCAACAAGTGATTGACACATTGAGATCAAAACTACCAGGAGCATCAGTCATTGCCCCCACAAACAGCGTCTTGCTTGGAGCACCTCTGAGAAGTGATGCCATTGACTCAATTCTCAGAAAGAAACTGGAAGAGTTGAGGAAGATGGAACAACGAATAGGCAATCGTGACACTCGCAATGCCTTGTACCTTCTCACAAAATACTTGAGTCTGCCCAGGTTAACATATTTCATAAGTTGTGCACCCTCATATGATAACCCTATACTGCATAAACCCCTGTGGTTTAGCGCTTCTATTTGATTATAATAATAATAATATACTGCATAAATACGACAGTATCTTGCGGCAAATCTTTACGAAAGTACTTAAAATTACTCTAGAAGACGGACAGTGGGACCAAGCTATATTTGCAGTCAGACTAGGAGGTATTGGTGTCCGCAAAGCATCAGATTTCACTACCTGCTTTCCTATCCTCATATGTTGCATCCAGTGGACTTGTAGCAACGATTCTCCCTGAACACCTTAAGGACAATGTTGGAATTCATGACCAAAAGTTAATTGATGGAGTCACGCTCTGGAATAATCTAACAGGCTCTGAAACCAGATCTGCTCCCCCCAACAACTACAAGCAGTCACACTGGGATGACCCAGTAGTGGAGAATATAGCCTCAAAAAGGCTTCAGAGTGTGTGGGGAAAGGATAGAGCCCGCCTCCTAGCAGTAAGAGCTCCTCATGAAAGGGGCTTCCTGTTGGCTGTTCCCAGCTCCTCCCTTGGCACACGTCTCGACTCACAGACCATCTGCATTGATGTTACCGTTCGGGTACCATGGTCTTGTGTGCCGTAGATCCGAGGGAAAGATTGCAAAGGCATGAAAAAAATAATAACATCATCTAAAGGAGCCTCACAACAGCCAGATGCCCAGTAATAAGGGAGCCATCCCAGCTGTGCAGATCTGATGATAACCAAAAGCGTCCAGATGGTATCACCCTTCAAGCCTGGACGGGCGGCAAGCAGGTGGTATGAGACTACACATGTGCATCCACACTGGCTAATACCTATCTCCATTACACCAGGGAGGAAGGAGGAGCAGCTGCCAGCTTCAGGGAGTCCCAAAAGTCTTGAAAATATGGTGAACTTGCCCATCATTATATGTTAGTTTGGTTTAGCGCTTCTATTTGATAATAATAATAATAATAATAATAATAATAATATATGTTTGTTCCTATAGGCTCGGAGACCCTTGGCTCATGGGGAAAGAGTGCATCTAAGTTCCTAAAAGAGCTAGGAAAAGGACTCATCAGGGTAACTAGGGATCCCAGGGCAGCTAGTTTTCTATTCCAGCGACTCAGCGCTGCGGTTCAGAGGGGTAATGCCTTGTGTATCTTGGGTACGCGACCCAGCTCTGAGGAGCTGGATGAGATTTTCGCATTGTAATCTGTGATAAATACCTAACAATATATAATTGAAATGTATCCCTCAAACCTCATGTACTGTATATGCCATCTTTTTTATTTCTTGTGTACCATATTACGTAATAAAATATACCTATTGGTAAAAAGAATTAAAAGATGGGGTGGTAGGGGAAGTGGAATATTCAAATGGCTTCAGGAAAAAATCCAAAATTTTTTATTTTTCTCGAACCTTTTTTATCCTCTGCTCCGAGGCTATGGGTCCCACAATTTGTACTAGAGGTGGAACCCATCATTATATATATATATATATATATATATATATATATATATATATATATATATATATATATATATAAATCTGATGTGCCCCTACATGTGTTGCAGGTCCTTCCATTAATAGGGATTAGTAAAAATAATCACAGCACTTTTCACACTCCATCAGTATCGGTCCTATGTTAAAAATATATTGTATATGTATATAAAAGTTTAAAATTTTAAATGCTGCTGATGTATAATACGAAAATTGTGGATTTGCTAATGGCGCTTCACAGAAGAAAACTGTGTTCGTAATATTACAATATTACTTTTTTTATTTTGTATTTGTCGAAAATGAGGCATTAGACTGGAAGTATGAAGCTTTATATAGATTAACAGCTTCAGGGATCAAGCTTCAAGCAGCTGGCGCACTGTTTGTTGACTGATAGTGAAATTTGAAACTGTATCTTGGAATTAACCATATAATGCTTTTTTTTAAATAACGTAGGTATATGTTAGAATGTTTATATAATAAAGAATAACCCATACATGTTTAGCACTTTTATAATAATAATAATAGATTTTTCTGCGATTAGTTTATTGTTGGGAGTGATCCTGCGAGAGAATATGCCGACATGCATCAGTATGCAAAACAACCACAGGGGGAGTTGAATGATAGCTCTAGGCTTTTCGTATTGCAATCACATCAGGAGCTTGCAATGTTGCAGAAATGAGTAGGAAGTTCAAGCTGATTAGTTCAGGAGAACGTTCTATCTCATTCGAGCTAGAACGTTCCCCTGAACTAATCTGCTTGGACTTCCTACTTATTACTGCAACATTGCAAGCTCCTGATGTGTTGATTGAAACACGAAAGGCCTAGAGCTATCATTCAACTCCCTCTGTCGTTGTTTTGCATGTTGTATCGCTTGTTCGCGATTATTGCATACATCAGTATACTACACCTCAAACACTTAACACACCATTGATGTCATGATACAGGTATCATTACCGTTATATTTAAAGAGTCCACGTATCCACACGTATCATTACCTTTACAAATTAAATACCATAATTTAATTGCAGCAAGTCCTGCATATTTTTGTAGACTGCTTTCAGTCCTTAGTTACAGCGTGCTGGCACGATTTCGTCGCTAACCGAGGAATCTCCCCTTACTGACACTTCAAAAGTGTCGCCACCCAAAATAAAACATCCAGTTTTATGTTTGCTAGGAAATTCCTTTCAATCTGTTTATTATTAACGGTAATACAACATAAATGCCACAATTTATGTTGTGGCATTTATTATGTTGTGGCATTTATGGATTTGGAAAAGGCGTATGATACGGTAGATAGGGGGGCAATGTGCAGATGTTGCAGGTGTATGGAATAGGAGGAAGGTTACTGAAAGCAGTGAAGAGTTTTTATGAGGATAGTGAGGCTCAGGTTAGAGTGTGTAGGAGGGAGGGGGCTATTTCCCAGTAAAAGTGGGCCTTAGACAAGGATGTGTGATGTCACCGTGGTTGTTCAATATATTTATAGATGGGGTTGTAAGAGAAGTGAATGCGAGGGTCTTGGCAAGAGGTGTTGGGCTAAAAGATAAAGAAGCAAATACAAAGTGGAGTTGTCACAGTTGCTTTTTGCTGATGACACTGTGCTTTTGGGAGATTCTGAAGAGAAGTTGCAGAGGTTGGTGGATGAATTTGGTAGGGTGTGTAAAAGAAGAAAATTGAAAGTGAATATAGGAAAGAGTAAGGTGATGAGGATAACAAAAAGAATAGGTGACGAAAGATTGGATATCAGATTGGAGGGAGAGAGTATGGAGGAGGTGAATGTATTCAGATATTTGGGAGTGGACATGTCGGCGGATGGGTCTATGAAGGATGAGGTGAATCATAGAATTGATGAGGGGAAAAGGGTGAGTGGAGCACTTCGGAGTCTGTGGAGACAAAGAACCTTGTCCATGGAAGTAAAGAGGGAATGTATGAGAGTATAGTTATACCAACGCTCTTATATGGGTGTGAAGCATGGGTGATGAATGTTGCAACGAGGAGAAGGCTGGAGGCAGTGGAGATGTCATGTCTGAGGTCAATGTGTGGTGTGAATATAATGCAGAGAATTCGGAGTTTGGAAATTAGGAGGTGCGGGATTACCAAAACGATTGTCCAGAGAGCTGAGGAGGGGTTGTTGAGGTGGTTTGGACATGTAGAGAGAATGGAACGAGACAGAGTGACTTCGAGAGTGTATAAATCTGTAGTGGAGGGAAGGCGGGGTAGGGGTCGGCCTAGGAAAGGTTGGAGGGAGGGGGTAAAGGAAGTTTTGTGTGCGAGGGGCTTGGACTTCCAGCAAGCATGTGTGAGCGTATTTGATAGGAGTGAATGGAGGCATATGGTTTTTAATACTTGACGTGCTGTTGGAGTGTGAGCAAAGTAACATGAAGGGATTCAGGGAAACCGGCAGGCCGGACTTGAGTTCTGGAGATGGGAAGTACAGTGCCGGCACTCTGAATTAGGGGTGTTAATGTTGCAGTTTTATAACTGTAGTGTAAAGCACCTCTCTGGCAAGACAGTGATGGAGTGAATGATGATGAAAGTTTTTCTTTTTCGGGCCACCCTGCCTTGGTGGGAATCGGCCGATGTGTTAATAAAAAAAAAAATACAACATGAAATAAGTCAATGACTTAAGCAAAGGTTCGGATCCGTATTGTTTAGGATATCTTCCCAGCTAGTTTCATTTAGGACATTGTTCACTTGTTCCCATTGTATGCTTTTGTTACTGAAGTTGAATTTTGTAAAGACACCCCACATGACTGATCACATTTTGCTGGTCAGGAGCCCTGTGAAACATGTTCGTATTATTAATGGTGTACTCTTGTAATCTGCTGTATTCTAAGATGTAGTGGCGGAGGGTGTTTACCTTCCTCTCAATAGACTTTACATTTTCTTTCCTCTCTTGGAATTGCTACAACAACCTGCAGCTTGTACAGGTAACCTGAACAAGAAATCCTGGCCACCACGCTTTCTGCTCTTCTGTTTCCACTTTTCTCACCATAAAAAAATGTATCATTTATTGCCACCTTATTGCAATGTTGTATAGATACACTCTTGACTAACACTCCTCTTTCATTGAACACATCCAGATAAATTTATAATTTTCTTTGTAATTTGCTAACTGTTTCTCCAAACCTGTAGTCTGTATTTTCTGCTTGTAGTTAGGTTAGGTAAGGTTTATCAGGAAACAGGACAGGGGTTTCCTGACGCGGATCGGGAGCTTTTGGTCATCTAACGGAGGCCTTCCGCTGGCTTACCGGTCCATCCCTTTAAAAATTATGGTTATAATTATAACCATTTTTTATATATTCTTCTTGTACTCCTATTTTTGTCAGTTTATCATCCCTTTCATTCCCTTCCACGTTAACATTAGATGGCACCCACACAAAGTTTATTAATATTTCCTCTTTAATACCGTTGGTGGTATTTCTGGAGTTAAAAACTGTACAAGGCTGACATTTCCTGGCAAAATACAACCACCGAGTTAATCCTCGGTTTTTAACAACTCCAGTGGTCAATTTAAGGCCAACTAATTCAGTCTAAGTTGATACCCAGCCCTGAACTCTTGCAAACTCTTCAAGATGTTTTACATACTTTTGTTTTTTAAGCAATAGTAAATGATGATCCAGGAACACCACTTTCATGAGCTAGCGACCGGTCGGTGAATATCTGATTGAACTTTCCTTCATATTCACACTTGAAAATGGCAACGTTTTCACGCCTCTTTGCAATTGATGTAAAAATAAATTTGTATTTTTATACAAAAAGTATGCTAGTATTGGGGAAAGAGGGACATTAGACAAATTTTAATATGTTTTTAAATGTTTTTTTAAATCTGTGGATGGGTCAGGGGATCATCGCCCCTGCGGCTCGGTCTCAAACAAGACCTGGCTGATGGCCTTCCCTCTGCCATATTGTTGACTTTTGCAGTGCAGCGTTGGTTCTGCAACCCCAAGTTTCTTTTTAAAGGTAATTAAAGGTTAGTGGGTAATTATCCTTTATGTATGCGGGAAGGTTATTGGAAATCTTTGAACTCTGTCCATACAACTGTTTCTCGATAGATCTGTTACACTACTACCAACCTACCTACCTGTAGTCGAGTCCGAGAGTCATTGTCCCTGTATTTCAGTCCCAGACCTGAGAAGATTATCAAGTTCTCTTTAGACAATTAGGGGTCTCTTAGTGACTGTGTTGAAAAGTCTTGAGCCCTTGACACTTACTGAATTGTTTCTTATAGTACACACTGCTCCTGCATTTCATAAGAGTCATTTTCCGCTACTTGCCTGACCTCATTCTCTCTTACCACTAGATATCATTGAGGCTACCTTGCACTTTGTATACCGCCTCTCACTATCGTCAACAAATATTGTTGTATTCCCCTTGTACACACATTCTGATTTACTCTCCGGTGAATACATTTTAAAGATATGTATGAGCTGGCAGCATTTTAAATGTTTATACTGGTAGTTAGTGTTGTGTACCGATCTTGGTCAGCCTTAACATAGGTGCTGGAGTCAGGAACTACATAATAATCGGCTAACAGATTACGCTGCACCCTACCATACACAAACCTCATAACTATACTGTATAGAGATCACCTCGCATGTTTGTCTCCGTTACCTTGCACCGTAAGCCACCGATAATGTTTTTAGTATATGTATTTTATTATAATATTTCAGGTTTCCCTACTAACCAGTGTTGGGCAGACGAGCTCAAGCTTTCCTGAGGTTAAGAGGTCGTACCACGCAGGACACACTACCTAACTGCTTGTTGACTACCTGTTGATGGCCCTGAGGGTTAACGGTCCAGTCCCGAACCAGGCTTCCTGGTTGCTGGTCTGATCAGTCAGGCTATTAATACTAGCAGCATGCAGTACAGCGTAAGCACCACATTCCGTCTGATCAGGAACTAGCTGAAGGAACCCGTCAAGTTCCCTCTTGATGACAGATGATTTAAGATGATGACAGATGGCAGTCTGTTAATACCGTATTATTATTATAATTAAAAAAGGCGCTAATGTTAATACCGTAGTTCTTTTTATATAGGATGTGAGGGTGTTAAAAAGTCTTGGTCCTTTTACACTTAAGTTATCTCTTAATGTATTCGTTGCTTCCCTGATTAATGTTCGGTTACTTAGCATTTTGTTCCGAGTCTCTGGCTCTGGAAGGGAGTAATCTCAGTTTGGATTTGGAACCAGTCTCCCTGTATTTATATGTAAATTGCGATACATGCTTTTCGCCAACAGGCTTCGAGAGTTTTAGGTGTTCCAAATAATTTAGGTGTTTGAATAAGTACAGACAGTGAAAATTCTCAACACGTCTGTAGCCGTACAGTCCACCTGCATTAAATTTGGCTGTTGCTGTACAACGGTATTCCGATGTGGAAAGTGTAAGTGCTGTAGATCATCATTGACAAGGTCTTCTTGTTTTGAAGTTTATTGAAACAAGATTGCAGCATTTAGTTTTCCTTGGAGTTGTGATAGTAACAGTGTTGAGTACCTTGGACGTAAGATCTTCTGACATTGTCAGTGGTAACTATATTCAAATTACTTGTGCTCTCTCGCTTAGAACATTGGTGTTGACGGCTCTCTCTTCATAGCAGAAGAGATATCAAAGATGGAAAAGGTACAGAGGTCGTTTACTCCCAGGAACTATTAATATACCATATTTTCATCTACACACTGTTATCACAGTTTAGTGGAGTAAGAGATATGAGAGGAACTATAAAATTAACCTAGGAAAAAGGAGGGGAGCAGGAACACAGTAAGAGAACAGTGACACTATACGTGGTCCAGCAGATCTCACAAATATTTAACCACAAACACACAAGTTAAAAACAACCGGCTGCGATAGGTCTAGCAACGAGGTGGGTATAGAGAAAACAGGCAACGTTTCAAATCTGAACATTTTGCACTGGTGGTGCGAGACGAACTACAGGTGGTCAGCGCTGTGTTGGACACTACAAAACTGATGACAAAATAAAAGCCTACTCTGTATTTTCTTTCATAACTCACTGTTTGTATTTACTAACTTTCATTGATAAATTGAAGTAATGAATTAGTACGTAATGGGTACAAAGAAATATTATTTTTTATTGCGACTTTTGTCAGTTAACTGAGTGACTTGTATTGTCAGTGTTGGTGAATGAGGTGCGAGGGACCCGTGCGAGGGACCCGTGTTAGGGACCCGTGTGAAGGATCAATACCATCAGTCGTTTCTCTTAGTTTATAGTGTCACCAAATGAACACAACCCAGATGAACAGGAATAACTTGCATAGCTACCACATTTACCATTGTTCTCTCAACTTTGTTACATACCCTTCCTGGCTCACATCTCCAATGCGGACAGTAGACATGTTACTACCTCTGTCTCTCGCTGTGTGAGAGAGAGAGAGCCTGAGTGTTCTCACACCATCATGGGCACACACTGCACTCTGCTCTATAATAGATGGCCCCACAAGGAAGGTGCCTTGATGCAGCTAAAAGGCGGCTCTTGAAATCACACCACCTCCAGTAACTTATAGTCTCTACGGATATACAATAAATACAGCAGCCTTACTTAGTAAATACAAGTTTTACAAACTGCTGACTGTGGAGGGTCAATTTGTATGGCTAGTATATATATATATATATATATATATATATATATATATATATATATATATATATATATATATATTGCAAATAATGAGTCTGTCTATACTACTAGCCTTACAAATTGACCCTCCACAGTCAGCAGTTTGTAAAACTCGTATTTACTAAGTAAGGCTGCTGTATTTATTGTATATCCGTAGGGACTGTGTAAGTTACTGGAGGTGCTGAGATTTCAAGAGCCGCCTCTTAGCTGCATCAAGGCACCTTCCTTGTGGGGGCCATCTATTATAGAGCAGAGTGCAGTGTGTGCCCATGATGGTGTGAGAACACTCAGGCTCTCTCTCTCTCTCTCTCTCTTTCTCTCACACAGTGACACAAGCACCTGCATGAGAGGTTTTCAAGAGAAAACTTCACCTCTACCTAAAACAAGGAGCTCTGCCAGTGTATATTATAAAGACTGACCTCAGGCCGGACTTTGAAGGTAGAACTCTGGAGACCCGTCAGTGGCATATATACAGGTGATATAAACGGTTTAGAAAACTATTGTATCCTCAATGAATATTCTCAAATGTTGCACAAGCGTCTCATTCTTCATACATACACGTAAAAAGGCACTTCACGTGTAGCTCCACAGGTTTTTCCGGAGATTCAAACTGAGGGCTGAGAAAAGACAGTCTGCTTTCCATGTATGGTTAAATGCAAAGGATAGCGTGGCCTCAAGAAAGACCTTCACTGTCATACTAAGGCAAAATAAAGCTTAATTTAGTCAATATGTAGTATAGGTTTATTATTCATCCAGTATATGAATATAATAAGTTATATTCGTCCAGTGTTTGAGTATACTTGGCCTGTCGTGCATATAGATTATTAGTCTGTTATTTATCCCATGTAGGCCATAGTGTCACTCATATAATATAGGCTATAGGCAATGACATGATATATACTAGAGACCCAGGGTCGGCAAACCTATCACAAGTCACCACAATTGGCAAATTGGCCATGAAAGTTTGACGATTTCGCGTTTGGTATATAAAATCTAAGAAATCTCTTTCATGACTTGATCCATTTCACTTTTAAAAATAAGTTGTCCACCTATACTATAGACAACAGAGATTGTCAGAATATGCTGTATCCTATAAGAAATGTCAGGATAAGCCGTTTCATACCAAGCACTTTTATGAGCCTTAATGTACGTATATATATATATATATATATATATATATATATATATATATATATATATATATATATATATATATATATATATATATTGAGGATGAGGGAGGTCGGGGAGGGTTAAGGGTGGGTGAGGGTGAGAAAGAGGATGATGTGTGTAACATTTTTCTGGGCAGGGAATACACTGGCGGTGCTTTTAATAGTGTCTATTGTTTGTTGTGACGCACACAACCTAGCAGTGATGCTGCTACCACCACTACCATTCCCATTACCACCACCATTACCACCACCATTACCACCACCACTACCACCACCACCACTGATGAAGACGTTTTTGGAGTAACTTAATAGATTCTTTCTTGAAGACAGCTTTTAGTATGTTGGTAATTCCCCTCTGTATGAAGGGATGGTGTTGAGTCTTGGTCCCTTTACACTTACCGAGTTGTCTCTTAGTGTTCTTATTCAGCTTATTCTCGTACTACCAGTGATAATAGTACAGGTTTAAACCTTCCTTTGTTATTTTCTGCCTCGTCCTTGGCAAACATGTTTTTTTTTTTTGCGATATGTGAGTGGCTTTGGGTTCGAGAATATATGTACTGGCTTCCTCTGTCTCGTGTCAGTGTGACTGTGTAAATGGTCCAAGACGGACGGAAACGTCGTTGTAAGCTCCTCTCTTCTGTGTGCGAGTTTTGGGAATTTTATTATGAGGAGCGCTAAACCCGTAGGGATTTTACAGCGCTTGGGTGGGGGGGGGATGGATGGAAGGCATTCAGGGATTTGGAGCACAGGTCCAATACCCTAAATCAAGAGCCCTTCGCCAGCATCAAGGAACCTCCCTTGAGGGGGGTTCTCACTACTCTGCTGCTTGTCACTCGGAGTAGTCTGCACACTAGGCAACAGCAAATTTTATTGTGTAGATTTAAAGCCAGTCTCTACAGTGTTTCCAAAATCTAAATTATTTCAACTTTCTGAGGCAGGTTGCAAGGAGTGCGATTTCAGGGATTTAGTCTGATCCAATATTGTAGATGCCTGAATAAATACGAACTGTGAAAGTTCTCTGTAAATTATTGGAGCATAAATCCTCACCCGCAGCAATATTCCAGTGTAGGCTATACCATCTTAAATACTATCATCGTGGATTATTTTGAAGGTTCTTCTTGTGCAGTCTGCCATTTTTCTTGCAGTTCTGATATTAATATTATTATTATTATTTTTGCTAGGTAAAAGGACACAAGTGCAATGTGACATTTTGTCCTTTAGCCTAACATATTGTTGGTAATTCCACTATTATTATTATTATTATTATTATTATTATTATTATTATTATTGAATGTAAGGTCTTCCAGCATGATTTCTCCCAACTCCCTTACATTCCTCTCCCACTCCCCTGAGTGGCTTGATTGTACCTTCCATTAGGTAGGTGGGTAACAGAGATAGAAAAGTGGGTGGGAGAGATGGAAAGGAGGGTGGAAAAGTGGGTGGAAACTTACTAAGAATATTTTAATTCATGGGAAAGCGTTATATAACTCGTATGGGTCGCCAGGGAGTGGATAGATAGGAGAGAATAATTTGTAATCCGATTAAGGGGAGGGTAGCTCTCTAATTCTTCGGATCAAGAGCCGTTCATTAGTATCAAGGCAGGCAGTCCTCTTGAAGAGAGCGGTGTGAGATGCAGAAAGGTGAGTGTAAAAGATAGCAAGATGGCCATTACTGATGGTATATGATGACGCTGGTGGTGGTGGTGGGGGGTGCAGATATCAGCGGCAGACTTGGGGGGGAGGGGTGATTGTGGTGGAGTAGTAGTGGTTATGGTGATGCTCTCTCTCTATCTCTCTCTCTCTCTCACACATATATATATATATATATATATATAATGTGTGTGTGTGTGTGTAGGAGGTGTGTAGGAGAGAGGGAGATTACTTCCCTGTAAAAGTAGGTCTTAGACAGGGATGTGTAATGTCACCATGGTTGTTTAATATATTTATAGATGGGTTGTAAAATAAGTAAATGCTAGGGTGTTGGGGAGAGGGGTGGGATTAAATTATGGAGAATTAAATGCAAAATGGGAGTTGACACAATTACTTTTTGCTGATGATACTGTGCTTATGGGAGATTCTAAAGAAAAGTTGCAAAGGTTAGTGGACGAGTTTGGGAGAGTGTGTAAAGGTAGAAAGTTAAAAGTGAACATAGATAAGAGTAAGGTGATGAGAGTATCAAACGATTTAAATAAAGAAAAATTGGATATCACATTGGAGAGAGGGATTATGGAAGAAGTAAATGTTTTCAGATATTTGGGAGTTGACGTGTCAGCGGATGGGTTTATGAAGGATGATGTTAACCATAGAATTGATGAAGGAAAAAATGTGAGTGGTGCATTGAGGTATCTGTGGAGACAAAAAACGTTATCCATGGAGGCAAAGAAGGTAATGTACGAAAGTATAGTGGTACCAACACTCTTATATGGGTAAGAAGCATGGGTTGCAAATGATGCAGCGAGGAGGAGGCTGGAGGCAGTGGAGATGTCCTGTCTAAGGGCAATGTGTGGTGTAAATATTATGCAGAAAATTCGGAATGTGGAAATTAGGAGAAGGTGTGGAGTTACTAAAAGTATTTGTCAGAGGGCTGAAGAGGGTTGTTGAGGTGGTTTGGTCATTTAGAGAGAATGGATCAAAGTAGAATGACTTGGAGAGCGTATAAATCTGTAGGGGAAGGAAGGCGGGGTAGGGGTCGTCCTAGAAAAGGTTGGAGGGAAGGGGTAAAGGAGGTTTTGTGGGCGAGGGGCTTGGACTTCCAGCAAGCATGTGTGAGCGTGTTAGATAGGAGTGAATGGAGACGAATGGTTTTTGGGACATGACGATCTGTTGGAGTGTGAGCAGGGTAACATTTTGTGAAGGGATTCAGGGAAACCAGTTAATTGATTTAGTTGGACTTGAGTCCTGGAAATGGGAAGTACAATGCCTGCACTTTAAAGGAGGGGTCTGAGATAGTGACAGCTGGGAGGGACTTTTCTCAGCTGTCGTATCTGAGCTCCTCTGCAAAGACAGTGATTATGTATGAGTGTGGTGAAAGTGTTGAATGATGATGAAAGTATTTTCTTTTTGGGGATTTTCTTTCTTTTTGGGTCACCCTGCCTCGGTGGGAGACGGCCGACTTGTTGAAAAAAAAAATATATATATATATATATATATACATGTATATATATAATGGGGTCCACCTCTGGTGCAAATTGTGGGACCCATAGCCTCGGAGAAGTTTATAAAAAGGCTTCAAGGAAGAATATTTGGATTTCTTCCTGAAGCCATTTGAATATTCCACTTTCCCTACCACCCCATCTTTTCATTCTTTTTCACCAATAGGTATATTTTATTACATAATATGGTACAAAAGATACATATATTTTAACTGATGGATTCCCAGTACAGTTAGGTTAGTAGTGACTTAGTCACTGTGAGGGTTAGTCACTGTGAGGGTTAGTCACTATGTGAGCTATATGACTTAAAAGCATCAGTGCGTTTTTACCGGAGAAGAAAATCCCACCAACACAGCACCAACACCAACCAACATCACCAGCACTAACACCACCAACACCATCAACATGTGGGTTAAGGAGACAGGTAGCATGGTCTAGTTTTACCAGACATTAAGGTAAAACTTGTGTCTGAGGCAGTGAGTGCTGTGGCTGCCTCTAAGGCGTACTTTGAAGAGTATTACAAAAGCCGGGAAACAGTAGGATATAAGTCTGAGAGCAGGTTAGTGTGTATACTGAGGGTAGGTTAGTGTGTATACTGAGGGTAGGTTAGTGTGTATACTGAGTGTAGGTTAGTGTGTATACTGAGTGTTTGTTAGTGTGTATACTGAGTGTAGGTTAGTGTGTATACTGAGGGTAGGTTAGTGTGTATACTGAGGGTAGGTTAGTGTGTATACTGAGGGTAGGTTAGTGTGTATACTGAGTGTAGGTTAGTGTGTATACTGAGTGTAGGTTAGTGTGTATACTGAGTGTAGGTTAGTGTGTATACTGAGTGTAGGTTAGTGTGTATACTGAGTGTAGGTTAGTGTGTATACTGAGTGTAGGTTAGTGTGTATACTGAGTGTAGGTTAGTGTGTATACTGAGTGTAGGTTAGTGTGTATACTGAGTGTAGGTTAGTGTGTATACTGAGTGTAGGTTAGTGTGTATACTGAGTGTAGGTTAGTGTGTATACTGAGTGTAGGTTAGTGTGTATACTGAGTGTAGGTTAGTGTGTATACTGAGTGTAGGTTAGTGTGTATACTGAGTGTAGGTTAGTGTGTATACTGAGTGTAGGTTAGTGTGTATACTGAGGTAGGTTAGTGTGTATACTGAGTGTAGGTTAGTGTGTATACTGAGGGTAGGTTAGTGTGTATACTGAGTGTAGGTTAGTGTGTATACTGAGTGTAGGTTAGTGTGTATACTGAGGGTAGGTTTGTGTGTATACTGAGGGTAGGTTTGTGTGTATACTGAGGGTAGGTTAGTGTGTAGTGTGTGGAGGGTAGGTTAGTGTGTATACTGAGGGTAGGTTAGTGTGTATACTGAGGGTAGGTTAGTGTGTATACTGAGGGTAGGTTAGTGTGTATACTGAGGGTAGGTTAGTGTGTATACTGAGGGTAGGTTAGTGTGTATACTGAGGGTAAGTTAGTGTGTATACTGAGGGTAAGTTAGTGTGTATACTGAGGGTAGGTTAGTGGTGTGTGTGTGTGGAGGGTAGGTTAGTGTGTATACTGAGTGTAGGTTAGTGGTGTGTGTGGAGGGTAGGTTAGTGTATATACTGAGGGTAGGTTAATGGTGTGTGTGAAGGGTAGGTTAATGGTGTGTGTGGAGGGTAGGTTAGTGTGTATACTGAGGGTAGGTTAGTGGTGTGTGTGGGGAGGGTAGGTTTGTATACGAGGGTAAGTTAGTGGTGTGTGTGTGGAGGGTAGGTTTGTGGTGTGTGTGTGTGTGGAGGGTAGGTTAGTTTGTATACTGAGGGTAAGTTAGTGGTGTGTGTGTGGAGGGTAGGTTAGTGGTGTGTGTGTGGAGGGTAGGTTAGTGGTGTGTGTGTGGAGGGTAGGTTAGTGGTGTGTGTGTGGAGGGTAGGTTAGTGGTGTGTGTGTGTGGAGGGTAGGTTAGTGGTGTGTGTGTGTGAGGTAGGTAGGGTGGTGTGTGTGTGTGTGTGTGGAGGGTAGGTTAGTGGTGTGTGTGTGTGTGGTGAGGTAGGTTAGTTTGTAACGAGGGAAGTTAGTGGGGTGTGTGTGGAGGGTAGGTTAGTTTGTATGAGGGTGTTAGTGGTGTGTGTGGAGGGTAGGTTGTGATGTGTGTGTGCGGAGGGTAGGTTAGTGGGTGTGTGTGTGGAGGGTAGGTTGTGGTGTGTGTGTGGAGGGTAGGTTTGTGGTGTGTGTGTGTGCGGAGGGTAGGTTAGTGGTGTGTGTGTGTGTGTGTGGAGGGTAGGTTAGTGGTGTGTGTGTGTGTGGAGGGTAGGTTAGTGGTGTGTGTGAGGGTAGGTTAGTGGTGTGTTTGTGTGGTGTGGAGGTTAGTGGTGTGTTTGTGTGTGTGTGAGGAGGTTAGTGGTGTGTGTGTGTGAGGGTAGGTTA
This sequence comes from Cherax destructor, assembly GCA_009830355.1. Lineage (NCBI taxonomy): Eukaryota > Metazoa > Arthropoda > Malacostraca > Decapoda > Parastacidae > Cherax > Cherax destructor. Next base: position 290,315 of record WNWK01000452.1, read on the forward strand.
GTGGTGTGTGTGTGTGTGTGGAGGGTAGGTTAGTGGTGTGTGTGTGTGTGGAGGGAGGTTAGTGGTGTGTGTGTGGGAGGGTAGGTTAGGTGTGTGTGGAGGGAGGTTAGTGGTGTGTGTGTGGAGGGGTTAGTGATACTGAGGAGTTATGGTGTGTTGTGGAGGAAGGTTAGTGGGTGTGTGTAGGAAGGTTATGGTGTGTGTGTGGAGGGTAGGTTAGTGGTGTGTGTGTGTGGAGGGTAGGTTAGTGGTGTGTGTGCGTGTGGAGGGCAGGTTAGGGTGTGTGGAGGGCAGGTTAGGGGTGTGTGGAGGGCAGGTTAGGGTGTGTGTGGAGGGCAGGTTGGGGGTGTGTAGAAGGCAGGTTGGGGTGTGTAAAGGGCAGTTGGTGTGGAGGGTAGGTGGGGTGTGGAGGGCAGGTTGGGGTGTGTGGAGGGCAGGTTGGGGTGTGTGGAGGGCAGGTTGGGGTGTGTGGAGGCAGGTTGGGGTGTGGAGGGCAGGGGGGTGTGTGAGGGCAGGTTGGGGTGTGGGAGGGCAGGTTGGGTGTGTGGAGGCAGGCTGAGGGAGACAGGCAGGTGGTGGGGAGCAGGTTGGGGTGGGGGAGGGCAGGAGGTTGGGGTGTGAGGGGTGAGTGTGGGAGGGCAGGGCAGGTTGGTGTGTGGAGGGCAGGCAGGTTGGGGTGTGTGGAGGGCAGGGCAGGTTGGGGTGTGTGGAGGGCAGGTCAGGTTGGGGGTGTGGAGGAAGGGCAGGTGGGTGTGGAGGGCAGGGCAGGTTGGGGGTGTGTGGAGGGCAGGGCAGGTTGGGGTGTGTGGAGGGCAGGGCAGGTTGGGGTGTGTGGAGGGCAGGGCAGGTTGGGGTGTGTGGAGGGCAGGGCAGGGTGTGTGGAGGCAGGAACACCTGCCGCCCACGCCGCCCTCTCCACCCACCGATCAATAGGCAGCTGGTAGTCTGCCGTTCCCTACGCCCGTACCCAGCGACTCGTAAATTGTGAAGGACCCAGCAGTGTGGGTGGTGGCAGTGTGGGTGGTAGCTGGGTGGCAGTGTGGGTGGTAGCTGGGTGGCAGTATGGGTGGTGGTAGCTGGGTGGCAGAATGGGTGGTGGTAGCTGGGTGGCAGTATGGGTGGTGGTAGCTGGGTGGCAGTATGGGTGGTGGTAGCTGGGTGGCAGTATGGGTGGTAGCTGAGTGACAGTATGGGAGGTAGCTGGGTGGTGGTAGCTGGGTGGCAGTATGGGTGGTGGTAGCTGGGTGGCAGTATAGGTTGTGGTAGCTGGGTGGCAGTATGGGTGGTGGTAGTTGGGTGGCAGTATGGGTGGTGGTAGTTGGGTGGCAGTATGGGTGGTGGTAGATGGGTTGCAGTATGGGTGGTGGTAGCTGGGTGGCAGTATAGGTTGTGGTAGCTGGGTGGTAGTAGCTGGGTGGCAGTATGGGTGGTGGTAGCTGGGTTGCAGTATGGGTGGTGGTAACTGGGTGGCAGTATGGGTGGTGGTAGCTGGTCGCAGGTCTACCTACCTGTTGTTGATTTCCTGGGGAAGGAGGCGAGGGGGAGTCATCGGCCTGGTCCCATACCAGGCCTGCTATGCTGGCCTGACCAAGCAAACTGTTGGTGCTTGCATTATGGAGTCAGACTCAGGTACCTCAGCCCCATTGAACACCATCTGACTTAATGAGTTAATTAAGTCTCCCAGTGATGATTTCAGTTCAGAAACCAAATTGGTTGTTTAAAGTTAACTTTGATCACAATCTAAGTTTGTTTAGTCTCTATCCTGGAGTATACCTGGAGAGGGTTTCGAGGATCAACGCCCCCGCGACCCGGTCCGTGACCAGGCCTCGTGGTGGATCAGGCCCTGATCAACCAGGCTGTTACTATTAACCGCACGCAAACCGACGTACGAACCACAGCCCGGCTGGTCAGGTACTGACTTTAGGTGCCTGTCCAGTGCCTTCTTGAAAACAGCCAGGGGGTCTATTGGTAATCCCCGTTAAATATACTGGGAAGAAGTTGAGCAGTCTTGGGCCCCTGACACTTATTGTGTTGTCACTTAAGATTTTTGGTGAGGTATCATATGATCAATATTTTGGCTATTTTAAGTTGAAGAACCACATGGTATATGTTACCTAAGATGGTATATGTTACCTAAGATGGTACATGTTATCTAAGATGGTACATGTTACCTAAGATGGTACATGTTACCTAAGATGGTATATGTTACCTAAGATGGTACATGTTACCTAAGATGGTACATGTTACCTAAGATGGTACATGTTACCTAAGATGGTACATGTTATCTAAGATGGTACATGTTACCTAAGATGGTACATGTTACCTAAGATGGTACATGTTACCTAAGATGGTACATGTTACCTAAGATGGTACATGTTACCTAAGATGGTACATGTTACCTAAGATGGTACATGTTACCTAAGATGGTACATGTTACCTAAGATGGTACATGTTACCTAAGATGGTACATGTTACCTAAGATGGTACATGTTACCTAAGATGGTACATGTTACCTAAGATGGTACATGTTACCTAAGATGGTACATGTTACCTAAGATGGTACATGTTACCTAAGATGGTACATGTTACCTAAGATGGTACATGTTACCTAAGATGGTACATGTTACCTAAGATGGTACATGTTACCTAAGATGGTACATGTTACCTAAGATGGTACATGTTACCTAAGATGGTACATGTTACCTAAGATGGTACATGTTACCTAAGATGGTACATGTTACCTAAGATGGTACATGTTACCTAAGATGGTACATGTTACCTAAGATGGTACATGTTACCTAAGATGGTACATGTTACCTAAGATGGTACATGTTACCTAAGATGGTACATGTTACCTAAGATGGTACATGTTACCTAAGATGGTACATGTTACCTAAGATGGTACATGTTACCTAAGATGGTACATGTTACCTAAGATGGTACATGTTACCTAAGATGGTACATGTTACCTAAGATAATGTACAAGATGACATGTTACCTAAGATGGTACATGTTACCTAAGATGGTATATGTTACCTAAGATGGTATATGTTACCTAAGATGGTATATGTTACCTAAGATGATATATGTTACCTAAGCCTACACAGTAGGCTTCTTCTGTCCGAAACTGTTGAACATGTCTCTTAATCACCAACTAATTGGTATTTTATACCATTTTCAACAAAAACTAATCTTTCTTGACGTAAATTCATTATATATCTACGTGACAAATATAACAGAAATTTCCACACAGTCATTCAAACACATATATGTCGTGCCCAAACATATATATGTCGTGCCCAAACATATATATGTCGTGCCCAAACATATATATGTCGTGCCCAAACATATATATGTCGTGCCCAAACATATATGTCGTGCGATTTTGGCTTAAATAGCAACGCTCTTGCCGAATAAGAATAAATTAAATTGCGCTTGTTATAATACGGTTAGGTAAGTTTCCTAAGGTTCTTTTGGTGCAAAATTATTATTTTTTACGTTAACCTAAATTAAAAAAATATTTATCTATAAACGTATAATAGAAAATTTAAGAAAGGACTTAATTTTAAATGAGTTTTTGCTAATTAACCAGTTTTATCTATTCGGTACGACATTTGCATCACAGGTTTCAGGTTTTTATCGCTCTTGTTGAGTCTGGCTCTCCCGCACCGGTGTCCAGCAGTAGTCGACCCTCAAACTGATCTTCAGAGTTCCCTGATATCTCTTCCCGACGATAGCTGTCTTGGTGAAATCGTTCACCTGGGAGTTCTACTTCACAGAACCTGTACGTGTTGGAACAAAGTTATGTTCAAATTTTAATTCAGCGTCCCAAAACTGGTTAGAAACTCGTGTTTTTAAAAATAAACTGAAATCTTTGTTGGTCATGTAATTATTTTTATCTGATATCTTGAGAACTTGTGCTGAACGCGAGTCATTCCCATGATAGTAATAGTAGTAATACAAATGGTAGATACAGTGATGATGGTAGTGGTAGATGTAGTAACAGTAATCATGTTACGTCTAAGCTTTGCTTGCTGATTTTTAAATAAAACTTTCATTCAGGTTTGTGCCTACAGCCCGGCATCTCTTTCCTCACTCACTTGAATCTGCTGTCAGCAGTGTTCCCGGTGTGAAGGGTGGGGAGAGAGCCTTCTGCTTTACTAGCCTCACTTCGTCTCTCTCTCAGGAGAAAATTGTGAAGTAGTTACAAGGGTAACTTGGTTGTTTCAGCAGGTAATCTTGGTTGTTTCAGCAGGTAATCTAGGTTGTTTCAGCAGGTAACCTAGGTTGTTTCAGCAGGTAATCTTGGTTGTTTCAGCAGGTAATCTAGGTTGTTTCAGCAGGTAATCTTGGTTGTTTCAGCAGGTAATCTAGGTTGTTTCAGCAGGTAATCTAGGTTGTTTCAGCAGGTAACCTAGGTTGTTTCAGCAGGTAATCTTGGTTGTTTCAGCAGGTAATCTAGGTTGTTTCAGCAGGTAATCTAGGTTGTTTCAGCAGGTAATCTAGGTTGTTTCAGCAGGTAATCTAGGTTGTTTCAGCAGGTAATCTTGGTTGTTTCAGCAGGTAATCTAGGTTGTTTCAGCAGGTAATCTTGGTTGTTTCAGCAGGTAATCTAAGTTGTTTCAGCAGGTAATCTTGGTTGTTTCAGCAGGTAACCTAGGTTGTTTCAGCAGGTAATCTTGGTTGTTTCAGCAGGTAATCTAGGTTGTTTCAGCAGGTAATCTGTGTTCCAGGTATCTGGTTTTTTCAGCAGGTAATCTAGGTTGTTTCAGCAGGTAATCTAGGTTGTTTCAGCAGGTAATCTAGGTTGTTTCAGCAGGTAACCTAGGTTGTTTCAGCAGGTAATCTAGGTTGTTTCAGCAGGTAACCTTGTAATAGCGCAGAAACTGCATGTAAAGAGGATTAACTGGAAAAGTGGGCAGATGTATTTCTCTCTCCTTTCATTCACTAATCTCTTCTAATTTCACTCACTTCACTTCTCTTTCCTCTTCTTTCAGTTCCTACCTCTCCTCTACACGCATTCCCTTCCCTCTCCTCTTTAACTCTTTTCCTATTATGTGTTTCTTCATATCCTCCGTATCTCATGATCCCCATTTTCCTTATTCTCCTCCTACTTGTCCTTCACCAGCACCACCTGGCTCTCTCTCTCTCTCTCTCTCTCTCTCTCTCTCTCTCTCTCTCTGACTTTCCAATATAAAGAGAGGTTGTACAGTTTTCATTCTTCGCTGAACTTTTATAATAATGATTTAGCCAGCCTTCTGCCCCATCCCCGTAAATGATGGCGTCCTTACCCCCGTGTTTGTCTCGGGTTCACGATCCACTTGAAAATAAATCTTCCTAACAAGGTCCACTTGAAAAAATCTTCCTAGCAGGTTCTACTTGAAAAAAAATCTGATAGGTTCCACTTGAAAAAAATCTGATAGGTTCCACTTGAAAAAAATCTGATAGGTTCCACTTGAAAAAAATCTGATAGGTTCCACTTGAAAAAAATCTGATAGGTTCCACTTGAAAAAAATCTGATAGGTTCCACTTGAAAAAAATCTGATAGGTTCCACTTGAAAAAAATCTGATAGGTTCCACTTGAAAAAAATCTGATAGGTTCCACTTGAAAAAAATCTGATAGGTTCCACTTGAAAAATCTGATAGGTTCCACTTGAAAAAATCTGATAGGTTCCACTTGAAAAAAATCTGATAGGTTCCACTTGAAAAAAATCTGATAGGTTCCACTTGAAAAAAATCTGATAGGTTCCACTTGAAAAAAATCTGATAGGTTCCACTTGAAAAAATCTGTCTAGCAGGTTCCAATTGAAAAAATCTTCCTGGCAGGTTCCAATTGAAAAATGCTTTTTAATGGGTTACTTCCCATAGATATCGTAAGAAAATTAGATACGTAGATATACCATCTTTTGTCAGATGGATCGTCAGCAGGACCACTACTTAGTAGTAGTTGAGGACTGGTCACAGACCGGGCCGCAGGGGTAACTTAACGAATAGAAGTCAGAGAGGAGTAGTAAACAGAGTGAAGTCGGAGGCTGCCACGGTGAAAAGCTCTGTTCCTCAAAGAGCAGTACTCGCCCCACTTCTGTTTCTCAGTCTTATATCCGGCATAGATAAGGACATTAATCATATCACCCGAACACCCTTTGCCGATGACACTGTAATCTCCGAGAGTGGCCACGTCCGTTGAAAACATGGTAAATCTTCAAGCGGCTATAAATCAAGTCTTTCAGTGGACCCCAGACAGCAATATAATGTTTATGGAGAACAAGTCTCAGTTGTTCCGCTATGGAAGAATATAGGAAATGAAGACTTGAGAGTAATGTCAGAAGATCTCACATTCAAGGATCATAACAATGTTGGTGTTGCTACCACAAAGAAAATGGTAAGGTGAGTAACGAGAACTTTCAAGACAAGAGATGCTGAGCCAGTGATGATACTCTTCAAGTCACTTGTTGTCTGCAGGCTGGAATACTGCTGTATACGAACGACACCCTTTAAGATTGTTGAAATGGAAAATATACGGAGAACTTGCACTGCTTGTAAACACTTGTCAAGCATCTGTACTACTAGGAACGCTTAAAGTGCCTACAACTGTATTCCTTGCAGCATAGGCGAGAAAGGTGCATCATAATTAACACCAAGAAAATCCTGTAGGGCCTGATCCCAAACCTGAATACTGAAATCGCTTCACATAAAACTGCGAAACTTGGCAGAAAATGCCTCCAACCACTCTGAAACTTCGAAATATGCAATAAAAATAGATTTTTATGGACTTCTCGTATGTTATATTAATTAAAGGAGGGGTGCGATGCGTACACTAGGAGTGTCAGAGGTCCCTGTCTCTTCAACGCCCTTCCTTCGTTCTTAAGGGGAATTGCCAACAAGAGGGAATTTGACGAGTTCCTTAGGACCATTAGTTCCTAACCAGCCAGGCTGTTGTTGTTCGTACATTGGACTACATGCGGCCAGCAGTAACAGCCTGGTTAACCAGGCCTCAGTCTACCAGGAGGCCTGATCTGGGACCGGGCGCGGGGGCGTTGACCCCTTGGCAACGTCCTTCGGATGCTATGATTGTTTTAACGTGTTTGATTCTGTGATTGTTTTATCATGTGACTTGTAGTGTGATTGTTTTATCGCTTAACTGGTAGTGTAATTGTTTTATTATGTGACTGGTAGTGTGATTATTTTATCATGTGACTGGTAGTGTGATTGTTTTATCATGTGACTGATATTGTGATTGTTTTATCGTGTGACTGGTAGTGTGATTGTTTTATTATGTGACTGGTAGTGTGATTGTTTTATCATGTGACTGGTAGTGTGATTGTTTTATCATGTGACTGGTAGTGTGATTGTTTTATCGTGTGACTGGTAGTGTGATTGTTTTATTATGTGACTGGTAGTGTGATTGTTTTATCGTGTGACTGGTAGAACGTTTTATGGTGTATTTCATCTTGAGTGTCTTATTGTGTTTTTATTTAATTTTGTCTTATACTCACCTGATTGTATTCACCCGGTTGTGCTTACCTAGTTGTGTTAGCAGGGGTCGAGCGACGGCTCCTCTGTCTGCCTCTATCCTTGCATAAGAAAGAGCGCTGTATGGCCTATTACTGGCATTACCTATGACAGGTTTCGAGGGCTCTTTAGCCTCACAGCAAGGCCTTAGGCCGGGGCTTTCCTGTCGATTGGCTGTTCTACCAGGCTGTTGCTATTAGCGGCTTGTTAGCCCACTTGCTGATAAGCTTTATATAGCTTCCTGGTACAGTCTGAATACCGTCATTTTCCCTTGAAATCTACGTGGAAGTGGTTCCAGGGGTCAACGCCCCACCGGCCCGGTCCTCGACCAAACCTCAGGGCCTGATCAACCAGGTTGTTACTTCTAGACGCACGCAATCCAACGTACAAACTACAGCCCGGCTGATCGGACACCGAGTTCAGGTATCTGTCCAGTTCCATATAGAAGGCAGCCAGGGGGTCTGTTGGGGATTCCTCGTATATATGATGGGAGGCTGTTGAACAGTCTTGGACCCCGGATGCTCATTGTGTTTTCTCTCAGTGTACTCATGGCGGCCCTGCTTTTCATTGGAGGTATGTTACACCGTCTGCCGAGTCTTATGCTTTCGTAGGGAGTGATTTTTGTGTGCAGATTTTGAGACCAGTCCCTCTTAAGATTTTCCAGTGTAGATTATGGTATATCTTTCTCGCCTGCGTTCCATGGAGTACAGGTCAAGGGACTTTAGATGTTGCCAATAATTAAGGTAAAGACTGAACTAATACGTGTGGTAAAACTTCTCTACATTGAGCAACACTTAGGTATCTTTAATGAGAAAACGTTTCGCCACACAGTGGCTTCATCAGTCCATATAAAGAAGAATGGTGAAGAACAGGAGGAGTTTGAGGTAATCAGCCCCTCAGCCTTGAGTCGATGTAATCAGTCCTTCAATCTTGAAAAGAATACAGCATATGTGCGAAGAAGTGGCTTATATACTGTAGATAGGTGAGGTGCAGCAGTCGTAGATGGTGTCACATTTGACCAATCCAAATGTGGAAGTAGGTCATGCCTGAAGGTTAGGCAAGTGAAGAATTCCCTGTATTAAGATCCCAAGATGTTGCTGTGTCTGTCAGGAATGCAGATGAATGGTTCTCCTAACCATTCATCTACATTCTCTTGATCTGATATTTCGCCTGCCTTGAATGGGTCTGTTAATGTACAGCAATATTCCAGCCTAGAGAGAACAAGTGACTTAAACAGGATCACCATCGGCATGGCATCCCTTGTATTAAAAGTTCTCATTATCCATCCTATCATTTTTCTCACAGATGTGATAGTGACACTGTTGTGATCCTTGAAGGTGAGATCCTCTGACATCACTCCCAAGTCCTTCACATTAATTTCTTGCTCTATTGTGTGGTTAGAATTTGTTGTATAGTCCGTTTTAGTTATTATTTCCTCAAGTTTTCCATAACGGAGTAACTGAAATTTGTCCTCGTTGAGCATTGTATTGTTTTCCACGGCCCATTGGAAAACTTGGTATATATACCCCAGGAAATTTACCGCGTCCTCAATGGATGACAGTCTCATGCAGGTTCTAATAGCGTCTGCAAAAGTGGGCATGGCGCTATGGTTTACATTTCTGTTTATGCCAGATAAGAGGATGGGGGTGAGTACTGTACCTTGTTGAACAGAACTCTTCACTGTGGCAGCTGCAGGTGTAGCTGTCACTTAGTTATCACGGTTATCGTTATCAGAGTATTGATGCCATCTGGTAATCACCAGTGTGGTATGTTATCTTCACCAGTGTCTTGGGACGTGTACTGATATGTTGTCAGTAGACGTATACTGATATGTTATCAAATGTATTGATATGAGTAGACGTGTACTGATATGTTATCAGTAGACGTGTACTGATATGTTATCAGTAGACGCGTACTTATATTTGTATTATCGAGGTAGGGTATGATGGCAAGTTGATGAATAAAACACATGTACAACACCTGGGTATCTTTATTCCGGAAAAGTTCGTCAGTTCACTACTAAACGTTATTGAAAGGTGTTGAAACTGGGGACAGTAGAAGACCGGCGGAAACCTTCTACCGTGTCCACTTTCAACACCCTGACGTCACCTTTGTATTGAACTGATCAAGCCGCTGGGTGGCGAGAAACACTTTTCGACTCTGGATACCCAGGTGTTGCACATGTGTTATTCATCGAGGTAGAGGGGGCTACATCGATGAATACGGCATCACGTAGCGAGTGAAACACATCTGGTTCGTTAGGGTGGGTAATGTAAGGTTAGGGTTGTGGAAGCAGTACTGGAAGAAGAGTCACCGGTGCATGGTGTTGGCCTCCAGATGGTAAAATTATCTAATTTAACGTAAGGATGATGAGAGGGCCTCTCGCTCGCTCTAGTGATAGCCAGTTAGTAAATGAGAAGGTAATGATGGTGATGGTAGTGGTGATTTTGGTGTTGGTAAAGGTGGTGGTAATGGTGATTGTGGTGGTGTTGGTAAAGGTGGTGGTAATGGTGATTGTGGTGGTGTTGGTAAAGGTGGTGGTAATGGTGATTGTGGTGGTGTTGGTAAAGGTGGTGTTACTGATGGCGATGGAAGTTGTGTGTTACAATAGCTAGTATTGGATAGAGTGAAGCGTGGCAACATAGAACTTTATTAGGCTGGCCCAGATTGTGTCAACACCATGATGGTGTTACCGTTGACACAACCTTAACTCTCTTGTTGACTGTGACCATTGTTATTGGTGGTGGTGGTGGTGGTGGTGGTGGTGGTGGTTGGTGGTGGTGGAGCAGCAGCCATACGCCGCCATCGAGACACTCTTGTTGTTGTTGTTTCAACCAGACTCTGCCTTGAGCACTGTTTCAACCAGACTCTGCCTTGAGCACTGTTTCAACCAGACTCTGCCTTGAGCACTGTTTCAACCAGACTCTGCCTTGAGCACTGTTTCAACCAGACTCTGCCTTGAGCACTGTTCAACCAGACTCTGCCTTGAGCACTGTTTCAACCAGACTCTGCCTTGAGCACTGTTTCAACCAGACTCTGCCTCTTATTGAGCCTGAGCGAGGCTTCGTCTTGATAATGTTGAACAAGAAGGAATTACGAACACAGGCGTAGTCTAGTGGCCTGCACACCTGGTTGTAGCACGATAACCAAGGTAGAAACGAGGAACCCGCACATGGGAGAGAGAATCTTATGACGGCGTTTCGGTCCGACTTCGACCATTTACAAGTCACAAGCGTGACTTGTGGATGGTCCAGGTCGGACCGAAACATCGTTATTAAGTTGTCTATCCTATGTGCGGGTTATTTGTGTATAGTCATCAGTTTATAAAATGGTGTCTGTGGTGAGCGTATGTTGAAAGTGAGGGTAGTGGAGGGAAGGAGGTGGACTGGAGGAGGTGGACTGGAGGAGGTGGCGGGGAGGTTGGTGGAGGGGAATGAGTGTGTAGCTGCGACAATTTTTTTTTTTTTTGTGAAAGGGGGCGGGGGACTGAGCAGCAGGGGCGGCGATGGTGGCGGCTGACGGAGAGGCCCAAGACACGAAACCTGTTTGGTGAGTTGACCCTGTGACCCAGAGCTCACCAGACAACACTACCCCGTGACCCAGAGCTCACCAGACAACACTACCCCGTGACCTAGAGCTCACCAGACAACACTACCCCGTGACCCAGAGCTCACCAGACAACACTACCCCGTGACCCAGAGCTCACCAGGCAACACTACCCCGTGACCCAGAGCTCACCAGACAACACTACCCCGTGACCCAGAGCTCACCAGACAACACTACCCCGTGACCCAGAGCTCACCAGACAACACTACCCAGTGACCCAGAGCTCACCAGACAACACTACCTAGTGACCCAGAGCTCACCAGACAACACTACCCCGTGACCCAGAGCTCACCAGACAACACTACCCAGTGACCCAGAGCTCACCAGACAACACTACCCCGTGACCCAGAGCTCACCAGACAACACTACCCCGTGACCCAGAGCTCACCAGACAACACTACCCAGTGACCCAGAGCTCACCAGACAACACTACCCAGTGACCCAGAGCTCACCAGACAACACTACCCCGTGACCCAGAGCTCACCAGACAACACTACCCAGTGACCCAGAGCTCACCAGACAACACTACCCAGTGACCCAGAGCTCACCAGACAACACTACCCCGTGACCAGACTGTAACCCGACACTGTGTCATCACTCGCACCTAATTCCATTCTTCATTTAATTAACTTTTTAACTAATTTGCTTAATATAATCTCAGGTCTTAGATGCTCATCCCGTCCTCTCGTTCTTGTACTCTCTCTCTATCTCTATCTCTATCTCTCTCTATCTCTCTCTCTATCTCTTCTCTCTCTCTCTCGACACTTACAGATTTCACTGCTGACTGACACCTTTAGCTTTACCCTCCTTGTTCCTGGTCGTACATGTAGCTCATTGTTTTCACGGTCATTCTCTCTCTAATTAAAATTTTCTATTCTTCTTTCATCATTAGCTTTGTTTTTATTTTTTACCCTCTTGCTGTCTATTACTGTTTCTTATTATTGCAGTGTTTTTTTTATCTTGCTGTCTATTACTGTTTCTTATTATTGCAGTGATATTTTTATTCATATTTCATCCCTGATTTCCTGTTGCTTGGTTGTATAGCACTGTTATTACCATCTTAGGTCCTTGGATCATTAATATTCCTGCTACCTTGACAATGAACCTCCCACTGTGTGTGTCCTTCACTGCTTCTTTATCATCAACGCCTCTCATTTCCTGTCGTCCATTTCGTTTTTTCTTTGTGGTTTCCCACTGGGAAAATTGCAGGTGTCTTTCCCCCATAGGGTTTCGTCTCTGTTAGAGCTATGGTGTCTGGCTGTTTCCTTGTAACTCAGCACTTTTGTTAGTGACTTCATCGGCGTTTACCTCACCCTGATTCTTCTCATTGTTGTTTATTCTGTTTTGTTTTCAGTATTAGGGTGTTACTGGGTGTATGGTTGATGTGTAACCCATCCTCTTAACCACAGTCATCATGTCACTGTTGTAAAAACAATCAAATAGGGAGGTAATACGGGGTTGAGGGATGCAACTCAACAGGACTGTAGATAGGGTGTTCTGTAGGGGGGGGGTTAGAGGTGTCTGAGGGGATGGGTTGTGATGGCGAGGCTCCGGGTACACCTCTACCTTGTTGGGTCTTGTGTGATGTACTGGTGAGGTGAAGCAAGGTGGGGGAACACTGAGCTATCCCAGTGCTGCCCCCCACTGACACACCTATCACCATGCCTCCTCTTCCTCTCTTTCTCTCTCTCTTAATTCTTATAAAGAACTGTAAATTTCACAATATACGGATATTTAATTTGCATTTGAGAAAGTGTTCCTTCGTCATCTTATTATTATTATTATTATTATTATTATTATTATTATTATTATTATTATTATTATTATTGTTATATTCATGGGAACCACTGAATCCCTAAGGGTTTACATCACGTTTGATCCAAGGGAAATAGCTTCTATCCCTCGGATCAAGAGCCTTTCGCAAAGGAAGACTTGCTGAACGAAGTTTTCCCCTGAGCAAAGGTTATCCTAGGTTAAAGTTATCTTGAATTACTTAAGATAACCACTATCTTTCCTACCAACTTGTACCTGATTTCACTCACCTGTAACCACTCTTAATTTTTTTTTGGAGGAAATACAGTTGATTTTCAAGACTACCGTCGGTTAAATACTCTCTTCTAGGTTAAATTTATACAATTTATACAGTAGAATACGATTCATGTAGCAAGAGGTTACTGTTTATAAATAGAGGGTTGACTACAGGAAAGAGTGGCGCGTGCTAGTGAATGTTGAAGTAGGTATTGAAAGACTGGACGGTGTTGTTGTCACTGCTGGTACTCTCAGTGCTTGGTCGTTGTTGTCACTGCTGGCATTCCCAGTGGTTGGTCACTTGTTGTCACTGCTGGTACTCTCAGTCGTTGGTTACTGTTGTTTTTGTCACTGCTGGTACTCTCGTGGTTGGTTACTCACTGTTGTTTTCATTGCTGGCACTCTCAGTGCTTGGTCACCGTTGTTATTGTTGTCACTGCTGGCACTCTCAACACATGGTGCTGGGACAACAGGTGTGGTGCAGGTGTGTGGAGGGAATGCACTTGTGAAAGAAGGGAGGGGTGGGTGTGGGTTTGTGGGTGTGGGTAAGGATGTACTTAACTTGGTATACACAAGTGAGCCGCCACACAAAGGTTATGCTATGTTTGTGTCGACCCCGGCTTGATCCACCACCATCCAGTGTAAACACCCAGGTATGTGTCAGTGTATCTACACCCAGATATGTATATTTCTGCATATACACCCGGCTGTACGTACATCTTTTCATATAAACCCATAAGTGTATATTACATGTATATATATATATATATATATATATATATATATATATATATATATATATATATATATATATATATCCCTTCTCAAGGAAGGGTCCTTGATGCTGGTAAGGGTTTCTTGATGTCACCCCGAATGCCTTCCGTTCCCCCAGGGGAGCTGTAGGACCCCTGCGGGTTTAGCGCAGGGGTCCTACAGGCTGAATATAATAATGAGTGTATATATCAGAGGGGCGATGGGAGTAACTCGTATTATCCAACGACACACCTGGGGGACACCTGGCCTGGTGGACTTCCGTAATGACAAATCAGTCACTAGGGAATCAGCGCACCACAGTAGGCGCTCATCGCTGCCGCCATATCTCAATACACGAAGCTTTACTATTTCTGAAATCCCCACACCACAACACCTTCTACCCAAGCAAAACACAGCCATCACTCAACCTCGCCCATTTCTCTCACAGCACCTCGTATACGGCACTATTTATACCGAATCCTCTCACAGCACCTCATCTACGACATTATACTGCATTATTCTCATTCTCGATCCACAATACATTGGATTGATAATGCCCCCTGGGTGAAGTGTGTGTGTGTGTGTGTGTGTGTGTGTGTGTATTTCTTTGCCAACCTCACATTGCCTGTATTAGCACCAGGAATCTGCCACTATAATGCTATGTTAAACTCTTAACTGGATCTAATGTTCCATACAGCAGTGTTGGTTGCAGGGGTTAAGTCATAGCTCGTGGCCCCGCATCTTCACTGGTCGCCACTAGGTGAACACACGCCCTGCTCCATGAGCTTTATCATATCTCTTCTTATCTCCCCACAGTGGAATACAAGACAGTGGCGCGAAACATGATGAGGCTGTAACAACGTTTTACTCCTTGTTCTTCACTCTGCAGAGTGAAGAACATCTTTAAGGTGTTACTAATGTTCTAAACAGAGCGAAATGTTGCCACGATAAAAGGTTGTTCTGAAACGTGTCTTTCCCTGGTCACAGTGGTATATATAGTTTCATTGTTATTATGAGATAGCTCAGTTAAACGTGGAGGAAGCAACTCCAGTATTTTTATTAAGAATAAGAAGTCACGATACCTTGACTGGAAAAATACACAAATAACCCGCAAACCAGGGTACGGGTGGGGATTGAACTCGCGGCAAGTTACGACTCGCCGCGAGTTCAAACCCCACCCGTACCCTGGTTTGTTTGCAATCGTGTCACTATGATTTCGTGAGTCAAAATAACCCGCACATAGCACAACGAAACTTACGACGACGTTTCGGTCCGACTTGGATCATTAATAGTCATACACAAGCGCTTCTGTGTGACTCGTTTTTGGTCTAAATCGGACCGAAACGTCGTTATAAGTTTCGTTCTGCTATGTGCGGGTTATTTGTGTATTTTATTTTTTGTTGTTCTTACGTTCACCTCGATTTAAAGAACGCTGATTTAATCGGCCTCGATTTAACGAATCTCGATTTACAAAACATTGATTTAGTGGATTTCGATTTAAAGGACATTGCTTTAAAGAACTCTGATATAATGGACTTCGATGAGACTAAATTGTGTCTCCTGTCTCTCCGGTGGATAACAGTAATGACCACAAGGATCAATACTGTTATCAACGTCCCTTCCTCTTCCTCTGGTTATTCCGGTGCATCCATGTTTTTTCTGATTTCAAAAGCGAAAAAGCGTCTCAACGAGTGTGACTGAACAAAGATTCAAAGCAAGTTTAATTTACACGAGGTTTGTTATTCATCAAAGATTCAAAGCAAGTTTAATTTACACGAGGTTTGTTATTCATCAAAGATTCAAAGCAAGTTTAATTTACACGAGGTTTGTTATTCATCAAAGATTCAAAGCAAGTTTAATTTACACGAGGTTTGTTATTCAACAAAGATTCAAAGCAAGTTTAATTTACACGAGGTTTGTTATTCAACAAAGATTCAAAGCAAGTTTAATTTACGCGAGGTTTCGCTCACAGAAGATATTTTTTTGTCTCGTGACTTGAAAAGATGAGCTGTGAGCGAAGCTGTGTGCAAATTACTGCTTGCTTTCCTATGTGTTCTGAAAGTTAAGAGTTTAATTAGAAGGTCCAGTTTTCCTGTGGTCACTAGTCAGGGTTGGTAGTATGGCCAAAGGTAGTGTGGTCACTAGTCAGGGTTGGTAGTGTGGCCAAAGGTAGTGTGGTCACTAGTCAGGGTTGGTAGTGTGGCCAAAGGTAGTGTGGTCACTAGTCAGGGTTGGTAGTGTGGCCAAAGGTAGTGTGGTCACTAGTCAGGGTTGGTAGTGTGGCCAAAGGTAGTGTTGTCACTAGTCAGGGTTGGTAGTGTGGCCAAAGGTAGTGTGGTCACTAGTCAGGGTTGGTAGTGTGGCCAAAGGTAGTGTGGTCACTAGTCAGGGTTGGTAGTGTGGCCAAAGGTAGTGTTGTCACTAGTCAGGGTTGGTAGTGTGGCCAAAGGTAGTGTGGTCACTAGTCAGGGTTGGTAGTGTGGCCAAAGGTAGTGTGGTCACTAGTCAGGGTTGGTAGTGTGGCCAAGGTAGTGTGGTCACTAGTCAGGGTTGGTAGTGTGGCCAAAGGTAGTGTGGTCACTAGTCAGGGTTGGTAGTGTGGCCAAAGGTAGTGTTGTCACTAGTCAGGGTTGGTAGTGTGGCCAAAGGTAGTGTGGTCACTAGTCAGGGTTGGTAGTGTGGCCAAAGGTAGTGTGGTCACTAGTCAGGGTTGGTAGTGTGGCCAAAGGTAGTGTTGTCACTAGTCAGGGTTGGTAGTGTGGCCAAGGTAGTGTGGTCACTAGTCAGGGTTGGTAGTGTGGCCAAAGGTAGTGTGGTCACTAGTCAGGGTTGGTAGTGTGGCCAAAGGTAGTGTGGTCACTAGTCAGGGTTGGTAGTGTGGCCAAAGGTAGTGTGGTCACTAGTCAGGGTTGGTAGTGTGGCCAAAGGTAGTGTGGTCACTAGTCAGGGTTGGTAGTGTGGCCAAAGGTAGTGTGGTCACTAGTCAGGGTTGGTAGTGTGGCCAAAGGTAGTGTGGTCACTAGTCAGGGTTGGTAGTGTGGCCAAAGGTAGTGTGGTCACTAGTCAGGGTTGGTAGTGTGGCCAAAGGTAGTGTGGTCACTAGTCAGGGTTGGTAGTGTGGCCAAAGGTAGTGTGGTCACTAGTCAGGTTGGTAGTGTGGCCAAAGGTAGTGTGGTCACTAGTCAGGGTTGGTAGTGTGGCCAAAGGTAGTGTGGTCACTAGTCAGGGTTGGTAGTGTGGCCAAAGGTAGTGTGGTCACTAGTCAGGGTTGGTAGTGTGGCCAAAGGTAGTGTGGTCACTAGTCAGGGTTGGTAGTGTGGCCAAAGGTAGTGTGGTCACTAGTCAGGGTTGGTAGTGTGGCCAAAGGTAGTGTGGTCACTAGTCATGGGTGGTAGTGTGGTCACTAGTCATGGGTGGTAGTGTAGTCACTAGTCAGGGGTGGTAGTGTGGTCACTAGTCAGGGGTGGTAGTGTGGCCAGGGAAGTAGTGTGGTCACTAGTCATGGGTGGTGGTGTGACCAGGGAAGTAGTGTGGTCACTAGTCAGGGTGTAGTGTGGCCAGAAGGTAGTGTGGTCACTAGTCAGGGTGGCAGTGTGGTCACAATGTGAGTGGGTCACCAGTCAGGGTGGTAGTGTGGCAAAGGTAGTGTGGTCACAGTCAGGGTGGTAGTGTGGCCAAGGGTAGTGTGGTCAGCTAGTCATGGGTGGTAGTGTGGTCTAGCAGTTAGTGGGTGGTGTGTGGTCACAGTCAGGGTGGTAGTGTGGCCAAGGGTAGTGTGGTCACTAGTCAGGGTGGTAGTGTGGCCAAGCAGGTAGTGTGGTCACTAGTCAGGTGGTAGTGTGGTAGTGTGGTCACTAGTCATGGGTGGTAGTGTGGTCAGCAGTCATGGGTGGTAGTGTGGTCAGCAGTCATGGGTGGTAGTGTGGTCAGCAGTCATGGGTGGTAGTGTGGTCAGCAGTCATGGGTGGTAGTGTGGTCAGCAGTCATGGGTGGTAGTGTGGTCACAGTCAGGTGGGGTGCAGGGTAGTGTGGTCACTAGTCAGGGGTAGTGGTGTGGCCAGGGAAGTAGTGTGGTCACTAGTCATGGGTGGCAGTGTGGTCACCAGTCATGGGTGGCAGTGTGGTCACCAGTCATGGGTGGTAGTGTGGTCACCAGTCATGGGTGGTAGTGTGGTCACCAGTCATGGGTGGTAGTGTGGTCACCAGTCATGGGTGGTAGTGTGGTCACCAGTCATGGGTGGTAGTGTGGTCACCAGTCATGGGTGGTAGTGTGGTCAGGGTTAACATCAAGGACACAGCAGACACCATCAAGGTGGGTCACCAAAGAACCTGCCCACTTAACACACCGCCCACAAAAACTGGTCTGCCCACCCCACTCACTCTCACTTTTATCCACCCTACCACCTCCTCCCTTCCCACCCACGCTCTCCCAACTTCTCCCTTTCCACATTCTCCCTTCGCACCCTCTTTATTCCTCCCTCTTCCTTTCCACCCCTCTCCCTCGTTTTCCTATCCTTTTCATCTCCCTCCCCCGTTCTGTTTCTTCCCACCCTTCTCCCTCATTCTCATGTTTCTTCTTACCCTTTCCCTGATTTCCTACTTCTTCCTTCACTTACCTTTACCCCTTCAACATAAACACTTGGATATTTGTCTCGTGGTCAACTAAACCTAAACATTGCAATTTTCCTCTTAGACAATAAGAGTTTCAAGAAAATGATTTACGAAACTCCTTCAATAAATGTGTTGAAGTGTACCCAAGTGTTTTGAGTCACACCTTGTCGGCATCACCGTACTATTAACAAGCTAATACTTTTGCTCTGGATTAGACACGCATTATCCAGCTTCACTACTTGTGCTTTTAGAGGCTATTATACCCACAATGTTGCTGTAAACACATGAGTGTTATGGGCATATATTGGTGGTTGTGGGATCCGGTTGACGTACCGTAGTGAGGGAAACACTGTGCGAAAGAAACTTTTATTGGATAACGTTTCGTTCTGTGTAGGGCTTTTATCAATAACGGAGGAAACGTTGCCCTAACTTTCTTTTGCAACGTATCTTTTTGTTTTAGGTAAATTGTGTAAATTTAATTTAGGATAACCCTCAAAATCAACGTGACTTATTTCTATTGGTGTCCTGGAAGCTTATGTTAGATTGACTACCGAAACACTGCAACACATGATACGACCCCAATGAAATAAGTCACACTGATTTTGCTGCATTATCCTAGGTTATATCTACATAATGTATCTTTAATACACACACACACACATACAGATGGGGAATCTTTTGCTTGTCTTGTGAGGCTTCGTTTGCTTTTGGAATTCCAGTGCGGGTTGCTGGGCCTCGATTGTGACTTTGAAGTGTGCGATCAGATAACTCGCTTAACTGGATCTCGTTTCACTGCCTTCTCAGATTCCCAATGTCCTCTGTTTGCCCTGGGCCAGTATGCTTGTGACCACCTTATGGTCCAGAAGAATACAGGAATGGTTAGCTGGTCTCCATACATGACATGGGATATGGAGGTCTGTTGGTGCTAGAGCCATGTTGGTGTACTGGGAAATGAACAGGCAGATGCTGAGGCAGAGGCTGCTGTAACGAGCTGACTCTATAGCAGACTTCTACCTCACTGTGACTTCATGGGCCACAGACACAGATATGTCCTTGAAATGTGGTGAGCCTGGTAAGCCCAACAGACGAGAAGCAAGTTATACAAGGTTCGGCAAGGCGTGTGTGTTTATTCCTCCTCTTTCAACAGGACTTATCACTTTGAGATGAATCTCTGTTGATTGGAGACTGGCACATGCACACATCTCATGCATAACCACCTGTTCGCAGGTGCTCCTGTCTCCCTGTGTAGCTTATGGCGTACAGCTGACTGTCAGACATATTTTTAACTGTTTGCTCGACTTTGGCACTTGCTTTCGTGATGATTGTTATAACTATCGAGGTGCCTGTAGGGACCCATGAGAACATTCAGGAGTCTTTTAATGGAATATTTAATTAATACTGGTTATTGTAACTTGGTGTAATAGTAATTAGTTGTGTTGTGCGTTTTATTCATGCTAGTAGTTTTTTATTTTGTTTCTTATGTGTGTTGTATTTACATTTTATTGTCAAGACCGTTTAATGATCTACAGTATAGAAATTTGTAGAGCACTTTGACCATGTAGATTCTTCATGGTAAAAGTGCTCTACAAATTTCAAAATTACTCCCCTACCTACTTAGTATACGTCCTCAGAACCATTGTACAAATTTATACTATGAAATATTTTCTTGTAGATTTGTTGGATGAAGGTTATTTTATGTTAAGTCATATACACTTTGTATGATATGTATTCTGAAGATTGGATATCTCTTGATGTGTATACACTGAGAACAACCGTGAATACACACACACACACACACACACACACACACACACACACACACACACACAGTCATGGATAGTATATTATATAATATATATATGTATAATAGTATAAAAAAAAAAAAATATATATATATATATATATATATATATATATATTATAACCTTCCTTTGATGAGTTTCGAGAGTCTCATTATTCTCGGAGCCCGGCCATGGGCCAGTGTTTACTAAAAAATATCGTCAGTGAATTTATTGAAAGAACGAACTGTGACAGGTGAGCAATTCTCCGAACCGTCGAGTGCCCTTAACTCTGAGTGTCCAGCTGTAGCTCCAGGAAACGTGGCCAAGAGTGATGCATGCACCATTTGCAGTCCTCTCTGTCCAACTCCTCACTAAATCTCTCCTCCTCGTCTTTGTCTTCCCTTTCCTTGTCCTTGTATAGTCTCCTCCAGGTATTCCCTTCAAGGTGGTGTCTTGATGCTGGTCATAAGCTTTTCATCTGAGGAAATGAATGCACCCTCCCCTTCCTCAGTTTAAACCTGATTACTTCCCATTCTGTGTGCGCTGCATGACCCCTACTGTTTTAGCGTTTCCCTATAATTATAAGAGCAACAATAATAATAGCAACAATAATATAGTAATTGCAAAAAACAAAGCAATAATAATAATAAGAATAACAACAGCAGTAATAATAATAATACTGTTGTAGGTTAATTCTGGTGGTCCCGCTATTCTCCACCTTGTTCTTGTTCTTAATGTCAACGTCAGAGTTCTCACTCTCAGGATTTCTTTCTCCTGGGGCGAGATGTGTGCACTTGTAACATACACACGTGTACATGTGTACATATCTTGTAACGTTATTGTGTACTTCTTTTGTACAGCTCTTGTAACGTTATATACTTACCTCCTGTCTTGCTCTGTCCTCCTTGTCTTCATCATCTTCCTTCTCCCATTCTTCCTCCTCGCCTTTATCATCTTCCTCTTTCTCTCTTCTCCCTCTTTCTCCTGTCTTCTTCCTCCTCTTTCCCTCCTCATCCTCTATCTCCTCTTTTTCCTACTTCCTCTTCTTCCTCCCATCCTTCCTTTTCTCTTCTTCCACCTTTTTCCCATTTTCCTTCTCTTCCTCTTCTTTCTCTTCCTCTTCTCCTCCTCTTCCTCTTCCTGGTGTCTGAAGATATCACCATGGTCACATTATTCCCCCACTTGTTTTCTTCTGGCTTTAGCTGCAGTATTCTGGTAATTATCTATATTTTAGTATATGCTGCGCCTCCTGCCTCCACTTCTCCTCCAATGTCAGTCTCTCACTCATTCTCACCAAGTCACCTTCATGGCTTCAAGTCCCTTTTTCATATTCACCACTTAGTCACCTTCAACTTTACCGTCCTAAATGCCACTTACGGAAGGTGATCCTTAACGAGTCTCGTATATGAGAATATGCAGTTAGTCACTTTGATAAGTTGTGCTTAGAGAGAGAGAGGAAAAAAAAAACCTGAAATATGTTTCAGTTCTCAACGTGATATTAATTTTGCAACAGCATTACGCTCGTATCCCCTCAAAACAACTTTTTTTGTTGTTTCTACAACCAGAGCCTTGAGGCTCTTGTTCCAGAGAATCCGGGTTACTCTCCTCTTTCTCCGGTCAGACCTGATGGCGTCCTATTTCCCAGAAGTTGTATAACCCCCTTCGGTTTTAGTGCTTCCCAGCGAATATAATAATTTTAAGTCACTGTTTAAGAGCCACTAGGCATATCTTGAGTGGTGATGCGATTATGTTTCTTACACCGAGGAATTTACAGTGCTGTGTTGCCAAACTTCAGCACATTTACAAGCTAAGAGCTGTTGCCAAACTTCAGCACATTTACAAGCTAAGAGCTGTTGCCAAACTTCAGCACATTTACAAGCTAAGATCTGTTATCCTACTTCAGTACAATCGGAAGACCAGCCTTATCTGAAGTATACTACCAGCCCCCAGGATGCCACCCACAACAATGGACTAACACCCTGAGCAATATGCCAATATACTGTAACTTATCCGAGGTAACTTATACAACTTGTATACATCCAATGGATGTAAATATAATTTATTGTTGTAAGTTAGTATAAGCATAGCCAGGGCGTGAACTGGTGTGTGAATAAGACATGCGCAGCACTTGGGTATCATTATTGGCGATATCGGAGAGCGGGTCGCTAGCGGTAACAACCTGGTTGACAGTCGAGCGTCGTACAAGACGGGGGGGTGACTTGACTCGTGTATTGGAGGGGAAAGTGACCCTTGGAGGGTGACTCTACCTGTTTGGGAGAGAGGGGGCACATTGAGCCCTGGAAGGTAACCTTTCCAGTATTGTGGGGAGGGGGTGTAGTGACCAGATGGCGCTGTACTCTGTACTTAGCACACTACCTTAACACCGCCATTTTGCTTCTAGTTGGTCTTAAGGGTCATTATGATAAATGTATTTGGTCATGGAGGTCATTAGGAGGAGTAATATTCTTGCCCTTTTGTGTTCCAACTTCTTAAGTCAGCCTCACCCAGGACTGCCGGACTAGAAGAACTTTTAGAACTCATCAAAGGTATATCAAAGGTACCCAAGTGTTGTACACGTGTCTTACACGTCAACTTAACAATATTGTAGACTTTGTATAGTAATGCATATTGATGGACTTTCGGTAGGATAAGAAATAAATTATGTTTTGATCTGCAACCAACCTCCAGCAAAACAAATTGTAAAATTATTCAGTTTTTTATTTTTTTTTCTAAAAAATTTCACTAGCAAACATTTAACTTAAACGAGGTGTACATGTTGCATTATATAAATTGTAGTATTTTCCACACATATATGGTTTTTGTGTTGTATAAATACTAATATAAAGATTGTGGGCATGGTGCTGGCTGTGTGTTGCGGGGTACTCGTGTCCCTAACACTCAACCGTCACTGCCTCACCACCATAGTCTGTGTTCTGTGCAACACTTACCCTCAGTCGTCACTGCCACACTACCATAGTCTGTGTTCTGTGCAACACTTACCCTCAGTCGTCACTGCCACACTACCATAGTCTGTGTTCTGTGCAACACCCATCATCAGTTGTCACTGCCACACTACCATAGTCTGTGTTCTATGCAACATTTATACAGCTCTCCAGGTGAGTTTTTATAATGCTAGCAGCGTTTCTTTCCAAAGAAATAATTATACAGTGTTAATTAAGCTTGATATAGTAATATCGTTAATTAAAAAGAATTTAATTAACTCATAAAATTAAAAAAATATATATTTATTTAATTCTAATTCAATTTTAATTATGATTTCATTGATGTTTTGAACTGTTTTTTTTTTTTTTTGTTACTGAGACTTATTAATGGCGGACGGTACTGTTTGATAAATTAGAAACATGTGAAGCAATGGGTATATCTGTTGTGGAAACGTTTCGCCACACAGTGGCTTTATCAGTCCAATATGAAGAATAGTGAAGACCAGAAGGAGATTGAGGTAATCAGTCCCTGAGCCTGAGGGACTGATTACCTTAATCTCTTGATCTTCACTTCTCTTCTTTGTATTGGACTGATGAAGCCACTGTGGGGCGAAACGTTTCCACAATACATATACCCAAGTGTTGCACATGTCTAATATATCAATTTGTCGGTTCTTTTGAACCATTAATCTATACGGTGCTCCTTCAACACCACACTCACTCCTTCAACACCACACCCACTCCTTCAACACCACACCACTCTTCAACACCACACCCACTCTTCAACACCACACCCACTCTTCAACACCACACCCACTCCTTCAACACCACACCCACTCCTTCAACACCACACCCACTCCTTCAACACCACACCCACTCCTTCAACACCACACCCACTCCTTCAACACCACACCCACTCCTTCAACACCACACCCACTCCTTCAACACCACACCCACTCCTTCAACACCACACCCACTCCTTCAACACCACACCCACTCCTTCAACACCACACCCACTCCTTCAACACCACACCTCACTCCTTCAACACCACACCCACTCCTTCAACACCACACTCACTCTTCAACACACCCACTCCTTCAACACCACACCCACTCCTTCAACACCACACCCACTCCTTCAACACCACACCCACTCCTTCAACACCACACCACTCCTTCAACACCACACCACTCCTTCAACACCACACCCACTCCTTCAACACCACACTCACTCCTTCAACCACCATTCAACACCACCTCCTTTCAACACCACACTCACTCCTTCAACACCACACCCACTCATTCAACACCACACCCACTCCTTCAACACCACACTCACTCCTTCAACACCACACTCACTCCTTCAACACCACACTCACTCCTTCAACACCACACTCACTCCTTCAACACCACACTCCTTCAACACCACACCCACTCCTTCAACACCACACTCACTCCTTCAACACCACACCCACTCCTTCAACACCACACCCACTCCTTCAACACCACACCCACTCCTTCAACACCACACCCACTCCTTCAACACCACACCCACTCCTTCAACACCACACCCACTCCTTCAACACCACACCCACTCCTTTTAACACCACACCACTCCTTCAACACCACACTCACTCCTTCAACACCACACTCACTCCTTCAACACCACACCTCACTCCTTCAACACCACACCACTCCTTCAACACCACACTCCTCAACACCACCTCACTCCTTCAACACCACACTCACTCCTTCAGCACCACACTCACTCCTTCAACACCACACTCACTCCTTCAGCACCACACTCACTCCTTCAACACCACACTCACTCCTTCAACACCACACTCACTCCTTCAACACCACACTTACTCCTGCAACACCACACTCACTCCTGCAACACCACACTCACTCCTTCAACACCACACTCACTCCTTCAACACTACACTCCAACACTACACCCACTCCTTCAACACCACACCCACTCCTTCAACACCACACCTACTCCTTCAGCACCACACTCACTCCTTCAACACCACACTCACTCCTTCAACACCACACTCACTCCTTCAACACCACACTCACTCCTTCAACACCACACTCACTCCTTCAACATCACACTCACTCCTTCAACATCACACTCACTCCTTCAACACCACACTCCAACACCACACTCCAACACCACACTCCAACACCACACCCACTCCTTCAACACCACACTCAGGTGACTATTTCTAGGTGAACAGGTGTAGATAAATGGTATAAAATACCGACAGTATGGAAAAATAAACACATGCAATATAATGCGATCCTTTATTGACAACGTTTCGCCCACACATTGGGATTTATCAAGTCACAGACAGATTTACCTGGGTGAATAGTACATGAGTATATATATAGTGTGGAGAGTCAGGTGTACAAGTCAGGATGTATCTGACTCGTACACCTGACTCGTGTACTCTTTACCCAGGTAGATCTGTTTGTGACTTAATAAATCCCACTGTGTGGGCGAAACGTTGTCAATAAAGGATCGCAATATACTGCATTTGTGTTTATTTTTAGTGGCTGCTGGTGTAAGGAATTGTAATAATGTTGGTAGAATTACCCACAATATGTGAGGTAAAAGGACACAAGTGCAACTATTGTGACATTTTATTGTGGCAACGTTTCGCCCTCCAGGAGCGGCTTTGAATCCTGGAGAGCGAAACGTTGCCACGGTAAAAATGTCGCATTAGTTGTACTTGTGTCTTTTTTACCTAACAAGGTGTAAGGAAGCCTGCCATTGTATCTCTACCCCCAAAATTGAACCCGGACTCTGCGGTTGTGAGCTAGGAGCCACATTTAGGAGTCTAAACCCTTTTAAAGAGGAGGAAGTGCCTTAATCCTAAAGTGCTCCTCATCCAAGGAACTGGAGTTACCCTCCCGTTCTTAGTATCAGAGTGCCTCCCGGTCTCCTTTGAACCTCTACGAGGGTTTAAATTATAGATACTGCACGCTCACTCCTATAATTAGCCTTCTAATTAGTAGCCCTGAATAATTACCGCTAATTATTGTAACTCCTATAAAAAACATTGTCATTAATAACTAATATAGTTACAATTATAAATGAACTTCCAGCGAGTTAATTACATAGTTTAAATAGTAATTAGATCAGAAACACTATGTGTTTATATTTATGGTGAACCAGCTTATAATGCCTCCCACACACCTCAAGACTTAAACCTCTACTATTATTATTTTTATTATAAATTATTATTATTATTATTAATTTTATTATTATTATTATTATTATTATTATTATTATTATTGTTGTTGTATTATTATACGAAGCGGTGAACCGGTGTGCGTCATTTAGCATATGAATTGTGTACAGTAATCACTGTATATGAAAACACTTACCCTTTAAGCTTAATGATGTGAATAGTAAGTGTCTGGCAGTGTTGGTAGTGATAGTGACTGCAGGACCCCCAGCTCAGTCATCACACCACTCGTGATAGTGACTGCAGGACCCCCAGCTCAGTCATCACACCACTCGTGATAGTGACTGCAGGACCCCAGCTCAGTCATCACACCACTCGTTATAGTGACTGCAGGACCCCCAGCTCAGTCATCACACCACTCGTGATAGTGACTGCAGGACCCCCAGCTCAGTCATCACACCACTCGTGATAGTGACTGCAGGACCCCCAGCTCAGTCATCACACCACTCGTGATAGTGACTGCAGGACCCCCAGCTCAGTCATCACACCACTCGTGATAGTGACTGCAGGACCCCCCAGCTCAGTCATCACACCACTCGTGATAGTGACTGCAGGACCCCCAGCTCAGTCATCACACCACTCGTGATAGTGACTGCAGGACCCTCAGCTCAGTCATCACACCACTCTGCTCACAGCCAACTGCTCCTTGGTTCGATACTTGGCTCAGCTAGGTAACGGGCAGCGTGTTCTCGTAAAAAAATCGTGAGCACCTAAGCGATTTAGAGAACAGAATTCTCAATACATCGTATGTGTATATATATAAAGATCGCAGTCAGTAGGATTAGCCTAGAGGCGTCCACACCACCGTATGTCCTTGGGTAGCGAGTACAATATCCAGTTCTACTGGATGCGCTACTCTTAAGGATTGTGTGGTTCAGTGGTCTAAGGCGTCATGTCTTTTCTCTCACCATGAGGCGGGCCAAAGTAGCATGGGTTCGACTCCTTGGCTAGTGCAGTGTTGTTATTAATCAATACCACTCGTTCGTGGGTACAATAATATATATATATATATATATATATATATATATATATATATATATATATATTATCGTGCCGAATAAGTAAAACTTGCGATTTTGGCTTAAATAACAACGCTCTTCTTGCCGAATAAGACAAGCTATAATTTGTGAATGTAATAATTTTGCAAAAATCATTCTTAACCTAACGGAAAAAAAAACATTTCATTGTTTATTATTAAATTATTGTAAACTTATCTGAAATATATTTAGGGTAAATTAAAATGCGCTTGTTATAATATGGTTAGGTAAGTTTTCTAAGGCTCTTTTGGTACAAAATTATTAATTTTTACATTAACATAAATGAAAAAAATATGTTTTTAAACGTATAGGAGAAATTTTTAGAAAGGACTTAATTTTAAACGAGTTCTTGCTAATTGACCTATTTTACCTATTTGGCACGATATATATATATATATATATATATATATATATATATATATATATATATATATATGTGGCTAAGACTTAATGTTACACGCAAGACAGTAATTGCTAGAGTGAAGGGAAAAGTTGTGCTCTCTCAAGGTGATAGTGACGTCACTGGTGTGGAGGTGAGCTGTTGGTCAGTGATGACGTGTAAGTGACGTCAGGGGAGTGGAGCTGTCAGTAATGACGTGTTGGTGACGTCGGGGTTTTTTTTTTGGGGGGGGGGTACCGAGCAGCCTTTCAGCAATAGGATATATACCCAGATAGGTGTATATATTCAGATAGTTGTATATCTCTCTTAGTGTATATACGCTTAAAGTTCAATCTTTCGATACGCCGCTTTAATGGTACTTTGAGTAGTCGATAGGTTTTAAACCCAATTAACCAATCACCCAATAATTATCATATATTTCCTATATCCATACACTGTGACGCCAGCATGGTTACTGGACGCACCTTAGGAAATACTAAAGTGTTGATGCCTGGGTGGCAACACCGTACGTGGCTGCAACACTTCATGAAGCTTCGGTCCTGGACCATCATCAAGTTACTGCTCGGTCAAGTTACTGCTCGGAGAGGGAATGCGAGGCATGCAGGAGTCGGCTCAGGTGAAGAGAAGTTAGGAAACATTCCAGCTGATCTGAGAGAGCCAGGCTCAGGTCAGCTCATCAATCTGTAGATTTCAACCTCAATTAGAGAACCTCAGTTAGAGAACCTCAGTTAGAGAACCTCTCTCAACAGATTTGCTCAGAAGGGTCTCGGACTGAAGCTAAAATATATGGAGTTTTTTTTTTTAATCCGTTTTTCATTTTGGCGTCCAATCGCGTTCATACACTTTTCATTTAAGGATATTTAATATACTGGCGGAACATTTCAGTAGCTACTGGCGGAACATTTCAGTAGCTACTGGCGCAACATTTCAGTAGCTACTGGCGCAACATTTCAGTAGCTACTGGCGCAACATTTCAGTAGCTACTGGCGCAACATTTCAGTAGCTACTGGCGCAACATTTCAGTAGCTACTGGCGCAACATTTCAGTAGCTACTGGCGCAACATTTCAGTAGCTACTGGCGGAACATTTCAGTAGCTACTGGCGCAACATTTCAGTAGCTACTGGCGCAACATTTCAGTAGCTACTGGCGCAGCTTGCACACATTGAAGGTTCAATATTGGCTCTTCGTGACTCCACCAGTATAATATTGATAATACTTCCAACGGTGATAATACTGCTATTACTTAGGCTAATAATACTGCTGACACTGACGAGTCATGCTGTGGGGACTGCGTTAGAGTGCGTTATCCACCAGCTAATACCAGCCATAGAAAGATTTGTCCAGGTGCGTGACATCTCTCTCACGTACTGTGTGTTGCGATGCCAAGTCACATAGTTTTACTGCCAACACTCGTCTGCTGTTGTCTTGTCTTCACCTTTACTGCCAACACTCGTCTGCTGTTGTCTTGTCTTCACCTTTACTGCCAACACTTGTCTTGTCTTCACCTTTACTGCCAACACTTGTCTGCTGTTGTCTTGCCAACAAGGATGAACACGTTCATCCAACTCTCATGCAGCTGGTTGCACACGCTCATCCAGGTGGCTTCATCAGGGTGACATCTGCCTCTTATTGATTCCAGTAATTGAACCAGTAATGAGGTCAGACTCTTCAGCCGGATATTGCAAGCTAAAGATTTATTTCCTAGTTTATCAGAAGGTATTTTGGCCGTGTGGCAGAGTGTTACGTTACAAGCATGCCAGAATATAATGATCTCGTATGGCAGGATATAATGAAGGTACTAGTATGGCAGGATATAATGAAGGTACTAGTATGGCAGGATATAATGAAGGTACTAGTATGGCAGGATATAATGAAGGTACTAGTATGGCAGGATATAATGAAGGTACTAGTATGGCAGGATATAATGAAGGTACTAGTATGGCAGGGTATAATGAAGGTACTAGTATGGCAGGATATAACGAAGGTACTAGTATGGCAGGATATAATGAAGGTACTAGTATGGCAGGATATAATGAAGGTACTAGTATGGCAGGATATAATGAAGGTACTAGTATGGCAGGGTATAATGAAGGTACTAGTATGGCAGGGTATAATGAAGGTACTAGTATGGCAGGATATAATGAAGGTACTAGTATGGCAGGATATAATGAAGGTACTAGTATGGCAGGATATAATGAAGGTACTAGTATGGCAGGGTATAATGAAGGTACTAGTATGGCAGGATATAACGAAGGTACTAGTATGGCAGGATATAATGAAGGTACTAGTATGGCAGGATATAATGAAGGTACTAGTATGGCAGGATATAATGAATGTACTAGTATGGCAGGATATAACGAAGGTACTAGTATGGCAGGATATAATGAAGGTACTAGTATGGCAGGATATAATGAAGGTACTAGTATGGCAGGATATAATGAAGGTACTAGTATGGCAGGATATAATGAAGGTACTAGTATGGCAGGATATAATGAATGTACTAGTATGGCAGGATATAACGAAGGTACTAGTATGGCAGGATATAATGAAGGCACTTGTATAGCACGATATAATGAAGGTACTAGTATGGCAGGATATAATGATCTCGTATTGCAGGATATAATGAAGGTACTAGTATGGCAGGATATAATGAAGGTACTAGTATGGCAGGATATAATGAAGGTACTAGTATGGCAGGATATAATGAATGTACTAGTATGGCAGGATATAACGAAGGTACTAGTATGGCAGGATATAATGAAGGCACTTGTATTGCACGATATAATGAAGGTACTAGTATGGCAGGATATAATGAAGGTACTAGTATGGCAGGATATAATGAAGGTACTAGTATGGCAGGATATAATGAATGTACTAGTATGGCAGGATATAACGAAGGTACTAGTATGGCAGGATATAATGAAGGCACTTGTATAGCACGATATAATGAAGGTACTAGTATGGCAGGATATAATGATCTCGTATTGCAGGATATAATGAAGGTACTAGTATGGCAGGATATAATGAAGGTACTAGTATGGCAGGATATAATGAAGGTACTAGTATGGCAGGATATAATGAATGTACTAGTATGGCAGGATATAACGAAGGTACTAGTATGGCAGGATATAATGAAGGCACTTGTATTGCACGATATAATGAAGGTACTAGTATGGCAGGATATAATGATCTCGTATTGCAGGATATAATGAAGGCACTTGTGTAGCAGAATATAATGATACTAGTATGGCAGGATATAATGAAGGTACTAGTATGACAGTGTCGGGTTCTTAATAGATGGAGTGATGGTGAAGGAGAGAGAGAGGGAGGGAGCATGCATGGGTCTGGTGTAGCAATACAGAGTCATCTAGCAGCAGCAGTGTTGTGATAGTGACTCCTCTACTCTGTATGGGAGACAGCGGAGGGAGGGGGGGAGGTGCAGGTGAGCATGTAACCCGGAGGGAGGGAGAGGGGGAGGGTGCAGGGGGTTGGTGGTAGGCTGTGTGCAGCAAGTTCACATAAAACCGGTTGATAGTCATTCAACCTCCTGAACACACACACACATACAACAGGCCTAGTGTCTAATCGACATGTGCCTAGGACAAAATGGTAACTAACTAACACACACATTTTGAAAAAGCCAGTTGCTTTTTCAATCCAATACAGAGAAGAACAGTGGAAGATGAGGAGGAGATTGAGGTAATCAATCCCTCAGTCTGGAATCAATTTGTTCAGTTCATCAGTGTTGGGGACTGAGTGAAGACATCGATTCCAGGCTGAGGGACTGATTTCCTCAAATTCCTCCTTTTTTTCCCCACCGTTCTTTGTATTGGACTGAAGAAGTCACTGTGTGGCGAAACGTTTCCTCAGTAAAGATCCCCAAATGTTACACGTGTCTCAATCTTCAACTTGTAGTTTTCTGAACCATTTACCACACACCTTTTGCCTTTCTCCTTTCATTTCCTTCTCTTTCCTTTCCCTCTCTTCCTCTACTATGCTTCCCTTCTTTTCATCCCCTTTCTTCCACTTATTCTTCTCTTCCCGCCCCATTTCATCACGTTACATACCCTCCTAGCTTGACCTCTCGTGCCACAGCCTTCATGTGTGACCTTTAACATGTACGTGTGTGAGGTCAGCGAGTGTGGCGCCTCCTTCACAGTGAACACCCTGCTGATGTTCACTCACCACACTTCAGTGTACAGTGAACGTTCACTACCACTATTAATACAAACATTGATGCGGGTACAAGATGCCTCCAGGATGGACGAGAATATAATACATATGCATAAAAATAACAATAATAATAATAATTTTTATTTCTATAAGTAAATGATATAACTGATACAGACCTAGCTGACACTAGTGCCATATTATATAGAAAGCCCCTTGTTATGCAAAGCATTTCGGGCAAATCAGGTTCATTTTGTCCCCAGGATGCGACCCACACCAGTCGACTAGGTCCCAGGTACCTATTTACTGCTAGGTGAACATGGACAGCAGGTGTCTTAAGGAAACACGTCCCAATGTTTCCACCGGTATCGGGTGTTTATTGTGAGTTTCATTGTGTATAGCTTCTTCAAGTTTTAATAGCCTTGATTAAGCTTCATATGACTTTTACTGTATACGAAGACCTAAATTATTGGGAGTATTTTCAATCCCGCAAACTGTGTCCATTGGAGGAATTACTGGAGTGACTGGTTCTAAATCTGCTCACTGAAATTACTAAGGAGAGCGGGAGGCGCCTGTCACCTGTTTCAAGTTTTTTTTCTACCCTGGAGTCAGGTTTTTAGACGGCGCAAATTAATTCTTTTTTAAGCATCATTGCAATAATTACACTTAAAGATGAGATATGTACTTGTAATGGAGTGTCACACGTCGACCAGCGGCTGCCTTATTACTGAGCGGCTCAGCTTTAGACCTGCGTCCAGTAACCTGGATAATGTGTCTGTCATATTCCTTCCCTTGACATGGCCTCATAGTATTTTAAATGGGTGAATACACAGAGCCCAAGGCATAAAGTATGCTTGTTATTTTTCAAGGCATGTGTAAAATTCGGTGGGTTATTAACAGAATATACCAGATATTTTGATAAAATGACATACGTTGCCAAACAAGCTGTTATTGGCGTAACGTTTCGCTCTTGTGTTGTCTTCAGTGTTGTCGACATTACGTCATTGTCATCCAGACATTTTTCCCACTGTCTAGAGATGGAAAATTTGGTGTAGTTAGACCATTAAATTTGTAAAGGTAGTGATAAGTCTGTGTTGCAACAGCCAGGGATGGAGTCGATGTCAGCAGCGATGTGTTGTCAGACATTTGGCCTCAGGTTATGTCTGGTTTATGGTGGTATGTTCACTCACAACACGAGTGACACTGACCAGTTCACTCACAGCACGAGTGACACTGACCAGTTCACTCACAGCATCACGAGTGACACTGACCAGTTCACTCACAGCATCATGAGTGACACTGACCAGTTCACTCACAGCATCATGAGTGACACTGACCAGTTCACTCACAGCATCATGAGTGACACTGACCAGTTCACT
This sequence comes from Cherax destructor, assembly GCA_009830355.1. NCBI lineage: Eukaryota > Metazoa > Arthropoda > Malacostraca > Decapoda > Parastacidae > Cherax > Cherax destructor. The sequence continues at coordinate 323,792 of WNWK01000452.1, forward strand.
CACAGCATCATGAGTGACACTGACCAGTTCACTCACAGCATCATGAGTGACACTGACCAGTTCACTCACAGCATCACGAGTGACACTGACCAGTTCACTCACAGCATCACGAGTGACACTGCAGCACTCACACATCGATGACCGCCAGTTCACTCACAGCATCATGAGTGACACTGACCAGTTCACTCACAGCATCATGAGTGACACTGACCAGTGTCTTACGAATATAACAGTACTGTAACTTGGTAAGCACAAAAGGTCCAAGTTCTTTACCATACCATCCATTTAAATATAACGGTGAGTTACCGAAATACCCCAGACTGTCTTCAAGACGGAGTGTGATAAGCTCTTTGAAACTATTCCAACATGGTCTGTCGGAGTGAAGTCGAGAACACCCACTGCCGAATTGATCACGTTATGTTTGGGTTTCACAGTAGGTTTTTTTTTCAGTCGAATACGGAGGTGAGTAAAATTCACATTGATAGAGACCAAGGAGCTGGTTGCTTTACAAGGCAGAAGCTTGAGTGACCGTCTCAAACAGTTTCTTAAAGCTGATGTACTAATTACAACAGTTTTATCTCTCCACTACTTCTGCTGTATACAGTTTGTTACCGCGATGGTAGTCGTAAGTTGTGTACACATGGTACACAGTAAATACAGGAGGAAGACTTGGTAATGTGCAACATCCGGGTATCTTTATTTGGAGACGTTTCGCCAACCAGTGTCTTTTATCAGAACAGTACAAGGACATGTGAAGAATGTAGAGGTGTATTCACAATATGAGGTAATCAGTCCCTCAGTCTTGATATACCTTTGAAGAGTTTCGAGAGTTTATCTACTCTCTGAGCCCGGCCATGGGCCAGGCTCGTCTGGTACTTGCCTGGTCAACCAGGCTGTTGCTGCTGGAGGCCTGCTGCCCCACATATCCATCACAGCCTGGTTGATCTGGCACCTGGTGAAGATACTTGTCCAGTTTCCTCTTGAAGGCTTCTACACTGGTTCCAGCCATGTTTCGGATATCTTCTGGTAAGATGTTGAATAGTCTGGGACCCCGGATGTTAATACAGTGCTCCCGTATTGTCCCCACCGCACCCCTGCTCCTCACTGGGTTTATTTTACACTTCCTCCCATATCTCTCACTCTAGTATGTTGTTATGGCAGTGTGCAGATTTGGGACCAGGCCCTCAAGTACTTTCCAGGTATATATTATCATGTATCTCTCTCTCCTCCGCTCCAATGAGTACATGTTGAAGGCACCGTACGGTGCTCATCAGTTACAAGACTGAGGGACTGATTACCTCATATTTTGTATATAATTCTTCACATTATGTCAATGTGTTGTATAAGAAAAGCGACTGGTTAGCGAAGCGCCTACAAATAAACAAACCCAGATGTGGCACGTTTCTAATTCTTAGTGGTAAGTTACTTGTGGAATCAAGGTTGCGTGTTTCAGTGGTTCTTAGTGGTAAGTTACTTGTGGAATCAAGGCTGCGTGTTTCAGTGGTTCTTAGTGGTAAGTTACTTGTGGAATCAAGGTTGCGTGTTTCAGCGGTTCTTAGTGGTAAGTTACTTGTGGAATCAAGGTTGCGTGTTTCAGTGGTTCTTAGTGGTAAGTTACTTGTGGAATCAAGGCTGCGTGTTTCAGTGGTTCTTAGTGGTAAGTTACTTGTGGAATCAAGGTTGCGTGTTTCAGCGGTTCTTAGTGGTAAGTTACTTGTGGAATCAAGGTTGCGTGTTTCAGTGGTTCTTAGTGGTAAGTTACTTGTGGAATCAAGGTTGCGTGTTTCAGCGGTTCTTAGTGGTAAGTTACTTGTGGAATCAAGGCTGCGTGTTTCAGTGGTTCTTCCCACTTGCAGCACAGTTCAGGGACGCTTCACTCTCCTCAGAAATTACTGGAGGTCAAGTTGCAATCTTAAGAGTGAACCATCTGGCAGGTAACTCGATCACCCAGAGAAATAAAATGATTTTACCCTAAAAGGTTTTGAGGTTGCACGGCGAACCTCTCCAAAAATTGATATACATTTTTATGATTTCATTTTTTTTGTTCTGCTCCCCATCACTTGGAGAATATTAAGTGTTGATAAGAAGAGTTACATGTGTTTCTTGCACTTGTTTAGCTGACGTGTAAAGTGTTAATGCACATACTGTTAATTCCTCCGCTTTAATATTTATATACAGTGTACAGAAATATAGATGATTATTGTTGGTGTTGATGAAATTACTGCCCACTAGAGCGGAGGGTTCGGTAGGCATAAAGAAAAGCAGGGGTGTCTCCAGTGTGCTCAGAGATAATTCAATAAGTGCTTTAGGACCAAGACTCCTCAACACCCTCCCGTCACACATAAGAGCAATTACCAACACACTCCTAGCTATTTTTAAAAGGAAAATTGATAAGTCAGTTTCTGATCAACCGGGGTCTGGTGTCTATTGGACTGCCTGATAACAACAGCCTGATTAATCAGTTCTTTAATTAGGAATCAACAACAGATAAACAACAAATGTTGTCGTTGTCACAATAATTTAATTTTATTGAAACAACGACAACAAATGTCGTTGTCACAACGAATATTTTAATTTTTTTTGTGTGTGGTAAAGCACGCGCTACCATACTCACTGGTCCCAGCCATGACCGTGTTGAACCTGCTACCATACTCACTGGTCCCAGCCATGACCGTGTTGAACCTGCTACCATACTCACTGGTCCCAGTCATGACCGTGTTGAACCTGCTACCATACTCACTGGTCCCAGTCATGACCGTGTTGAACCTGCTACCATACTCACTGGTCCCAGTCATGACCGTGTTGAACCTGCTACCATACTCACTGGTCCCAGTCATGACCGTGTTGAACCTGCTACCATATTTCACTGGTCCCAGCCATGACCGTGTTGAACCTGCTACCATACTCACTGGTCCCAGTCATGACCGTGTTGAACCTGCTACCATACTCACTGGTCCCAGTCATGACCGTGTTGAACCTGCTACCATACTCACTGGTCCCAGTCATGACCGTGTTGAACCTGCTACCATACTCACTGGTCCCAGTCATGACCGTGTTGAACCTGCTACCATACTCACTGGTCCCAGCCATGACCGTGTTGAACCTGCTACCATACTCACTGGTCCCAGTCATGACCGTGTTGAACCTGCTACCATACTCACTGGTCCCAGCCATGACCGTGTTGAACCTGCTACCATACTCACTGGTCCCAGTCATGACCGTGTTGAACCTGCTACCATACTCACTGGTCCCAGCCATGACCGTGTTGAACCTGCTACCATACTCACTGGTCCCAGCCATGACCGTGTTGAACCTGCTACCATACTCACTGGTCCCAGCCATGACCGTGTTGAACCTGCTACCATACTCACTGGTCCCAGCCATGACCGTGTTGAACAAGCTACCATACTCACTGGTCCTAGCTATGACCGTGTTTAACCTGCTACCATACTCACTGGTCCCAGCCATGACCGTGTTCAACCTGCTACCATACTCACTGGTCCCAGCCATGACCGTGTTGAACCTGCTACCATACTCACTGGTCCCAGTCATGACCGTGTTGAACAAGCTACCATACTCACTGGTCCCAGCCATGACCGTGTTGAACAAGCTACCATACTCACTGATCCCAGCCATGACCGTGTTGAACAAGCTACCATACTAACTGGTCCCAGCCATGACCGTGTTGAACAAGCTACCATACTCACTGGTCCTAGCCATTACCGTGTTGAACAAGCTACCATACTCACTGGTCCCAGCCATGACCGTGTTGAACAAGCTACCATACTCACTGGTCCCAGTCATGACCGTGTTGAACAAGCTACCATACTCACTGGTCCCAGCCATGACCGTGTTGAACAAGCTACCATACTCACTGGTCCCAGCCATGACCGTGTTGAACAAGCTACCATAATCACTGGTCCAGTCATGACCGTGTTGAACAAGCTACCATACTCACTGGTCCCAGCCATGACCGTGTTGAACAAGCTACCATACTCACTGATCCCAGCCATGACCGTGTTGAACAAGCTACCATACTAACTGGTCCCTGTCATGACCGTGTTGAACAAGCTACCATACTCACTGGTCCTAGCCATTACCGTGTTGAACAAGCTACCATACTCACTGGTCCCAGCCATGACCGTGTTGAACAAGCTACCATACTCACTGATCCCAGCCATGACCGTGTTGAACAAGCTACCATACTAACTGGTCCCAGCCATGACCGTGTTGAACAAGCTACCATACTCACTGGTCCTAGCCATTACCGTGTTGAACAAGCTACCATACTCACTGGTCCCAGCCATGACCGTGTTGAACAAGCTACCATACTCACTGGTCCCAGTCATGACCGTGTTGAACAAGCTACCATACTCACTGGTCCCAGCCATGACCGTGTTGAACAAGCTACCATACTCACTGGTCCCAGCCATGACCGTGTTGAACAAGCTACCATAATCACTGGTCCCAGTCATGACCGTGTTGAACAAGCTACCATACTCACTGGTCCCAGACATGACCGTGTTGAACAAGCTACCATACTCACTGGTCCCAGCCATGACCGTGTTGAACCTGCTACCATACTCACTGGTCCCAGCCATGACCGTGTTGAACGTTGACCTGCTACCATACTCACAGGTCCCAGCCATGACCGTGTTGAACGTTGATCTGCTACCATACTCACTGGTCCCAGTTATGACCGTGTTGAACGTTGACCTGCTACCATACTCACTGGTCCCAGTTATGACCGTGTTGAACGTTGACCTGCTACCATACTCACTGGTCCCAGCCATGACGTGTTGAACGTTGACTTGCTACCATACTCACTGGTCCCAGTCATGACCGTGTTGAACGTTGACCTGCTACCATACTCACTGGTCCCAGCCATGACCGTGTTGAACGTTGACTTGCTACCATACTCACTGGTCCCAGTCATGACCGTGTTGAACGTTGACCTGCTACCATACTCACTGGTCCCAGTCATGACCGTGTTGAACGTTGACCTGCTACCATACTCACTGGTCCCAGTCATGACCGTGTTGAACGTTGACCTGCTACCATACTCACTGATAAAATATTGAACAGTGTATGAAGTTAACCATAGTGGCCACAAAGTTTTATCTAGGCGGCGCCACTTGCTGCCTGGCTCCAAGTTTTCAATCTCCCTGATGGACAGCAACGTTCTTTATGTTGATTGGCGGCAACAAAGATCCAACGTTTTCTTAACAATTCCCAGATATGCCGCACTGTACATGAAACTTTAGACGATGTTTGCGTCTCTCCTAGGTTATTATCAAGTCGTAATTCTTGGTTATCCTCTTAGTTTATTACCAGTTCCTGGACATCCTCTTAGTTTGTTAGCAATTCCAGGACATCCTCTTAGTTTGTTAACAGTTCCAGGACATCCTCTTAGTTTGTTAACAGTTCCAGGACATCCTCTTAGTTTGTTAACAGTTCCAGGACATCCTCTTAGTTTGTTAACAGTTCCAGGACATCCTCTTAGTTTGTTAACAATTCCAGGACATCCTCTTTGTTTGTTAACAGTTCCAGGACATCCTCTTAGTTTGTTAACAGTTCCAGGACATCCTCTTAGTTTGTTAACAGTTCCAGGACATCCTCTTAGTTTGTTAACAGTTCCAGGACATCCTCTTAGTTTGTTAACAGTTCCAGGACATCCTCTTAGTTTGTTAACAGTTCCAGGACATCCTCTTAGTTTGTTAACAGTTCCAGGACATCCTCTTAGTTTGTTAACAGTTCCAGGACATCCTCTTAGTTTGTTAACAGTTCCAGGACATCATCTTAGTTTGTTAACAGTTCCAGGACATCCTCTTAGTTTGTTAACAGTTCCAGGACATCCTCTTAGTTTGTTAACAGTTCCAGGACATCCTCTTAGTTTGTTAACAGTTCCAGGATATCTTCTTAGTTTGTTAACAGTTCCAGGACATCCTCTTAGTTTGTTAACAGTTCCAGGACATCCTCTTAGTTTGTTAACAGTTCCAGGACATCCTCTTAGTTTGTTAACAGTTCCAGGACATCCTCTTAGTTTGTTAACAGTTCCAGGATATCTTCTTAGTTTGTTAACAGTTCCAGGACATCCTCTTAGTTTGTTAACAGTTCCAGGATATCTTCTTAGTTTGTTAACAGTTCCAGGACATCCTCTTAGTTTGTTAACAATTCTTGGATATTTACAAGTGACAAATTTCAAGGGGGTTTTTGCCTTTTCAGTCTGGTCTGGAGTAAGGCTGTGTCTTGATTACCTGTTCTGTTAAACGATTACAGTTGGCGGCCCGATGGCCCACAGCTCTAACAGCCTGGTTGATCTGCAAAGGTAGTCATCCAGTTTCCTTTGAAAGATTTCTACACTCGTTGTGGCGATGTTTGTGATACCTGCAAGTATCAGGTTTCATGTTCTTTGACTACGGATGCTGACGCTGTTCTCTTATTGTACCTATGGCGTCCCTGGGTTTGTTTTACACTTCATCCCATATTTCTCACTCTAGTATGTTATGATAGTGTGTGTATACCTAGACATACCATTTTCCTATTCCCCTTCTAGCCTCAGGGGGGCATCATTTAATGGGCCATATTTGAACAAAGAATAAGTCTCATGATTTTTTCCCCCCTTAACAAATAAACTAACAACAACATCAAGAACAATAAAATAAATACTGCTGCATCTCTTGAAAGGTGAAATTAGAACGGGGAGGATTACGACACTGTGAGGCCACGAAGCACCGAGTATATGTGATGATGTTGAAAACTCTCTCCGTGCAGTACACTACTTCAGGCTCATGCTGTTGCCACGAGAACCTTGCTCAAGACGTACTATGACGTAGTGAAGTGCTTGTATGCAAATTGATTTCCACTGCTACTTCTATTACGACTACTACTATTTTACAACTTCTATATTATTATTATTTTAACCATTTCTGCTACTACCACTACTACTGCTAACACCACCACTACGACGACCACCACTACTGCTACCATCACCACCACCACCACCACTACGACGACCACCACTACTGCTACCATCACCACCACCACCACCACTACGACGACCACCACTACTGCTACCATCACCACCACCACCACTACGACGACGACGACCACCACTACGACTACCACAACCACCACTGCTACTACTATTACTTCTGCTACCTCTACATTATTTACTACAATAATCTGTCGACGATCTCTTTACCTTATACCTAAAATAGTGTGTGGGTGACTGAATTTCTGTACACAATGTAAGCACATACGTGTAGAACAACATGTGTCGTGAGCTGAAAATCATGACACACCAATTAAGGCTTGAATATAAGTTTAATTAGTTGTGGAGTGTGTTTGGGCCACACCAGCGGTCCCTAACATCAGCCACGCCTCACCATCTGATCGATTAATTGATACAATTAAACACACACACACACACACACATATATGAAACAGGCCAAGTGTCTACCGACAAGTGCCTTTTACAACTAGTAAGTAAGTAACACACACACACGAGATAAGGACATGATAACGACATAAAATGCTGAAAGGAATCAACAAGGTGGATAGGGACAGGATGTTTCAGAGATGGGACACAACAACCAGGGGTCACATTTGGAAGTTGAAGACTCAGATGAGTCACAGGGATGTTAGGAAGTATTTATTCAGTTGTCAGGAAGTGGAACAGTCTGGAGAGTGATGTAGTGGAGGCAGGAGCCATATATAGCTTTAAGAAGAGGTATGATGAAGTTCATGGAGCAGGGAGAGAGTGGACCTAGTGGCAACCAGTGAAGAGGCGGGGCCAGGAGCTGTGAATCGACCCCTGCAACCACAACTAGATAAGTACATACACACACACCTAGGAAAAAGCAGAGAGAGCCCATGGTTTAACCAAGAATGCAGAGGAGCCAAGGGCAGGAGCAAGAGGGCTTAGAAACAATATAGAGTAAACAACATACAGAAAACCGAGAGGCAAAAAGAAGAGCTAGAAACGAATATGAAAGGATAAGAAGGAAAGCTGGAAGACAGTTTAGAAATGATATAGAATCAGAGGCCTAAATAGAAGCAAAGTTACTCCACAGTCACATAAGAAAAAAAAACGATTGTAAAGGAGCAAGTGATAAGACTGAGGAAGGAGGAAGGGACGCTAACAGAGAATGAGAAGTTTGTGCAGTTTGTTTACAAAAGATTCAAAGGAGTCCTCACAGAGGAAAGTGGAAAACTATTGGAAGACACTGTAGACAGAAAACAATAACAGGCACTTGAGAGTATGCAATACCCACGAGATAAAAATTAGACACATGTGCAACATCTGGGTATCTTTATTGTAGACGTTTCGCCAACCAGTGGCTTTATCAATACAAATTCAAGGACATAATTGGAAGGCAGTAGAACTATATATACAAAGATGAGGTAATCAGTCCCTCAGCACCGTACGGTGTTCTTCACCAACTCCAAGGCTGAGGGACTCATTACCTCATCTTCTTGTATATAGTTCTACTGCCTTCCAATTATGCCCTGGAATTTGTATTGATAAAGCCACTGGTTGGCGAAACGTCTACAACAAAGGTACTCAGATGTTGCACATGTGTTTAATTTTTACTACAGAAGTGATGAGACTCCTACAAGAGCTGGATGTAACAAAAACATTGGGACCAGATAACATATCTTCATGGGTACTGATAGAAGGGGCAAAACAACTGTGTGACCCAGTAATGAAGGTATTCAACCAGTCTCTCCAGTCAGGACAGCTGCCACGAAATTTGAAAATGGCAAATGTGGTTTATATATATATATATATATATATATATATATATATATATATATATATATATATATATATATATATATATATATATATATATATAAGGGGACATACAAGCGGCCCTGAATTACATGCTAGTATCTCTAACTTGCATACTATTACAGATTCTGGAGAAGATAGTAGGGAAAGGAATATTGTGATACTTGGAAATAACAAGATGGATTTAGGGGTGGAAAACATCATCTTACGAATTTGCTGGCCCATACTAGGCAGGTCCTTCTGAAACTCAAACGGATTAAGTTGTTAGAGACTCGTGTCAGAGGCAGGAAGCCCGTTGCTCATCAACTGGGAGCTGTATAACCCCTGTGGTTTAGCGCTTCTATTTGATTATAATAATAATAATAATCATCAACTGGGAGGCTTAATTATCACGGTCACCCATCCATTCGCTGACCAGACTCAGCCTTGTTTAACCAAAGTGACTGAGGGAAGTGCCACATTATTACCAAATCAATAAAACATTCTTCAAGGCACTCTGAAGGCCTACTGCCAACTATATTATGACTTAACAAAAACGACTTTAAACTGTGACTATAAACTAACTCCAAGTAACATTGTGGATGTCATCATAGACAGAAGCGTTGTAAGGTAAGAGTGTGACCGAGATGCAGACACCACAGCCTGGCTGGTCACGGAGGCTCTGCAGGAGGTGTCAGGTTCCCTGAAGAAGAGTTTGGGCTCTGTTAGTAGTTGCCCTAGACATAAGCCAGAGCTATGTTGCCTGTGTATCAACCAACATCACCACCCACTCTACCAGGTGCCCCAGTGCCACACTGAGTGCCTCACTGAGTGCCATACTGAGTGTTCGAGTGCCTGGCTGTCTCAATGACCACATGTAATTAGATCTTCCAGGCATAACCTAACCCTGGTCCTGGTGAAAGGCTTTTGATCGAAGGAATTAGAGCTACTCTTCCCTTCCTTGGATCAGACCTGATTGCCTCCCATTCTCCAGGTGATGTATGATGCCTGCGGGTTTAGCGTTTCCCTCCATGAATATAACCCCACTCATAACCTCTTTCAGAGCCTTGTATTACCGAAGTTTACCTTGTTCAGTGAATTGATTGATCACACCAGGCCAGTATTAACACACGGAGGACCGAGCTTACAGCGCTAAATGACACACAAGGTTTAGCGCTTCATAAATAATGCTTCCCAGAGTGTACAACACACACATGTAAGAAGATAAAAGTGAGGCCAGGAGCTAATAATACACCCTCCCTCACTGTCTTCCAGAGGCAACTTGATAAGGTCCACAAGTCAGTTCCTGATGAGCCTGGCTGTGGTGCATGCGTTACACTACCCATCACTACAGTAATAGTATACAAGTTGATGAATGAATTACAGGTGCAACACTCCAGCTCCAGTATTTACATTTACATCCTCATGTGTCTGGTTTAGTTTTATCAAGACCAAGAGACTGAAGACCTCCATGTTCTCTCTTCACTTCTTCCACTGTCTCCAGTATGAAATCTCTGTACTGGAGTGAAAAATCCTCTTGGTTGGCGAAACGTCTTCAGAAAGATAACCAGGTGTTGCACATGCGTCTTATTTGTTGAACTACGTGCTGCTAGCACCAGTAGCCGGGTTGATCAGGCCATCAACCAGGCCTGGTCAGTGACCCCCGGAACTCTAGAGATAAACTAGAAGTAAGGGGAAGGGTAATGCATGTAAGAGGGAAAGGGGTTAAAGGGAAGGGTAACCTAGGAGGATAATAGGAGAAGAGTGCCACCTTAGGAGTAAGAAAGGAGCAGTTAGGAGCGTCCGGTGATGAGGGTGAAGGAAGCAGGATGGGCGGCCACAGCATGGAGGAAGCTGTCAGGGAGGATGCTGGGACATGGTTGGGTGGTGCACTCATGGTGGAGTGGTACACTTATGGTGGAGTTGGGGATGTGCTGAGGTGTGATGCTCTCACCACAGTCATGGTGACAGCAAGTATGGTGTTTAAGGCCTACCATATGTCTATTTTAATAGGGGTTTTGTATTATTATTATTATTATTTTATTAACGTTATGCACTAAACTTATAGGGGTTATACAGCTCTGTAGGTAGGCGTGTGTGAGGTTAGGGACTTGTAAGGGTGTAAGAAAGGTAGGGGTTAGCAAGAGTGTAAAATTAGTCATAGTGACGCAGTAGGTTACTTTCTATTAAAAAAAAGTCATCGAGTAAGTGAGTTAAAAGTGGGACTTTCAGCGAGGAGGTCAGTCAGAGTGAACCTAAAAACCTAAAAATGTTAAAATGAAAAAGTATAACAATGTAATTAAATTGATTAAATAAAAATAGTTTTGTGTTATTAGATTTAATTAATGGACTTAAATTGCGTCACGATTATCAGCATAGGGGACACTTGAGTCCCGACCTTTTCAAGTATCTGCAAATGAAGCGAATATAGCGTCAGGTACAGTGAGCCCCGTTCAGAAAAAAACAACTTTTCATTGAATCTGGTGGCAGTGCAACACTGGCATTGGCAGACCTTGAAGAAAGTCAACCAGCTTCGATTAATCCACATAAAAACGAAGAGTGAGGCACCAAAATCCCCCTTCAAAAAGTAGAGAGTTAGATATTGAGTTTGATTCTAGTCATCTTTTGAATCAAGAATCAAAAGAAGACCCATCAACGCTGCTAGATATTAAGACTGGAGACCATATACTTGTTTACTTCCACATAGATAAAGTTCTCTATAATTATGTAGCTAATGTGAGTGCTAAGGTGGGAGACAATTAGAAAGTGGAATACTACTGAACAAGTGAACAGGGGAAGGGTAAGAAGATGCTCAATACAGTGTTGTTAAAGTTGGCACAAGGTTCTGGTCTGGAGGACATGGTACCCGACACTGAAAATTAACCATAGATTGTGAAGAAACTTGCAGTTTTGTACACTGCGAGGGGCAGACTCATTCTGAAAAAAACCACTCACGTTTGGTGACTTAGTTGTACGATAAAAATGTGTACTGGGCATTATTTCTTATTTAAATAATTTTTGATTGACCTCAATATCTTCAAAGCGTGGGCCAATTAAATACACTTTTTATAATATTTCATAAAAATAGTTATATTGAGTTTGTTTTTAAAATTTAGTCAGTACATATAGCAAGGATACATTTTTGTTATATACGAAAATAGAAAGGTTTTATTCGTTAGTTTTTATTAACAGTAAAAAAGTGCTTCTTTTTGAAGGCAATAGTTGTGCGGTAGAGTATATCTCTCAAGGTATATATGTATATACATTGACAATTTACTTTAATCTCTGTTTTAGTCACTGAAGTATTCTTGACTGGTATTGAAGAGGAGACAGGAGTCTAAATGACCCTGGTGTAGCGTCATACAGTCATGTATAAGCACTCGTCTTTATATATTTACAATAAAATCTGAGCTAAAATTATATATGTTGCATTTAATGCTGCAAGTTGTATATTACAAACACGTAGTTATAAACAACTGATAGGTTGGGAATTCAGCATAGTTTATTATCTTGTAAACGAGCAATTGGTGACCCCGCCAGCTCCAGTTCAACGTCTTTTCACTTTGGAGCTGCACGTACTTCAACGTAATCACCACAGCTCGGCTGATCAGGAGCTGACCTGAGGAACTTACCATATCTCCTCTTGAAGACAGTTAAGAATTTGTTGGAAATTAACCTTATGATTGAATGGAGGGTGTTGAAGAGTCTTGATCACTTACACTTACTGAGTTATCTCGTAGTGTACTAAATGCACTCCTGCCTTTCATTGGGGGTATTTTGCATTATCTGCCAAGCCTCTTACATTCGTAGGTGGTAATTTCAGTGTGCAGATTTCAGGCTAATCCCTCTAGAATTTTCTTGGTAATGTATCTCTCTCGCCTATTTTACAAGGAGTACCGTTCCAGGAAGAAATTTCATCTTTCGTCAGAATTGACTGTGGCTTGTACCCCTATTACATGGAAAGATTTTTATGGGGATATGATTTAGATTATAGTTAATGGCGTGACACCCCCGCCGCTGCTAGTACTTTTGATACTACTGCCATTGTTTATCAGACATTGCTGCTACCACCGCCACTACCACTGCCACCCTCACTTCCACTGACAACGTCACTGACGCTGCCGCTGATGCCTTTGTTGTATGACATATAACCTTTGGTGTGGATTGAATTCTGAACATGGTTTGACCTGCGATACGTAAACCTTGATTTAAGTCAACACTGCTGTTGCTGCTGCTAGTGCTGGTGCTGCAAGCGCTGCTTGTGGTGCAAGTGCTGCTTCTAGTGCTGTTGCTTCTGGTGCTGGTGCTGTTGCTGCCGCCGTCGCCGCCGCCGCCGCATCACCGCTGATAGTTTTAACACCACCATCACTGCCTCTCACAATCAGCTGTAACTCGTAAACATGTCTTTGCTAATCCTGTCCCAGGTCGTTACATTCAGTAATATTTATTTCTACCAGTACATGATTCACCTGATACAGACCTACCTGACATACTCTATATGAAGTCCCTAGTTATACATAGCATTTCTGGCAACGTAGGTTAAACTTGTCCCTCAGGCTACGACCCACAACAGTCGACTAACACCCAGGTACCAGGTCGACTAACACCCAGGTACCAGGTCGACTAACACCCAGGTACCGGGTCGACTAACACCCAGGTACCGGATCGACTAACACCCAGGTACCAGGTCGACTAACACCCAGGTACCGGTCGACTAACACCCAGGTACCGGGTCGACTAACACCCAGGTACCGGGTCGACTAACACCCAGGTACCAGGTCGACTAACACCCAGGTACAAGGAAATACGCCCAACGTTTCACCCGTGCCAGGGATCGATCCCGGACCCTTTGTGAGCATTTCATTATACTGTTCCTAGTCTTTGCTTCTCATAATATACATTGTTTTATGACACTTGTTTCTGTGTTTATTCGTGGTTAATGGGGTTTAAAGACTATCGACTACATGAGGGTCATTAAACTGCACGTATCCTTTTGTTTACCAACAGACAAGGATACTTTAATCCCTAAAATGTGACTTAAACTCTCATTATATATACACTGAGAGAAATACACTTCTCGGTGTATGCATACTGTAATATTTATTACAATACACAATATACAAATATTACACATATTTTATTTTGCATTAATCCTTATTTATTTTATTCATGTTAAAATAATTATATTCACAGTGTTATTACGAGGAGACGGAAGCATTTTTAGTCTTAATAAAAATTATGTAAAATATTTATTATGACGGTTAAATGTTAACTTATATAAGAGTTATATTAACACAGATGTTAATATATATGTAGAGAGTGTGGGTAAGAGTGAGTGGTGAGTAACATGTGTCCCCACCACTCCTTTACACTGGGGGACTGAGTGGTGAGTAACATGTCCCCCACCACTCCTTTACACCGGGGGAGTGAGTGGTGAGTAACATGTCCCCACCACTCCTTTACACTGGGGGAGTGAGTGGTGAGTAACATGTCCCCCACCACTCTTTCACACCGGGGGAGTGAGTGGTGAGTAACATGTCCCCCACCACTCCTTTACACCGGGGGAGTGAGTGGTGAGTAACATGTGTCCCCCACCACTCCTTTACACCGGGGGAGTGAGTGGTGAGTAACATGTCCCCACCACTCCTTTACACCGGGGGAGTGAGTGGTGAGTAACATGTCCCCACCACTCCTTTACACTGGGGGAGTGAGTGGTGAGTAACATGTCCCCCACCACTCCTTTACACCGGGGGAGTGAACCGTCAACTCATCCTGTGAAACACAGGTTGAGTCACTAGGAAATTTGGTTTCCTCATACCAAGCATGAATGTTATTATAAGTGGTACCTTTGATGAGTTCCGAGAGTTTTTCCTACTCCCGGAGCCCGGCCATGGGCCAGGCTCATCTGGTGTTTCCCTGGTCAACCCGGCTGTTGCTGAGTAAGACACGTGCACCATTTACGTAGCGAGAATAAAGATAATTAAATATTGCACATATTTATCATAATATATTTTTATGATAGCAATGCCAGGGCAAGACATATTGAAGGCTGTTAGACAACATTGTCTTGACGTCTTGTGAGAGCTGTACACATGTTAATCAATGCTCCAAGTTCTCTATAATGTTTACAACACACATTGCCCTCACAGCTGACATCTTTGCTGCCTCTAGCCGCCTCCTCAGGTCTTGTATATTAATAAATTCATTCAAGAAAACTTGCAGCATCTGGCATATCATTGTCAGAGTCTTCAAGAATGAGAAACATGATGTTGAAACTTGCAGCATCTGGCATATCATTGTCAGTCTTCAAGAATGAGAAACATGATGTTGAAACTTGCAGCATCTGGCATATCACTGTCAGTCTTCAAGAATGAGAAACATGATGTTAGAACTTGCAGCATCTGGCATATCACTGTCAGTCTTCAAGAATGAGAAACATGATGTTAGAATATACAATCTTCGTTTCTTATCACCTGAGTTATTCTGGAACTGGTACTCACACTCTACCTGTAAACTATAAGTTGTAGACCATTACAACTTGTATACTTTTACACTCTCACTACACAAACACTGCCCAGGGTGTAAACATGAGTTGTAGACCATTGCAATTGGTCCGCTCTTACACTTTGTCTCAGATTATTCCTCATTCTTGCCAGTTTAATCTTCAGTAATATCTTACAAAGTTATCACAGGTTTATATCCATTAATGTTTTCGATCAAATTTATTCACGTCACCATCAACACAAACATTCCCAAAACACTGCCACTGTCTTAATACATCATTCACACTGATATCTGTTTCCTTAAAATGTTTAGAAAGAAAACCTGTAAACTTAAGTAAACACATCCTTTATAAAGATTCTTGCAAATGATTACAAAGCGAAAGTGAAAATACTAGAAGGTACGTGATCTGAATTCCGAAACACGATTTTTACCAGTTTTACTTTCGATTTCAAAGGCTATTGCAGAGGCGGAGATCAACTTCCTTCACTTATAAATTGATCTGTCACAATACACACACACACACACACACACACACACACACACACACACACACACACACACACACACACTGCAATGGATCAGAGAATATCTGACAGGGAGGCAACAACGAGTCATGGTACGTGACGAGATGTCAGAGTGGGCACCTGTGACGAGTGGAGTTCCACAAGGGTCAGTCCTAGGACCTGTACTGTTTTTGGTATATGTGAATGACATAACGGAAGGGATAGACTCAGAAGTGTCCCTGTTTGCAGATGATGTGAAGTTAATGAGAAGAATAAAATCAGTCGAGGATCAGGCAGGACTACAAAGAGACCTGGACAGGCTGCAAGCCTGGTCCAGTAACTGGCTCCTTGAATTTAACCCTGCCAAATGTAAAGTCATGAATATCGGGGAAGGGCAAAGAAGACCGCAGACAGAGTATAGTCTAGGTGGCCAAAGACTGCAAGCCTCACTCAAAGAAAAGATCTTGGGGTGAGTATAATACCGAGCACATCTCCTGAGGCACACATCAATCAGATAACTGCTGCAGCATACGGGCGGCTGGCAAACCTAAGAATAGCGTTCCAATACCTCACTAAGGAATCATTCAAGACTCTGTATACCATATACGTCAGGCCCATACTGGAGTATGCAGCACCGGTTTGGAACCCACACCTGGTCAAGCACGTCAAGAAATTAGAGAAAGTGCAAAGGTTTGCAACAAGACTAGTCCCAGAGCTAAGGGATTGTCCTACGAAGAAAGGTTAAGGGAAATCGGCCTGACGACACTAGAGGACAGGAGGGTTAGGGGAGACATGATAACGACATATAAAATACTGCGAGGAATAGATAAGGTGGACAGAGACAAGATGTTCCAGAGAGGGGACACAGAAACAAGGGGTCATAATTGGAAGTTGAAGACTCCTATGAGTCAAAGGGATGTTAGGAAGTATTTCTTCAGTCATAGAGTTGTCAGGAAGTGGAATAGCTTAGAAAGCGACATAGTGGAGGCAGGAACCATACATAGTTTTAAGACTAGGTTTGATAAAGCTCATGGAGCAGGGAGAGAGAGGACCTAGTAGCAATCAGTGAAGAGGCGGGGCCAGGAGCTATGACTCGACCCCTGCAACCACAAATAGGTGAGTACAAATAGGTGAGTACACAGGAGCTGTGAATCGACCCCTGCAACCAAAACTAGGTGAGTACACACACACACACACACACTGTGGACAGTCCAGTACACAGTCACAACTGGAAGTTAGAAGCACAGACGAGCCATAGGGATGTTAGGAAATGTATCTTTAGCTTAGAGTTGACAGAAAGCAGAACGACGTAGACAGCGAAGTGGCAGAGGAAGAATACATACATACCTTTGAGTATAGGTATAATATGGCTCACCAGCCAGGAGAGTGAAACCAGTAGCGGCCAGCAGAGAGGCGGGGCCAGGAGCTGACACTCAACCCCTGCAACCACAATTAGGTGAGTGTACACACACTCAAGGATTCTCTAAACAATGAAAAGCAGATAAAAAAAATATGATTGCATAGCCGGGACGCGGGGGCGTTGACCCCCGGAACTCTCTCCAGGTAAACTCCAGGTTAACTCCAGGTAAACTCCAGTTTAACTCCAGGTAAACTCCAGTTTAACTCCAGGTAAACTCCAGGTGGAAGAGCATGGAACACGTGAAAAAATATAGAAAAAGAGGATAAATAAGTATACAAGATATGATGTAGGGCGTAATGACAGTAGTTTGTTGGACTATGTATTGGTAGATAAAAGACTGTTTAGTAGACTTCAGGATGTACATGTTTATAGAGGGGCTACAGATATATCAGATCACTTTTTAGTTATAGCTACAGTGGGAGTAAAAGGTAGATGGGATACAAGGAAAATAGAATCAGTAAGTAAAAGAGAGGTGAAGGTTTATAAACTAAAAGAGGAGGCAGTTAGGGTAAGATATAAACAACTATTGGAGGATAGATGGGCTAGTGAGAGTGTAGGCAATGGGGTCGAAAATGTATGGGGTAGATTTAAAAATGTAGTGTTAGAGTGTTCAGCAGAAGTTTGTGGTTACAGGCGAGTGGGTGCGGGAGGGAAGAGGAGCGATTGGTGGAATGATGATGTAAAGAGAGTAGTAAGGGAGAAAAAGTTAGCATATGAGAGGTTTTTACAAAGTAGAAGTGATGCAAGGAGGGAAGAGTATATGGAGAGAAAAGAGAGGTTAAAAGAGTGGTGAAGCAATGTAAAAAGAGAGCAGATGAGAGAGTGGGTGAGATGTTATCAGCAAATTTTGTTGAAAATAAGAAAAAGTTTTGGAATGAGATTAATAAGTTGAGGAAGCCTAGAGAACAAATGGATTTGACAGTTAAAAATAGGAGAGGAGAGTTATTAAATGGAGAGTTAGAGGTATCGGGAAGATGGAGAGAATATTTTGAGGAGGAGTTAAATGTTGATGAAGACAGGGAAGCTGTGATTTCGTGTGTAGGGCAAGGAGGAATAACATCTTGTAGGAGTGTGGAAGAGCCAGTTGTGGGTGTAGGGAAGTTCGTGAGGCAGTGGGTAGAATGAAAGGGGTAAGGCAGCTGGGATTGATGGGATAAAGATAGAAATGTTAAAAGCAGGTGGGGATATAATTTTGGAGTGGTTGGTGCTATTATTTAATAAATGTATGGAAGAGGGTAAGGTACCTAGGGATTGGCAGAGAGCGTGTATTGTTCCTTTGTATAAAGGCAAAGGGGACAAAAGAGAGTGCAAAAATTATAGGGGAATAAGTCTGTTGAGTGTACCTGGTAAAGTGTATGGTAGAGTTATTATTGAAAGAATTAAGAGTAAAACAGAAAGCAGGATAGCAGATGAACAAGGGGGCTTTAGGAAAGGTAGGGGTGTGTAGACCAAGTGTTTACAGTGAAACATATAGGTGAACAGTATTTGGATAAGGGTAAAGATGTTTTTGTGGCATTTATGGATTTGGAAAAGGCGTATGATAGGGTAGATAGGGGGCAATGTGGCAGATGTTGCAGGTGTATGGAATAGGAGGAAGGTTACTGAAAGCAGTGAAGAGTTTTTATGAGGATAGTGAGGCTCAGGTTAGAGTGTGTAGGAGGGAAGGGACTATTTCCCAGTAAAAGTGGGCCTTAGACAAGGATGTGTGATGTCACCGTGGTTGTTCAATATATTTATAGATGGGGTTGTAAGAGAAGTGAATGCGAGGGTCTTGGCAAGAGGTGTTGGGCTAAAAGATAAAGAAGCAAATACAAAGTGGGAGTTGTCACAGTTGCTTTTTGCTGATGACACTGTGCTTTTGGGAGATTCTGAAGAGAAGCTGCAGAGGTTGGTGGATGAATTTGGTAGGGTGTGAAAAAGAAGAAAATTGAAAGTGAATATAGGAAAGAGGTGATGAGGATAACAAAAGAATAGGTGACGAAAGATTGAATATCAGATTGGAGGGAGAGAGTATGGAGGAGGTGAATGTATTCAGATATTTGGGAGTGGACATGTCGGCGGATGGGTCTATGAAGGATGAGGTGAATCATAGAATTGATGAGGGGAAAAGGGTGAGTGGAGCACTTCGGAGTCTGTGGAGACAAAGAACCTTGTCCATGGAAGTAAAGAGGGGAATGTATGAGAGTATAGTTATACCAACGCTCTTATATGGGTGTGAAGCATGGGTGATGAATGTTGCAACGAGGAGAAGGCTGGAGGCAGTGGAGATGTCATGTCTGAGGTCAATGTGTGGTGTGAATATAATGCAGAGAATTCGGAGTTTGGAAATTAGGAGGAGGTGCGGGATTACCAAAACGATTGTCCAGAGAGCTGAGGAGGGGTTGTTGAGGTGGTTTGGACATGTAGAGAGAATGGAACGAGACAGAGTGACTTCGAGAGTGTATAAATCTGTAGTGGAGGGAAGGCGGGGTAGGGGTCGGCCTAGGAAAGGTTGGAGGGAGGGGGGAAAGGAAGTTTTGTGTGCGAGGGGCTTGGACTTCCAGCAAGCATGTGTGAGCGTATTTGATAGGAGTGAATGGAGGCATATGGTTTTTAATACTTGACGTGCTGTTGGAGTGTGAGCAAAGTAACATTTATGAAGGGATTCAGGGAAACCGGCAGGCCGGACTTGAGTTCTGGAGATGGGAAGTACAGTGCCGGCACTCTGAAGGAGGGGTGTTAATGTTGCAGTTTTATAACTGTAGTGTAAAGCACCCTTCTGGCAAGACAGTGATGGAGTGAATGATGATGAAAGTTTTTCTTTTTCGGGCCACCCTGCCTTGGTGGGAATCGGCCGATGTGTTAATAATAATAAAAATAAAAAACAATATAAGGAGAGAAAAAAGTTTTGTAATCCAAGCAGTGTGTGTTATTTCTGTCATTAATCTGGCGTAGTTATGCATGTGACGTCTATCTTGTTTCACTTGTATTTTTCCCCTTTTCTTTCTCTTATACTTATTTGTTTCTCTTTCTTTTATACTTAATTGTTTTTGTTTCTTTTATACATATTTGTTTTTTGTTTCTCTTACATCTGTAGTTTTTAAGGAAACAGTTTTTGAGTTTTGAACATTTTTTTTCTTTTCAGGTAAGGGAATGAGTCGTCTTTAAAAGTGGTGTTGAGAGCAGGACTCTGGGAGAAAGAGGTAAGACCAGTACTAAGGTGTCCTGTGGCTCGGTTGACAGCGCACTTAACTCACACACTGAGTGTCCGTGGTTCGATGCCCATGTTCACCTTGCAGTAAGTATAGGTACCTGGGTGTTAGTCGACTGTTGTGGGTCGCATCCCGGGGGGTGGTAGTATACTTCAGATATTGCTGTAAAATTGACTTGTCTAAAAACAAAAACAAAATACATTATTACCTTGTCCTGGCTTGGGGGGCTCTGCCTGTTTGTTCTACCTCTGCATCGTGACTCACGGAATCGTAATGACACGACTGTAAACAAACCAGGGTACGGGTGAGGTTTGAACCTGTATCAAGCGAGTCATAAAACTCCAGTCCAGTGTAAGCCACTGGCCCAGCTGGCTACAGTAAGATTCACCCAGCTGGGTATATATTTACCTCAGCATCATTACGATCATCACACTCGACGTCAGAATACCATTCTTGGTTTACGACCAGGTCAATTAGGCTGTTAGTGTACGCGTCCCAGTCTGACGTAGACACCATAGCCTGGCTAATCAGGACATGTGTGGAGAAACCTGGCAAGGTCCAGTTTGAAGATCGGAATCTACTGGCTGTACTGTACCCTGATATTTGAAGGAAAGATATTTAAAACATTTACAACTTTTTTTATGCTTGTTGAGTTTTTGCTTAGCGTTCTTATTGAAACCAGTTCTAATATTTTCAGGTTTGAGGAATTTTAGCTATGCTCAGTAATTTGGATATTTAAATAAACGCAGGAATTAGCATTTCTCTGCATATTATTCAGGACTGTAAACGCAGCAGCCTTAATTGGGGTTGTTATTGAACAGTGCCTCATTAGCCAAGCTGTTAGCTCTGACAGCTCTCGTGGTGATGTAGGAATCACCAGTGAAATTACTAGTCACTTTTCAAAATATCTCATCAACAAAGTATAGAACTATCGTGTGTTTAACATAGCTCAATCTCTTGTTTAACTACTTCTAATACTGCTACTACTAATACTACTGTTACTGCTACTACTACTACTAATACTACTGTTACTACTACTACTACTACTAATACTACTGTTACTACTACTACTAATACTGCTACTATTACTATTGCTGCTGCTACTACGACTATACTACTACTACTACTACTACTATACTACTACTACTATACTACTACTACTATACTACTACTATACTACAACTATACTACTACTATACTACTACTACTACTACTATATTACTACTACTATACTACTACTACTATACTACTACTATATTACTACTACTATACTACTACTACTATACTACTACTACTACTATATTACTACTCTACTTATCTACTACTCTATACTCTACTACCTATACTACTACTACTCCTCTACTACTTACTAACTACTACTACTATATTACTACTACTATACTACTACTACTATATTACTACTATACTACTACTACTACTATACTACTACTACTACTATACTACTACTATACTACTACTACTACTACTACTACTACTACTACTATACTACTACTAATACTGCTACTACTACTACTAATACTGCTGCTACTACTACTAATACTGCTGCTACTACTACTAATACTGCTGCTACTACTAATACTGCTACTACTACTACTAATACTGCTGCTACTACTACTAATACTGCTGCTACTACTAATACTGCTACTACTACTACTATACTACTACTACTACTATACTCTACTACTACTATTCTCCACACCTACTATACTACTACTACTACAACTATAATAAGTTTGTACAACAAGACTCACCACTCACTGCCTTGCATCATCATCTTAACTTACTTTGTACATCACCATGATAGCAGTCAGAATTATTGCCATGCCTTGTGTTTGCTCACTTTGTGCCACACCGTGGTACAAGACTCACTTATTGCCTTGCCTTGTGTTTGCTCACTTTGTGCCACACCGTGGTACAAGACTCACTTATTGCCTTGCCTTGTGTTTGCTCACTTTGTGCCACACCGTGGTACAAGACTCACTTATTGCCTTGCCTTGTGTTTGCTCACTTTGTGCCACACCGTGGTACAAGACTCACTTATTGCCTTGCCTCACCTTCCACAACACAGGAGGAAGGTTGAAACGCTCACCAACACTGCTAGTCAGCGACAAACGCCAGATAGATTCATAGGTTTGTCTTAGAAGCAGACAACTCATATCATGCATAACTGTATTGCTAAGAACAAAACCCACTGTCCAACTGAGCTTCCAGTATTACTGAGGTCTAGTATCTATAAGAAACACACGCAAAAAAAATTCGCCCCGAGATATACACCATTTCATATGAAATATGGGACGAGATATTATATTAGTGGGACGAGATATTATATTAGTGGGACGAGATATTATATTAGTGGGACGAGATATTATATTAGTGGGACGAGATATTATATTAGTGGGACGAGATATTATATTAGTGGTATTCAAGCGACAAGTATATCTAAAAGATATAGATGTAACGTTTGAGTATCTTTATTGTAGAGGCGTTTCACTGTCTCCAAACTGCTTCACCTCACCTTGATGGGTTCCAAGAGTCTCTACTCCCGGACCCTGGCCGTGGGCCAGGCTTGTCTGGTGCTAGCCTGGTCAACCAGGCTGTTGCTGCTGGTGGCCCGCTGACCCACACATCCATCACAGCCTGGTTGATCTGGTACCAGTTTAATCTTGAGGACTTCTACACTTGTCCCAGCAGTGTTTCTGATATCTTCTGGTAAGACGTTGAATAATCTGGGGCTACAGATGTTGATGCTGTATATCCTTGGACATCAGTTCCAGATTTATCAAGACTAAGGGACTGAACACCTCGAACTGTTTGTTTACGCCTTCCATTGTCTCTTACTCTGTATTGAGAAAGATATTGACCTTCAGAATGTTATACTGTAGACCAGCTAATGTTGTGGCAGGAAGAGGAGGGTAGATGGTGTTCAGTGTGGAAAAGTGCTAAGCTTTGATCTTCAGAAGGAAGAGAAGCGTAGCACTTATATACCAAATAATGTGGAACTTAATCACAGACTGTGAAATTGACTTGGGAGTTATGGTAAGCAGAAATCTGGAGTCAAGACAACAGTGCCTAGGCGTCTGTAATAAGGCAAAAATGCTTAGATTTATATAAAGAAGTATGAATAACAGGAGACCAAAAAGACTCATTTAGACTGTGGCTCAGTTCTGATCTTACTACAGAATGCATATAAATACACTGGAGAACATACAGAGAAGAATGACAAAATTAATGCACTGCATAAGGAATCTTTGGTTAGAAGATGGACTGAGAGCCTTGAACTGACACTTTATTACAACACGTAGAATGAGGTTACCGTCGGTAACCTGAAAATCATTTTGGGGGTAACCGCTGCCAGGACCCAGACCAAGTCTCCTGGTTGATGGTCTGATCAATCAGCTGGTGGTGGTTTCCGCACCACAGCCAGACCTACCAGGAAATGATTTAAAGAGCGTGTCAAATTCAGTAAAGGTTCTGTTGGTGATTTCCCTTGTGTGTGAAGGGAGGGTGTTGAAGAGTCTTGGTTCACTAAACATGGAATGAAGACACGTGTGCAATGTTTTAAGTGGATACAAGATACATGATACCGACAAGCAGTGGAAAAGAGTGACTAAGATCCCAGGACCCAGATGTTTCCAATAAACATGTCCTACATGATTGTATTGTGTTTTTTTCCAGTGTTCTAAGTGTTACATAACATGTCTTTATTCCAGTGTGTCGGTGTTACGTCTATTTTCTCACCAGTTTATCTTCGCTGATGATAAAGATACGTGAACACCTTACCTTGCAGAGCAGAAGCTTGCATGGTGACGGAAGCATCACAAGTCCCTCTAGTAGTAGTGTTCTCACGCTTCCACATATTGGCAAATTTCAAATCCTCTTGGCCGCTTTAACAGTTAATCCTTTAGCGTGTATTGTACGTGTTGTTGAACCTTGATCGGATTTGTCAGAAGCTTTTGCGATGCCGCTGCATAGCACAGCACTAATAGCCATAAATGACAAAATAAATTTCTTGATTTATTTGATTTATAAACAAGAGACTTAGATGAGAAAGAGGTCCAAAAGTTGACCGAGAGAAATTAGCTGATGACACAAAAATAGACCTAATAATAGATTATGAAGAGAACAACAATGAACTTCAGCAGCCTTCTCATAGATCTTCATGACTACGTTGAGCTGCGTGCGGCTAGCAGGGACAGTTAAGTTGATCAGGCTATCCACTAGGAGGCCTGGTCTTGGAGCGGGCCGCGTGCCGTTTGACTCCCTCGCCAGCGCTTCTTCAGGTAAACTTGAGGATCCACAGACGACGGTGTGTTCGTAAGAATGAGCTCGAGTATTGACAAAGTCTACCAGGTGCAAATCTTCACGTTGCTGAGACAATATAACCTTGAAGTTTGACCTTAAACTATCAACAAGTGTAAAGCAGCGGTGGAGGGTTGTGTAGTGGGAGATGTACCACTGGACCAGTGTTTGTGTAGTGGGAGATGTACCACTGGACCAGTGTTTGTGTGTAGTGGGAGATGTACCCTGACCCTGTTTGTGTGTAGGGCTGACCACTGGACGTGTTTGTGTGTGTAGTGGGAGCTGTACCACTGGACCAGTGTTTGTGTGTGTAGTGGGAGCTGTACCACTGGACCAGTGTTTGTGTGTGTAGTGGGAGCTGTACCACTGGACCAGTGTTTGTGTGTGTAGTGGGAGCTGTACCACTGTACCAGTGTTTGTGTGTGTAGTGGGAGCTGTACCACTGGACCAGTGTTTGTATGTGTAGTGGGAGATGTACCACTGGACCAGTGTTTGTATGTGTAGTGGGAGCTGTACCACTGGACCAGTGTTTGTGTGTGTAGTGGGAGCTGTACCACTGGACCAGTGTTTGTGTGTGTAGTGGTAGCTGTACCACTGGACCAGTGTTTGTGTGTGTAGTGGGAGATGTACCACTGGACCAGTGTTTGTGTGTGTAGTGGGAGATGTACCACTGGACCAGTGTTTGTGTGTAGTGGGAGATGTACCACTGGACCAGTGTTTGTGTGTAGTGGGAGATATGGAAGATTGTACACTTCAGCAGTAATATTAGAGCGTCTCATTTTAGAACGTTTGTGTCGAGTATACATTTCATTTACTAGTTTAAGTTTTAGGAAGGTTCAACAAGTATTCAGCCGTTTATTACCTTTAACAACTATCGCGAGATCACTAAACTGATTCCCACAATGGGAAAATATCTTTTGAGAATCACCCTGGGTCTTGGAAACCATTAGGCTGGTGCTAAGAAGAAAATATGACTCGCATATATTAACTCCAGTCAAAGGTCTGCCGACTGACTGCCGGTTGCAGTCCGGCTGCAGATTTATGCAACGTAATGGAATGTGGTAAATTGTGATTTATATATATATATATATATATATATATATATATAGTGAATATATTCACGTATGATGAGTGGAGGATATATTCACGTGAGAGATGGAAATAGATGGGTGGGAGGATATATTCACGTGAGAGAGATGGAAATAGATGGGTGGGAGGATATATTCACGTGAGAGAGATGGAAATAGATGGGTGGGAGGATATATTCACGTGAGAGAGATGGAAATAGATGGGTGGGAGGATATATTCACGTGAGAGAGATGGAGATAGATGGGTGGGAGGGAAAGTGCAAGTGTATGAGTGCCTACTCGAAGAGTGGCTGCATCCTGGGATAGATGTTAGTGTTTAGGTTGAGTTGTGTGTTGTTCCACGAAGAGTGACTAGTTCCTGGAAGTCATCACGAGCCATACATCTCCTGCCTAGAAGAGTCAGCCACAGCTTTTTCTTCACTCAGAGTTGAATCTACAGATTAAAAGCCTTTATCCTACCTCAGCCCATGTCAAAGACCATCCCTATCATTAAGATATACACACCCCCTGCTCCTTCCTAGGATGCCACTCACAACAATCGACTTAACAACCAGGTACCTATTTACTTTTATACGAATAGGGGCAACAGGTGTATGTCCAGTCCGTCCACCCGCTCCAGGATTGAACCCGAATCCTTTTGAGTGTGAACCGAAAGTACCATGAAAGAGCTATGAGGCATCGCTTGACAGCATCACAATATACATGCCAGGCTTTATGTGTAAAGTCGCCCACATAAACCCATCTGCCCCAAAACTAAATGTTTAGATTTTTATTGTGCATTAATATTTTGGAAATATATATATATATATATATATATATATATATATATATATATATATATATATATATATATATATATATATATATATATATAAAGTCAACATCCTCACCTAACCTTGCTAAAATTAACGAAATATAATGTAGCTTTATTTTATTAAATCTATTTTAAATCAACCTAAATTTATTGATTATTTCTTAACGTCAATGAAATACTATATTTGGTGATGTTAAGACTGGTTTTCGTGGAGTTATCACAACAGTCAGCTTGCACACACACACAACGATCATTGTTTTATGAGTCAAGATCACAAGAGCTGGACGTATATTTTGAAATCTTCCAGACTGAAGACTAACACACTTGTACAACACTTCCTGGAGGAGTCTACCTGGAGGGCATTCCGGGGATCAACACCCCCGCGGCCCGGTCTATGGCCAGGCCTCCTGGTGGAATATTATGACCATTAAAGATACCTAAGTGTTGCACATGTCTCTTATTCTTCATGTTGTCGGTACTGTGTACCATCACAGTGTGATACTACGTGTAGACTCTGTGAGGTAGGCCCTGTGTCCAGGCACCAGCAGCAGCAGCAGCCATCCCCTCTCTTGGATCACCTCGCTCAGCAAGCTGCTGGCTCTGGGGTCTTTGTTCTTATAAGTTCGTCACCTAACTCTTTCAGAAACCCCCAGTGTGCACTTTCCCCATAATATGTGTGAAAGTTTCCTTGAAGCTCGCGGCACCACTACCTTAGGTGTTTGTGCTGGGAGGTAGTGGATGTGTGTGGGTGGGGACGGAGATTGGCTGTGTGGGTGGGGAGATGGATTGGGTGTGTGTGTTTGGAAGGGAAAGGGTGTGTATGGACGGAAAAAACAGAAAAGGAAACCAAATGCCATTTCAGAAACTGTGAAAATGTACATATGTGTCCTCATATACAAAACTCAAGACATAAACCTCATCCAGAATTGTTGGTCTACTCAGAGGAGGTCCAAACACCAGTGACGATTAAGAAATGAGCAAAATCCTGAGAGATAGTTTCTTCATTACCTCTCGAGAGGGAGAAGCCTGGTAATATATATATATATATATATATATATATATATATATATATATATATATATATATATATATATATATATGGAAGATACTTGAAGTTCTGATCTTAAATCAACCCGTTACCATAACACTGTACTGAGTGGGAGATGTGGGAGGAAGTGTGGAATAAAGGTAGTGAAGAGCAGGCGTATCGTAGCTACGATTACAGAGCACAACGTCAGTATGCGAGATTCTTCAATCTGTTACCAGCAGATATCAGAAATATTCCCCCAACAAATGTAGAGTTGATTTTAAGAATAAACTAAATAACTTGTGCCAAATCAAACAAACTGTGATGGCTACGTGGGCCAGCAGGTTGCTATCAGCAACAGCCTGATTGACCAGGCAATTAATAATAAAGCTTGTCCTCAGGCAGGGATACGAGGGAAGAACCCTCGAAACTGGTCACAGGCATGTGTGTGTGTGTGGGCGGAGAGGGATGTTGTGTGGGTGATGGAGGGATGTTGTGTGGGCAGGGGAGAGGGAAGTTGTGTGGGTGGGGGAGGGATGTTGTGGGTGGGGAGAGGATGTTGTTTGGGCGGGAAGAGGGATGATGTTTGGGCGGGGGAGAGGGATGATGTTTGGGCGGGGAGAGGGATGTTGTTTGGACGAGGGAGAGGGATGTTGTTTGGGCGGGGAGAGGATGTTTGGGCTGGGGAGAGGGATGTTGTGTGGGGGGAGGAGAGGGATGTTGTGTGGGCGGAGGAGAGGGATGTTGTGTGGGCGGGGAGAGGATGTGTGGGTGGGGAGAGGATGTTGTGTGGGTGGGGGAGAGGGATGTTGTGTGGGCGGGGGAGAGGGATGTTGTGTGGGCGGGGGAGAGGGATGTTGTGTGGGCGGGGGAGAGGGATGTTGTGTGGGCGGGGGGCGGGGATGGGTGGACTGTTCATGTTATATTTAGCCAGAGAGAGAGAGCAGCATCAGCGATTTGTTTACTCTGAGCGGCACCAGCTGCCACGAGCCTCCATAACCCCTCCTCTTTATCCCGTTTCTCCTCTTTATCCCGTTTCTCCTCTTTATCCCGTTTCTCCTCTTTATCCCGTTTCTCCTCTTTATCCCGTTTCTCCTCTTTATCCCGTTTCTCCTCTTTATCCCGTTTCTCCTCTTTATCCCATTTCTCCTCTTTATCCCGTTTCTCTTCTTCCTTTACCGCTTCCTCCTCTACTTAATCTTTTCATTTTCCTCCTCTTTATCCTTTCTCCTCTTTATCCCATTTCTCCTTTATCCCTTCTCTCTTCTCCTTTCCTCCTCCTCTACTAATCTTCCTTATTCCTCTACTCTTCCTTCACTTCCACCACTTTCTCTTGCTCTTCCTTTTCAACCTCTTCTACTTTCTCCTTCTCCTCCTCTTCTCTTCATCAATCCCTGGTAATTACAGTGGGGAAATAAAATTTTGGATTTGTTTGTAAGTCGCACTAAAAACATCAAGTAACATAAGTTATATTTTACCTCTCTCTTTTGTAATTAAGACTATAAATTTCCATTTGTTTTTATTTCACAAAAAAATGTAAAACTTTTTTTTTAAGATTTAGCAACGCTAATTTTTATATAATAAATAAACATTGAATCTGTTAATCGTCAGGAATTTTATTACTCCATATACCAGTTTTATTAATCCATACATCTTTATTAATCCATACTTTAATTTTATTAATCCATACACCAGTTTTATTAATCCATACATTAATTTTATTAATCCATACATCATCTTTATTAATCCATACTTTAATTTTATTAATTCATATATAACATTGAATGTTTCATTAGGTCAAGAAGGAAGATCATGGCAGAGTGATGGTGGTGGAGGCAGTAATGGTGATAAATGGTGGTGGAGGCAGTAATGGTGATAAATGGTGGTGGTAAAGTAATTACTGTATACGGGATGTTGAATAATTTTCTCTTAATATTAGCGAGGATTCCTGGAACTTTTCATTATGTACCTAGGTAGGTAGGTAGGTATGTTGGTAGGTAAGTAGAGGTTGGTGAGTAGGTAGGTAGGTATGTTGGTAGGTAAGTAGAGGTTGGTGAGAAGGTAGGTAGGTATGTTGGTAGGTAAGTAGAGGTTGGTGAGAAGGTAGGTAGGTATGTTGGTAGGTAAGTAGAGGTTGGTGAGAGGAGAAGGTATGTTGGTAGGTGAGAGGTGGTGAGTAGGTAGAAGGATGTTGGGGTAAGTAGAGGTTGGTGAGAAGGTAGGTAGGTATGTTGGTAGGTAAGTAGAGGTTGGTGAGAAGGTAGGTAGGTATGTTGGTAGGTAAGTAGAGGTTGGTGAGAAGGTAGGTAGGTATGTTGGTAGGTAAGTAGAGGTTGGTGAGTAGGTAGATAGGTATGTTGGTAGGTAAGTAGAGGTTGGTGAGCAGGTAGATAGGTAGGTTGATGAGTAGGTAGGTAGGTTGGTGAGTAGGTAGGTGGAGGTTGCAGACCTCTTGCAACCTCCACAATTGTGTTGCAACACAATTGTCCTCAAAGATTTGTTAAGTTATACCATGAATTAAAGAAAGATCCTGAACTTCACCTTACCAAACACACACAGCAAATACGATAGTAATTATGGACAAGGTAGATTATAGTGGAAAAATGAACATGTTATTAGAAGACGGAGGAACTTACGTGCCTCTTAATAATTGTAAAGGGATGAAAACTCATCCTTTATAAATAAGGTGAATTACCAACAGATCTCTGGCTGTCTTCAGGAAGGAACTGATGAGTTCCTTAACTCATTTTCTGATCAGTCTTAGTGTGGTGCTCTACTACGGTGGATTGTGTGTGGCTAACACGAAGCGCCTGGTAGATCATCAACCAGGAGAGGAGGTGTGGTGTCGCGAGGATGTGACCCCGGAGAAGCGGAGGTGTACGTAACCTCCCGGAAGTGTCTTCGGGTAAGCTTCAGGTATTGTTATTGGCAAGTCTCTTCCTCTCTCTAGTGTGGTGTGTTTTGTACTCTGTTCGTCTGTAAACTATGGTGCGGCACAGGGATTTCTTTGTCATATACGAAGATGAAACAGAACACTGGAGGGAATACTGTGCTTCCGAGAAAACATTTTTATTTTTCTCTGAGGAAGCCTCTGATATTCTTCCTCTGGATATTATTTTTTTTTTCAATTTATTTGTTAAAAATATTTAAGATCATCAGCCTGCCCATTTCTACAGTTAATTATTTTGGAGGTCTTTTATATTTGCTGTGAAATTTCTACTTCTCCAGTTTAGCTTTTAACTTCATGTGAATTTTTTTTATCATTCTTCACGCGGCAGCCAGACTTTACCTGAATTTCACTCTTGCAATAAGCAATTTAAATGAGTCCATCACACGATTTAATTGACTCGTTTCCATGTCGGCGACGCTCCATACAAAAGTCTTCAGAACCAAACCGTTGAGAGTGAAAATTACCATCAGCGAATTTCTGAAGGTGCCACTTGATTCATGGCGTGGGTGTACTTTCTTAGGTGAGTACACAACTAGGGGAGACACCTAGTACTGCCCTCACTCTACAACCATGCGAGTTAAGCGATGGACACATCAAATTTTTACTCGTATTTGTAAGATGAACAATATATATATATATATATATATATATATATATATATATATATATATATATATATATATATATATATATATATATATATATATATAGTGAGAGAGAGAGAGAACTGAAGTTGGCGTATTATTATAATTAAACTTGAAAAAAAAACACTCATTTTATGTTTGTTTCTGGTCATGTAAAACTATCAATTTAACGTTTTGGGAAGTTGGTCGTCTTCTTGGGCTAGATGAAAGGCTGATGGTCCGTCCAAAATGTGGCAAGTTGCAATATCACTTAGGGTAAGGAGGCAGAGCTGCTTCTGGAGGAGACGTCGTCGGGTGAGAGCTGCTGCTGGAGGAGACGTCGTCGGGTGAGAGCTGCTGCTGGAGGAGACGTCGTCGGGTGAGAGCTGCCAGATAGACTCGATTCTAAAATTCACTTTGACCTTGTTTATCAGCACCTTCCACCACCCTTCCTCTCCACGACACCCCCTTCCCTTCCTCTACAACCTCGATTCATATTCCTTCATCCATAACCCTTCCTCCTTAACCTCTCCTCCGTAATCTTGTCTCCATAACTCCTCAGTAACCCCTCCTCCATAATCCCTCCTCCTTAACCCTCTCCTCCATAACCCCTCCTCTATAACCCCCTTCCTCCATAAACCTCTCCTCCATTAACCCACTCCATGAGTATTCTTCACGATACGCTTACGATATTTACACAAAATTTCTGGTATCACTTTTTCTAATTCTTGAGATACCTTGATATTTGGGTTGGAAAGCTTCCTCTGTTCCTCAAAAAGTGGACAGTCAAGGACACAACGTTCAAGAAAATGGTCATAAAGCTGACTGCATACTATACAATATATTTCAACATTGTCTGTGTATGTGCCAAACTGTCCAGTGTAGCCATTTGTAATCTGACCGAAGTCTGACTCCTACATACGTCAGTCTTTTCACATTTATAAATATTTTGCATATTTTCCAAAAATCATATGAAAAATCCATAAATATACATATTGCATATTTCGAAGTTTCAGAGTAGTTTTAGGCAATTTCTAATTTTAATCTGTAGCTAAAATATGACGATTATTACACTTTTAATTGAAACTGATGATAATTTACGATATTTTGGACTATTTGCTGTTCCGCTAATGTGCTTATCTGTGTTGATGTTATTGTAGTGGGTCACATGTCCACTCAGAAGTCTGCGTTCCTACTACATTTAAATTTATTATTTATGTCTCTCCCAATATAATTTATAATGTTTGCCACAGACAAACCAGTTTTATACGTGATGTTTTTCTCTCTCAAAATTACCTTTCGTGGTTAATTTTCCCGGTTTCGTCATGCAAGAATAATTCAGTGAAAAGTAGAATCCATTAGAATTAAGCATTAATTCCGTTCCCTCTAATGTATTAATATGTATGACTGACTTCTAAACTAATAAGCATTGTTCGTCATTATGCGAGTTAAATGCAATCAGTGTTGACATAGAATTAGTAAAGATCAAAGAGTCAAGCTCTTAAGTTGTTAACTTTACTGCCATTAGGATGAAGCGTCATGTTAATAAAAGGCATCTGTGCTGAAAGTCATTGTTTACCAGCATCTGTCAACTCAGGAACATTAACTTGTGGAGTTATACTTTTGCTTCAGTCATCTACACTTTATCTTGATGCATGTGTTGCTTGTGTACACTAACTACAAGGTACGACAATGTAAACTCTCTGTAAAACACTTGTACAGATGAATTAAACCAAAGTAAGCATTTGGTCAGTTGGTTTATTGGGTTTAAAACCTAAAATCTACAGGAGGGTCGTTAAGTCTGCATGTAACTCTGTTCATCACTAGTAAAGAATACTTTAATACTTAAAACAGGGAATACAGTCAACTTTCATTGCATATGCACCTCTCAGTGTATATACACTGAGATATGCACCTCTCAGTGTATATACACTGAGATATGCACCTCTCAGTGTATATACACTGAGATATGCACCTCTCAGTGTATATACACTGAGATATGCACCTCTCAGTGTATATACACTGAGATATGCACCTCTGTGTATATACACTGAGATATGCACCTCTGTGTATATACACTGAGATATGCACCTCTGTGTATATACACTGAGATATGCACCTCTGTGTATATACACTGAGATATGCACCTCTCAGTGTACATACACTGATATATGCACCTCTCAGTGTATATACACTGAGATATACACCTCTCTCTGTATATACACTGAGATATACACCTCTCAGTGTATATACACTGAGATATGCACCTCTCTCTGTATATACACTGAGATATACACCTCTCAGTGTATATACACTGAGATATACACCTCTCTCTGTATATAACATTGTTCAAGACCATTTGTAGTTCGTGAAATTTACGACAGCAATACAACAACATTTTTGCTTTATTTACTCGAAATGGAAATCGGTAAAGCAATTAAGAATTGCCGTAAAAGCTTAATAAAATTATAATTCAATCATGTGATAATAAGTCCTGGTTGTTAAAGTGTGTGTGTATGTGTAGTAGTGTGTGTGTGTGTATGTGTAGTAGTGTGTGTGTGTGTATGTGTAGTAGTGTGTGTGTGTGTGTGTGTGTGTGTGTGTGTGTTTACCTACTACAAATACCGTTTTTTAAAGTTAGTTTTTTTTTACGTTAAAATTATATAAACTATAATGACGTATATTTAGCCTCAAATAAGCAAATTGCATACAAAGAACTGCAGCGGCACGTCTTGAAACAGTACGGAGTGTCACTACTAGGGACTCTCCCATCCTCAGATTCTTAACACTTCCTATAAATTAACAGTTGGTATTTTCTTAATTTTATGTTACGTTAGGATGAGTTGAATTAGGGTACATAAATCTAAAAATGTATTAACCACAAATAAGCAAATTAAAAAAAAAGAGTTGCGTCTGGCAAACAGGTGGCCGAGCTTAATCAGGAAACGTTCATTTTTGTACGAGTGTGACGACTGGTGTGAGACTGTATGAGACTCTTGCCTCTAACACTGAGTGTGATGACTGGTGTGAGACTGTATGAGACTCTTGCCTCTAACACTGAGAGTGACGACTTGTGTGACACTGTATGAGACTCTTGCCTCTAACACTGAGAGTGTGATGACTTGTGTGACACTGTATGAGACTCTTGCCTCTAACACTGAGAGTGACGACTGGTGTGACACTGTATGAGACTCTTGCCTCTAACACTGAGAGTGTGATGACTTGTGTGAGACTGTATGAGACTCTTGCCTCTAACACTGAGAGTGTGATGACTTGTGTGAGACTGTATGAGACTCTTGCCTCTAACACTGAGTGTGACGACTGATGTGAGACTGTATGAGACTCTTGCCTCTAACACTGAGTGTGACGACTGATGTGAAACTGTATGAGACTCTTGCCTCTAACACTGAAAGTGTGACGACTGATGTGAGACTGTATGAGACTCTTGCCTCTAACACTGAGTGTGACAACTGGTGTGAGACTGTATGAGACTCTTGCCTCTAACACTGAGAGTGTGACGACTGGTGTGAGACTGTATGAGACTCTTGCCTCTAACACTGAGAGTGTGATGACTTGTGTGAGACTGTATGAGACTCTTGCCTCTAACACTGAGAGTGTGACGACTGGTGTGAGACTGTATGAGACTCTTGCCTCTAACACTGAGTGTGACGACTGGTGTGAGACTGTATGAGACTCTTGCCTCTAACACTGAGTGTGATGACTGGTGTGAGACTGTATGAGACTCTTGCCTCTAACACTGAGTGTGACGACTGGTGTGAGACTGTATGAGACTCTTGCCTCTAACACTGAGAGTGTGACGACTGGTGTGAGACTGTATGAGACTCTTGCCTCTAACACTGAGTGTGACGACTGGTGTGAGACTGTATGAGACTCTTGCCTCTAACACTGAGTGTGACGACTGGTGTGAGACTGTATGAGACTCTTGCCTCTAACACTGAGAGTGTGACGACTGGTGTGAGACTGTATGAGACTCTTGC
The DNA here is from genome assembly GCA_009830355.1 of Cherax destructor. NCBI lineage: Eukaryota > Metazoa > Arthropoda > Malacostraca > Decapoda > Parastacidae > Cherax > Cherax destructor. Next base: position 359,006 of record WNWK01000452.1, read on the forward strand.
CTCTAACACTGAGAGTGACGACTGGTGTGAGACTGTATGAGACTCTTGCCTCTAACACTGAGAGTGTGACGACTGGTGTGAGACTGTATGAGACTCTTGCCTCTAACACTGAGAGTGACGACTGGTGTGAGACTGTATGAGACTCTTGCCTCTAACACTGAGAGTGACGACTGGTGTGAGACTGTAGAGACTCTTGCCTCTAACACTGAGAGTGTGACGACTGGTGTGAGACTGTATGAGACTCTTGCCTCTAACACTGAGAGTGACGACTGGTGTGAGACTGTATGAGACTCTTGCCTCTAACACTGAGAGTGACGACTGGTGTGAGACTGTATGAGACTCTTGCCTCTAACACTGAGAGTGACGACTGGTGTGAGACTGTATGAGACTCTTGCCTCTAACACTGAGGTGACGACTGGTGTGAGACTGTGAGAGCTCTGCCTCTAACACTGAGAGTGTGACGACTGGTGTGAGACTGTATGAGACTCTTGCCTCTAACACTGAGAGTGTGACGACTGGTGTGAGACTGTATGAGACTCTTGCCTCTAACACTGAGAGTGTGACGACTGGTGTGAGACTGTATGAGACTCTTGCCTCTAACACTGAGAGTGACGACTGGTGTGAGACTGTGAGAGACTCTTGCCTCTAACACTGAGAGTGTGACGACTGGTGTGAGACTGTATGAGACTCTTGCCTCTAACACTGAGAGTGACGACTGGTGTGAGACTGTATGAGACTCTTGCCTCTAACACTGAGAGTGACGACTGGTGTGAGACTGTATGAGACTCTTGCCTCTAACACTGAGAGTGACGACTGGTGTGAGACTGTATGAGACTCTTGCCTCTAACACTGAGAGTGACGACTGGTGTGAGACTGTGAGAGACTCTTGCCTCTAACACTGAGAGTGTGACGACTGGTGTGAGACTGTATGAGACTCTTGCCGCTAACACTGAGAGTGTGACGACTGGTGTGACACTGTATGAGACTCTTGCCTCTAACACTGAGAGTGTGACGACTGGTGTGAGACTGTATGAGACTCTTGCCTCTAACACTGAGAGTGACGACTGGTGTGAGACTGTATGAGACTCTTGCCTCTAACACTGAGAGTGGCTGTGTTAGGTGACTCGACGAGAGGTTAAGAGGCACGTAAGTTCCTCCGTCTGCTAATAACATATTCATTTGTCCACTATAATCTACCTTGTCCATAATTACTATCGCATTTGCTTTGTGTTTCGTAAGATTAAGTCCAGGATCTTTCCTTAATTCATGGTATAACTTAACAAATCCTTGAACTTTGCTCACACCTCTGCAACAGAATTGTCCTCAAACATTTGTTAAGTTATACCATGAATTAAGGAAATATCCTGGACTTCACCTTAAGAAAGCAGACAAAGCAAATGTGATAGTAATTATGGACAAGGTAGATTATAATGGAAAAATGAACATGTAATTAGAAGACGGAAGAACTTATTAACTTCCCTGGACACTGCTGGTGCTGTGTTATCACAGCAGTCAACCTCACCTCTAATTACACTGTCTGAACTTACACCTAAACTGCTGTTCGTTTATTTTCGCCCGACCTAAAATGGCAGTGAAACTTAATACCTGGTATTCTCGGTTACGTTAACGTATATAAATTTATATTAAAGGATAATTAACCGGTTCAGTAGCGGAATATAAAAATAGCGGATAACGTACGTCTGGGAGCGTAAGGCAAGTGGTTCCATCCTAGAACGTGCGTTTTCTTACGAACGTTTGAAAAGTGAGAGGATGAGTTAAGGCAGTAAGGTGAGGAGGGTGTCGACGACACCAACGGCAAAGTTACTACAACAAACTTTTCCTACACAAGTTCAAATAGCAGTGCAAGTTACTAGTTATCAAAGGCACTTGTCGATCGACACTTGACCTGTTTTGTGTGTGTGATGTGGTTATTGATTTGGTGTATATTGTTTACTCACCTATTTGTATTTGCTTATTTGTGGTTGCAGGGGTCGATTCACAGCTCCTGGCCCCGCCTCTTCACTGGTCACCACAAGGTCTACTCTCTCCTTGCTCCATGAGCTTTATCATACCTGTTCTTAAAGCTGTGTATGAATCCTGCCTCCACTATATCTCTTCAGACTGTTCCACTTCCTGACAACTCTATGACTGAAGAAATACTTCCTAACATCCCTGTGACTCGTCTGAGTCTTCAACTTCAAATTGTGACTCCTCGTTGCTGTGTCCCATCTCTGAAACATTCTGTCCCTATCCACCTTGTCAATCCCTCTCAGTATTTTATATGTCGTTATCATGTTCCCCCTATCCCTCCTGTCTTCCAGTGTTGTCAGATCTATTTCCTTTAACCTGACAGGGTAGGCCCCTTAATTCTGGGACTAGTCTTTTTGCAAACCTTTGCACTTTCTCTAATTTCTTGACGTGCTTCACCAGGTATGGGTTCCAAACTGGTGTTGCATACTCCAATATTGGCCTGACGTACACGGTGCACAGAGTCTTGAACGATTCATTACTGAGGTGTCAAAACGCTATTCTTAGGTTTACCAGGCGCCCATATGCTGCAGCAGTTATTTGGTTGATGGGCGCTTCTGGAGATGTGCTCGGTGTTATACTCGCCCCAAAATCCTTTTCCTTGAGTGAGGTTTGCAATCTTTGGCCCCCTAGTCTGTACTCAGTCTGCGGTCTTCTTTGCCCTTCCCCAGTCTTCATGACTTTGTACTTGGTGGGGTTAAACTCCAGGAGCCAGTTGCTGGACTTGGCTTGCAGCCTGTGCAGATCGCTTTGTAGTCCTGCCTGGTCATCATCCGATTGAATTCTCCTTATTAGCTTATCACAGGCGCCCACTCTGACACCTCGTCACGTACCAGCACTTCTTTGTTGCCCTCTTGTCAGGTATTCTCTGATTCATTTCAGTGCCTTTCCTGTAATACATGCCTGGTCCTCTAGGTTTTGCACTAATCACTTGTGTGGAACTGTGTCGAAAGCCTTCTTATATTCCAAGAAAATGCAATCTATCCATCCCTCTTACTTCCGTTACCTTGTCGTAAAATTCCATGCAGATTTGTGACACAGGATTTCCTTTCCCTGAAACCTTGCTGGTTGTCGTGTATAAGCTCATTCCTCTCCAGGTGCTCCACATATCTCCTGATAATCTTCTCCATGACTTTGCATACTTTACATGTTAGTGACACTGGTCTGTAGTTTAATGCTGCGTGCCTTCTCTTCTTAAAAAGTGTGTGTGTGTGTGTGTGTGTGTGTAGTATGGAGGAGAGGGAGGGAGGTTGAAACATACATATATCAGAGTGAGGACAGCAAGATGGCGCTCATTTAGATCTTCATCGTGTAATTAACCAGGGAAGGGAAGCAATGTACCTCTCACAGTGTTGTACTTCACACTGTGGCAGATTCAGTGCGTTTGCAGACTGATACGTACGCAATATTTATATAGTCACTGCTGGGAGTGTCTAATGTTGGAGGTGTACGTGAGTGCGTTGTACAAGCGTGCTTCTGTGTATGCGTCGTGGGTGCATGCGTGCGCGTCATGCTGCCCTACGTGTAAGCGTGCTTCGTGTGTGCGGCGTGTATGCGTGCTTCGTGTGTGCGGCGTATTTGCGTGCTTCGTGCGTGCGGCGTGTATGCGTGCCTTCTGTGTACTAATCAAAGACAAGATTACCAAAATTACTAAATCTACTGTTGTTACAGCGACAAAGTTGTTTTAGTCGAAGTGGACTGGTGTCTGGAGTGTCTCGGTCAAGGATGTACATCAAAAATATTGGTGCCCTCACCGATGTACAGGACCCATATACCACTGTACAAAACACATATACTACTGCACAATAAACATATACCTCTGTACAAGACACACATACCTCTGTACAAGACACACATACCTCTGTACAAGACACACATACCTCTGTACAAGACACACATACCTCTGCACAAGACACACATACCTCTGTACAAGACACACATACCTCTGTACAAGACACACATACCTCTGTACAAGACACACATACCTCTGTACAAGACACATGTACCACTGTACAAGACACATGTACCACTGTACAAGACACATGTACCACTGTACAAGACACATACCTCTGTACAAGACACATGTACCACTGTACAAGACACATATACCACTGTACAAAACACATATACTACTGCACAAAACACATATACCTCTGTACAAGACACACATACCACTGTACAAAACACACATACTACTGCACAAGACACATGTACCTCTGTACAAGACACATGTACCTCTGTACAAGACACATGTACCACTGTACAAGACACATGTACCACTGTACAAGACACATGTACCACTGTACAAGACACATATACCACTGTACAAGACACATATACCACTGTACAAGACACATACCCTGACAACACATGACCCTGTACAAGACACATATACCACTGCAACAACATGACAAACATATACCTATGTACAAGACACATATACCACTGTACAAAACACACATACCACTGCACAAGACACAATACCTCTGTACAAGACACATATACCACTGTACAAGACACATATACCACTGTCCAAGACACATATACCACTGTCCAAGACACATATACCACTGTCCAAGACACATATACCACTGTACAAGACACATCACTGCAAGACACATATACCACTGTACAAGACACATATACCACTGTACAAGACACATATACCACTGTACAAGACACATATACCTCTGTACAAGACACACATCACTGCACAAGACACATATACCACTGTACAAGACACATACCACTGCACAAGACACATATCGCTGTACAAGAAACATATACAGCTGCACAAGACACATATACCACTGTACAAGACATATACCGCTGTACAAGGCATGTATCGCTGTACAAGAAACATATACCACTGTACAAGACATCATACCGCGTCAGGATGTATGGTGTAAGAACATATACACTGTCCAAACAATGCTGGCTGTAGGCTGGAGACATAACGAAGCATTTCCTCTGCTGCGTGGGTGATGGTGGAGAGTACGAGCAGTCTGGTTCCTCTGCTTGGCGTGGGTGATGGTGGAGAGTACGAGCAGTCTGGTTGCCTCTGCTTGGCGTGGGTGATGGTGGAGAGTACGAGCAGTCTGGTTGCCTCTGCTTGGCGTGGGTGATGGTGGAGAGTACGAGCTAGTCTGGTTGCCTCTGCTTGGCGTGGGTGATGGTGGAGAGTACGAGAGTCTGGTTGCCTCTGCTTGGCGTGGGTGATGGTGGAGAGTACGAGCAGTCTGGTTGCCTCTGCTTGGCGTGGGTGATGGTGGAGAGTACGAGCAGTCTGGTTGCCTCTGCTTGGCGTGGGTGATGGTGGAGAGTACGAGCAGTCTGGTTGCCTCTGCTTGGCGTGGGTGATGGTGGAGAGTACGAGCAGTCTGGTTACCTCTGCTTGGCGTGGGTGATGGTGGAGAGTACGAGTAGTCTGGTTGCCTCTGCTTGGCGTGGGTGATGGTGGAGAGTACGAGCAGTCTGGTTGCCTCTGCTTGGCGTGGGTGATGGTGGAGAGTACGAGCAGTCTGGTTGCCTCTGCTTGGCGTGGGTGATGGTGGAGAGTACGAGCAGTCTGGTTGCCTCTGCTTGGCGTGGGTGATGGTGGAGAGTACGAGCAGTCTGGTTGCCTCTGCTTGGCGTGGGTGATGGTGGAGAGTACGAGAGTCTGGTTGCCTCTGCTTGGCGTGGGTGATGGTGGAGAGTACGAGCAGTCTGGTTGCCTCTGCTTGGCGTGGGTGATGGTGGAGAGTACGAGCAGTCTGGTTGCCTCTGCTTGGCGTGGGTGATGCTGGAGAGTACGAGCAGTCTGGTTGCCTCTGCTTGGCGTGGGTGATGGTGGAGAGTACGAGCAGTCTGGTTGCCTCTGCTTGGCGTGGGTGATGGAGAGTACGAGCAGTCTGGTTGCCTCTGCTTGGCGTGGGTGATGGTGGAGAGTACGAGCAGTCTGGTTGCCTCTGCTTGGCGTGGGTGATGGTGGAGAGTACGAGCAGTCTGGTTGCCTCTGCTTGGCGTGGGTGATGGTGGAGAGTACGAGCAGTCTGGTTACCTCTGCTTGGCGTGGGTGATGGTGGAGAGTACGAGCAGTCTGGTTGCCTCTGCTTGGCGTGGGTGATGGTGGAGAGTACGAGTAGTCTGGTTGCCTCTGCTTGGCGTGGGTGATGGTGGAGAGTACGAGCAGTCTGGTTGCCTCTGCTTGGCGTGGGTGATGGTGGAGAGTACAAGTAGTCTGGTTGCCTCTGCTTGGCGTGGGTGATGGTGGAGAGTACGAGCAGTCTGGTTGCCTCTGCTTGGCGTGGGTGATGGTGGAGAGTACGAGCAGTCTGGTTGCCTCTGCTTGGCGTGGGTGATGGTGGAGAGTACGAGCAGTCTGGTTGCCTCTGCTTGGCGTGGGTGATGGAGGTAGAGCAGTCTGGTTGCCTCTGCTTGGCGGTGATGGTGGAGAGTACGAGCAGTCTGGTTGCCTCTGCTTGGCGTGGGTGATGGAGAGTACGAGCAGTCTGGTTGCCTCTGCTTTACTTAGAATATATTGTTTACGTTTGGGTTACACAGGAGGGAGAGAGGGTGAAGTCTTCGTGGTTCCTCCAGGTCCTCTCACACAACCACACCTCCTCAATCACATCTACATTTGTTACATGCCTTGTTTTGCGTATTGTGATTTCACCTGTTTTCTGTGTTCTCATTACATAGTAACGTATGTGTAAATTACCTAGGATAACCCAGAAAAGTCAAAGTGGATTGTTGTTTATAAGCAAAAAATCAAACAGAAATTCCCTCAAGGGGAACTTTGTACTTTCCTCAACTCCTGATCAGCTGGGCTGTGGTGCATACGCTGGCACCAACACTGGTCAGTAATAATGGCAGAATTACCCACAAAATATTGGGTAAGTGCAGATGCAACTTAATGCGACATTTTATTGGGGCGAAACGTTGCCACAATAATATGTCACATTACTTTCACCTGTGTCCATTTAACTAGAAACAATCTAGTTGGTGACAGCAGAAACCACACATCACCTACCTACCCTCCAGGTAGGTAGGTGCATGATTGGAGTGAGGCAGGACACTTCACACTGAACTCTCTGCAAACTAAGTTAGGGTAACCTAACTGATATTTTTTATTCTTTAGCTTTATTTTTCTTAGTTACGGTTACTAAATGACTTTTCTGTAACGTAAATATAAATCTAACGTAAATCTAAAACGGATTTACTTTGATTTTCATTTCGCCTTCAGAGACTTACACAGTGGCTATCTGGTAAGACCTGCGGGTCATCATTTAAGACCCGCGTCGGGAACCACTTGCCCTGTTTCCTGACAAACCTTACCTAACCTATCTGGTAACAAGACACTGTTTACTTGTCAGCTCGAACACCAGCTGCAGAAGTCGCTGTGTTTTTGTAACATGAGGGACGGACTGACTCAGTAAGGAATGAGCCTCAGAAGTGGGAACTCAGATTTAGAATAATGTTGGTAGAATTACCCACAATATGTTAGGTGATAGGACACAAGTGCAGCTAATGCGACATTTTATCGTGGCAACGTTTCGCTCTCCAGGAGCTTTGTCAAGCCGTTACCTCATTTGTTTACATTATCTTGGTTATATTCATTTTTATTATTTCAGAGTAGTAGTTCCATGACAAAGAACCACAGTGTTCCCCATAAGTTGTCAACAACCTCAGTCTTGAAGATATATGGTATAGAATACCGACGCGATGGAAAAATAAACACAGTTGCTGCATAATGCGATCATTTATTGACAACGTTTGCCCACACAGTGGGCTTTATCAAGTCACAAACACATCTACCTGGGTAAAGAGTACGTGAGTATATATACTCATGTACTCTTTACCCAGGTACATGTGTTTGTGACCTGATAAAGCCCACTGTGTGGGCGAAACGTTGTCAGTAAAGGATCGAATTATACTGCATTTGTGTTTATTTTTCAACCAAGAGTTTTGACTGATGACGAGAGTGCAGAGTTGTGTTGCTTTGGGTGGTGGATTCTTGGCTCAAGTTTCGTCAACCCGCATTACTGGCTTCTGCCCTCTTCAACTCTCTTGTGTCTACTCTTAAAACTGTGAACGGAGTCTGCTATTTCCACATCTAGTTCCACTTCCGTACCACCCTTAGACTGTACAAGCATTCCTTAACGTTCTGGTGACTTAACTCTTATTATAGATTCCAGTTAGGTCACCTTGTTCTCGCAGTTCAAGCAGACAGTCCTTACCCGTGTCGTTAATGTCTCCACAAGTTGTCGTTGTCTTCTAGAGTCATTACGTTAAGGTTCTTTAGTTTCTCGTAACCATGCAAACCTCTGAGTTCTGGGACTAGTCTTGTTGCAGATGTTTGTACATTTTTCAAACTGCTAAACGTGCTTCATGAGGTGGGGCTTTACGCTTGTGATACTTTCCCTAAGATGGCTTTACACAGGTTATGTTGGGAGCTCTAAATGCTTTTTTTGAGGTTCTTTAGAAGTTATTCTAAAATTTATTATCCTCTCTTAGGCAGCTGAAGTCATACGCTGGTGTGTTTCTCTGGGGATGTGTTGGATGTGTTGTTTACTTGTAAACTCATTCAGTATCTCTCCTATGTCAGTATTCTTGTCTCTCCTCTCCTTCAGGAAAGAGGAAGGGTGTGGGTTGTGGGTGGAGAGGACGTAGGTAGTGGGTAGAGAGGGAGTAGGTAGTGGGTAGAGAGGGAGTAGGCAGTGTTCTTCTTCTTCTTCTTGTAGGTTCGCCGGTATGTCCGGCCCGGGTCTTCTCCAAATGGTGACCCGGCCAAAGATTAATGCCAACAGCATTTGGTGTTCCCAGGCGGTCACCCATCCAAGTACTAACCAAACCCAACGTTGCTTAACTTCCCTGATCGGACGAGAAGCGGTGCGTTCAACGTGGTATGGCCGTTGACAGTGGGCAGTGGGTAGAGAGGGAGTAGGCAGTGGGTAGAGGGAGTAGGTAGTGGGTAGAGAGGGAGTAGGCAGTGGGTAGAGAGGGAGTAGGCAGTGGGTAGAGAGGGAGTAGGTAGTGGGTAGAGAGGGAGTAGGCAGTGGGTAGAGTAGGCAGTGGGTAGAGAGGGAGTAGGTAGTGGGTAGAGAGGGAGTAGGTAGTGGGTAGAGAGGGAGTAGGCAGTGGGTAGAGAGGGAGTAGGCAGTGGGTAGAGAGGGAGTAGGCAGTGGGTAGAGAGGGATTAGGCAGTGGGTAGAGGGGGATTAGGCAGTGGGTAGAGGGGAGTAGGCAGTGGGTAGAGAGGGAGTAGGCAGTGGGTAGAGAGGGAGTAGGTAGTGGGTAGAGAGGGAGTAGGTAGTGGGTAGAGAGGAAGTAGGTAGTGGGTAGAGAGGGAGTAGGTAGTGGGTAGAGAGGGAGTAGGTAGTGGGTAGAGAGGAAGTAGGTAGTGGGTAGAGAGGGAGTAGGTAGTGGGTAGAGAGGGCGTAGGTAGTGGGTGGAGAGGGCGTAGGTAGTGGGTGGAGGGGGAGTAGGTAGAGGGTGGAGAGGGAGTAGGTAGTGGGTGGAGGGGAGTAGGTAGTGGGTGGAGAGGGAGTAGGTAGTGGGTGGAGGGGGAGTAGGTAGAGGGTGGAGAGGAAGTAGGTAGTGGGTGGAGAGGGAGTAGGTAGTGGGAAGGGTGTCAGGTGGAGTGTTGGAAGGATGTTGATAGGGAATGGAGTTATTTCTGCTCTCTAGGTTTCCTGCAGCTGTGTCACCCTCGTCGAGATTTGTGTCTACCACGTTCCCCCTCTACCCCACTACTGTCTATCACGTTCCCCTCTACCCTACTATACTGTATCACGTTCCCCTCTACCCCACTATACTGTATCACGTTCCCCTCTACCCCACTATACTGTATCACGTTCCCCTCTACCCCACTATACTGTATCACGTTCCCCTCTACCCCACTATACTGTATCACGTTCCCCTCTACCCCACTATACTGTATCACGTTCCCCTCTACCCCACTATACTGTATCACGTTCCCCTCTACCCCACTATACTGTCTATCACGTTCCCCCTCTACCCCACTATACTGTATCACGTTCCCCTCTACCCCACTATACTGTATCACGTTTCCCTCTACCCCACTATACTGTCTATCACGTTCCCCTCTACCCCACTATACTGTATCACGTTCCCTCTACCCCACTATATTGTATATCACGTTCCCTCTACCCCACTATACTGTATCACGTTCCCTCCTACCCCACTATACTGTCATCACGTTCCCCTCTACCCCACTATACTGTCTATCACGTTCCCTCCCTACCCCACTATACTGTATCACGTTCCCCCCTACCCCACTATACTGTCTATCACGTTCCCCTCCCACTATACTGTCTATCACGTTCCCTCCCTACCCCACTATACTGTATCACGTTCCCTCTAACCCACTATACTGTATCACGTTTCCCTCTACCCCACTATACTGTATCACGTCCCCCTCTACCCCACTATACTGTATCACGTTCCCTCTACCCCACTATACTGTCATAACGTTCCCTCTACCCCACTATACTGTCTATCACGTTCCCCTCTACCCACTATACTGTATCACGTTCCCTCTACCCCACTATACTGTCTATCACGTTCCCCCTCTACCCCACTATACTGTATCACGTTCCCCTCTACCCCACTATACTGTATCACGTTCCCCTCTACCCCACTATACTGTCTATCACGTTCCCCTCTACCCCACTATACTGTATCACGTTCCCTCTACCCCACTATACTGTCTATCACGTTCTCTACCCCACTATACTGTATTACGTTCCCCTACCCCACTATACTGTATACATTCCCTCTACCCCACTGTACCTCAGACCTCACTGGTCTGGCCGAGACACCTCTACCCCACTATACTGTCTATCACGTTCCCCTCTACCCCATTATACTGTATCACGTTCCCTCTACCCCACTATACTGTCTATCACGTTCCCCTCTACCTCACTATACTGTATCACGTTCCCCTCTACCCCACTACTGTCTATCACGTTCCCCCTCTACCCCACTATACTGTATCACGTTCCCCCTCTACCCCACTACTGTCTATCACGTTCCCCCTCTACCCCACTATACTGTATTACGTTCCCCTCTACCCCACTATACTGTCTATCACGTTCCCCTCTACCCCACTATACTGTCTATCACGTTCCCCCTCTACCCCACTACTGTCTATTACGTTCCCCTTACCCACTATACTGTATTACGTTCCCCCTCTACCCACTATACTGTCTATCACGTTCCCCTCTACCCCACTATACTGTATCACGTTCCCCTCTACCCCACTATACTGTCTCACGTTCCCCTACCCCACTATACTGTATACGTTCCCTCTACCCCACTATACTGTATCACGTTCCCTCTACCCACTATACTGTATCACGTTCCCTCTACCCCACTATACTGTCATCACGTTCCCTCTACCCCACTATACTGTCTATCACGTTCCCTCTACCCCACTATACTGTATTACGTTCCCTCTACCCCACTATACTGTATCACGTTCCCTACCCACTATACTGTATACGTTCCCCTCTACCCCACTATACTGTCTATCCGTTCCCTACCCACTATACTGTCTATCACGTTCCCCTCTACCCCACTATACTGTCTATCACGTTCCCCCTCTAACCCACTATACTGTATCACGTTCCCCCTCTACCCCACTATACCTCTGACCACCTCACTGGCTTGGCCGAGACACCACCTCTACCCCACTATACCTTTGACCTCCTCACTGGCTTGGCCGAGACACCACCTCTACCCCACTATACCTTTGACCTCCTCACTGGCCTGGCCGAGACACCACCTCTACCCCACTATACCTCTGACCTCTTCACTGGCTTGGCCGAGACACCACCTCTACCCCACTATACCTTTGACCTCCTCACTGGCTTGGCCGAGACACCACCTCTACCCCATTATACCTCTGACCTCCTCACTGGCTTGGCCGAGACACCACCTCTACCCCACTATACCTTTGACCTCCTCACTGGTCTGACCGAGACACCACCTCTACCCCACTATACCTCTGACCTCCTCACTGGTCTGACAGAGACACCACCTCTACCCCACTATACCTCTGACCTCCTCACTGGTCTGACCGAGACACCACCTCTACCCCACTATACCTCTGACCTCCTCACTGGCTTGGCCGAGACACCACCTCTACCCCACTATACCTTTGACCTCCTCACTGGTCTGACCGAGACACCACCTCTACCCCACTATACCACTGACCTCCTCACTGGTCTGACAGAGACACCACCTCTACCCCACTATACCTCTGACCTCCTCACTGGTCTGACCGAGACACCACCTCTACCCCACTATACCTCAGACCTCCTCACTGGTCTGACAGAGACACCACCTCTACCCCACTATACCTCTGACCTCCTCACTGGTCTGACAGAGACACCACCTCTACCCCACTATACCTCTGACCTCCTCACTGGTCTGGCCGAGACACCACCTCTACCCCACTATACCTCTGACCTCCTCACTGGTCTGACAGAGACACCACCTCTACCCCACTATACCTCTGACCTCCTCACTGGTCTGGCCGAGACACCACCTCTACCCCACTATACCTCTGACCTCCTCACTGGTCTGACAGAGACACCACCTCTACCCCACTATACCTCTGACCTCACTGGTCTGACAGAGACACCACTCTACCCCACTATACCTCTGACCTCTCACTGGTCTGACCGAGACACACCTCTACCCACTATACCTCAGACCTCTCACTGGTCTGACAGAGACACCACCTCTACCCCACTATACCTCTGACCTCCTCACTGGTCTGACAGAGACACCACCTCTACCCCACTATACCTCTGACCTCCTCACTGGTCTGGCCGAGACACCACCTCTACCCCACTATACCTCAGACCTCCTCACTGGTCTGACAAAGACACCACCTCTACCCCACTATACCTCAGACCTCCTCACTGGTCTGGCCGCCACTACATTTACCTTTATTATTGTCGTCATTATCATGTCTTCCATTATTGTTGTACCGCCGACAGTAATGAAGGACACGTTTCAAAACAAACTTTTATTGGGGCAAAAAAGCTTGGTAAAGCTCCACACAAAGCGATACGTTGAGCCCATGAAAGCTTGTTGAAGCGTGCGTGTTTCTTAACGCGCTCACGACTTCTGCTCACTCGGGGCCGTATGAACTACAAGACAAAAATACAAGAAACACCCAGACATTAAATTGCCTATCCATTAGCATAAAAACTTAATGTATGGAGAGTAGAAGATATTTATTAAGTATGTCTGGGATAATTTATATCAGCTGCTCCATTCACACTTTTTTTTATTTCTTGTTCACGTTTTATCAACTTTGTCTATAGGAACGAGTTGTAAAGTTAACTTGTTTAGGCTTGGTTGTTCTCTGGAACTGAGAGAAGATTGTAAGAAAGAACCAAATGATTGAAAACTTATAAGACTTTACTAATATTCAAGAAGAGAGATGTCCCTTAAGAGACGGGGCCAGGAGCCACGACTCGACCCCGGCTAATACAAATCGGTGAGTACTGATAGGTGAGTACACACTATCTTGTGTTGAGTGAGGAAGAAGCAAGAAGCTAGGATTGTTAATTATGTCCTCCTTCCCCTCGGCACCTTCCCTTCGGTACCTTTCCTCATTCGGTACTCCTTTCTTTGATCCCTACCTCAGTACTCCTTCCTTCCTTTGATCCCTCCCTCAGTACTCCTTCCTTCCTTTGGTCCCTCCCTCGGTACTCCTCCCTTTGGTCCCTCACTCTCAGCCCTTCTTCCTACCCCTCACTCCCTCTCCTATCTTCATTACTGTGTCAGTTCTGAATAATGGTGTCATTCCACGTACTCCAGGCACCCAGTAATGACTGTGCCAGGCTTCACTTTGATCTCTCAGAGTGCCAGGCTTCACTTTGATCTCTCAAAGAGTGCCAGGCTTCACTTTGATCTCTCAGAGAGTGCCAGGCTTCACTTTGATCTCTCAGAGAGTGCCAGGCTTCACTTTGATCTCTCAGAGAGTGCCAGGCTTCACTTTGATCTCTCAGAGAGTGCCAGGCTTCACTTTGATCTCTCAGAGTGTGCCAGGCTTCACTTTGATCCTCAGAGGTGCCAGGCTTCACTTTGATCTCTCAGAGAGTGCCAGGCTTCACTTTGATCTCTCAGAGAGTGCCAGGCTTCACTTTGATCTCTCAGAGAGTGCCAGGCTTCACTTTGATCTCTCAGAGAGTGCCAGGCTTCACTTTGATCTCTCAGAGAGTGCCAGGCTTCACTTTGATCTCTCAGAGAGTGCCAGGCTTCACTTTGATCTCTCAGAGAGTGCCAGGCATCACTTTGATCTCTCAGAGAGTGCCAGGCTTCACTTTGATCTCTGAGAGTGCCAGGCTTCACTTTGATCTCTCAGTGCCAGGCTTCACTTTGATCTCTCAGTGTCAGGCTTCACTTTGATCTCTCAGTGCCAGGCTTCACTTTGATCTCTGTGCCAGGCTTCATTTTGGTCACTCACAGAGTGCCAGGCTTCACTTTGGTCACTCAGAGTGCCAGGCTTCACTTTGGTCACTCACAGAGTGCCAGGCTTCACTTTGGTCACTCACAGAGTGCCAGGCTTCACTTTGGTCACTCAGAGTGCCAGGCTTCACTTTGGTCACTCAGAGTTCCAGGCTTCACTTTGGTCACTCACAGAGTGCCAGGCTTCACTTTGGTCACTCACAGAGTGCCAGGCTTCACTTTGGTCACAGAGTGCCAGGCTTCACTTTGGTCACAGAGTGCCAGGCTTCACTTTGGTCACAGAGTGCCAGGCTTCACTTTGGTCACAGAGTGCCAGGCTTCACTTTGGTCACAGAGTGCCAGGCTTCACTTTGGTCACAGAGTGGCAGGCTTCACTTTGGTCACAGAGTGGCAGGCTTCACTTTGGTCACAGAGTGGCAGGCTTCACTTTGGTCACAGAGTGGCAGGCTTCACTTTGGTCACAGAGTGGCAGGCTTCACTTTGGTCACAGAGTGGCAGGCTTCACTTTGGTCACAGAGTGGCAGGCTTCACTTTGGTCACAGAGTGGCAGGCTTCACTTTGGTCACAGAGTGGCAGGCTTCACTTTGGTCACAGAGTGGCAGGCTTCACTTTGGTCACAGAGTGGCAGGCTTCACTTTGGTCACAGAGTGGCAGGCTTCACTTTGGTCACGAGTGGCAGGCTTCACTTTGGTCACAGAGTGGCAGGCTTCACTTTGGTCACAGAGTGGCAGGCTTCACTTTGGTCACAGAGTGGCAGGCTTCACTTTGGTCACAGAGTGGCAGGCTTCACTTTGGTCACAGAGTGGCAGGCTTCACTTTGGTCACAGAGTGGCAGGCTTCACTTTGGTCACAGAGTGGCAGGCTTCACTTTGGTCACAGAGTGGCAGGCTTCACTTTGGTCACAGAGTGGCAGGCTTCACTTTGGTCACAGAGTGGCAGGCTTCACTTTGGTCACAGAGTGGCAGGCTTCACTTTGGTCACAGAGTGGCAGGCTTCACTTTGGTCACAGAGTGGCAGGCTTCACTTTGGTCACAGAGTGGCAGGCTTCACTTTGGTCACAGAGTGGCAGGCTTCACTTTGGTCACAGAGTGGCAGGCTTCACTTTGGTCACAGAGTGGCAGGCTTCACTTTGGTCACAGAGTGGCAGGCTTCACTTTGGTCACAGAGTGGCAGGCTTCACTTTGGTCACAGAGTGGCAGGCTTCACTTTGGTCACAGAGTGGCAGGCTTCACTTTGGTCACAGAGTGGCAGGCTTCACTTTGGTCACAGAGTGGCAGGCTTCACTTTGGTCACAGAGTGGCAGGCTTCACTTTGGTCACAGAGTGGCAGGCTTCACTTTGGTCACAGAGTGGCAGGCTTCACTTTGGTCACAGAGTGGCAGGCTTCACTTTGGTCACAGAGTGGCAGGCTTCACTTTGGTCACAGAGTGGCAGGCTTCACTTTGGTCACAGAGTGGCAGGCTTCACTTTGGTCACAGAGTGGCAGGCTTCACTTTGGTCACAGAGTGGCAGGCTTCACTTTGGTCACAGAGTGCCAGGCTTCACTTTGGTCACAGAGTGCCAGGCTTCACTTTGGTCACAGAGTGCCAGGCTTCACTTTGGTCACAGAGTGCCAGGCTTCACTTTGGTCACTTACGGAAGAAGACAACACAGAGGCGAGGGAATTACTGAAGTTAATCAGACTGAAGATTGACAATTCAAATGAATTTTTCATGAGGTAGAAGAATGTGCTGGCTTCGCATGTGACAAATCCCGGGTTCAATAATAATAATATCTTTATTTCTACCGGCCTAGCTGACATCAATGACACACTACTATATAGAAAGCCCCTTGTTGTGCAGATAATTTAGGGCAAATTAGGTCAGTTTTATCCCATGATGCAACCCACACCAGTCGGCTAACACCCAGATATCCATTTTACTGATGGGTGAACACCTATAGAAATACGTCCTAATGTTTTCCAGCCGAGGAATCGATTCCCGGAGCTCAGTGTATAAGGTGAGCGCGCCACCTCCAAGAATTTTCTAAGCCTGGTCATGGACCGGGACGCGGGAGCGTTGACCCCCGGAGCACCCTCCAGGTATGCTCCAGGTAATGCCATTCAACTTTGAAGAAGCCATGGGTAATATGTCCGTGCATTCTGCTCCATGTCTTAAATATCATATGGAGACAAGAGTCTGGACACAGGAGTAATTGCAGTCTATTAAAAACCATAGATGTATCCCAGCTCTACAATGGTGGCAACAAACAGTTTCTGCACAAACAAGTGTAGACCGACAGCACTGACGTCCCAAGTGATGTCGTTGTTGCAGTGTGCACTGCAGCGGAGTAGACAATAAATGTGATCCACTCAGTAGAGTGGGAGTGCAATGTGAGGGACTTGGAAGTAATGTCAGATCTTATCTGAGCACTATTACAAGACTGGATAATTAGAACCGTCAACACAATGGATGCCAAGCCAGTGTTCTCTCTAGATTGGTATACTACTACACGTTAACAGTCCCTTTTAATGTACAGAGAATCTACACTGCCCATATAAATTCAGTGAAGTACCTGAATTATTTGGAATGCTTGAAGTCCCTTGAACTATATTCCCTGGAACATAGGCGAGAGAGATAAATTATAATTTACACCTGAAAAATTCTGGAGGGATTGGTCCCAAATGCGTACCCCGAAATTACTCCTTACGAGAGCAAATACCCTCTGTCATGTCGGGGGGTAACGAAACGGATAGATAATTGAGGAATAAGGGAGTAAAGGGAGGGAGGGAGGGAGTGTAATGAGTACACTAAAAGATAACTCAGTGTAAAGAGACCAAGACCTTTCAATGCCGTCCCTTCATACATAAGGGGATTGACCAACACATTCCTTGCTGTCTTCAGTATGGAACTGGACAAATTTCTCAGATTAGTTCCTGATCAAACTGGCTGTGTTGCCTCTGTTGGATCGCGTGCAACTACCACCAATAACCTCCTTGATCAGACCATCAACCAGGAGGACTAGTCAGGACTCGCACCGCGGAGTCGTTGATCCCCGGACTCTTCTTCAGGTAATCTTCAGGTAGAGAAACGTCTCATACCTGTGACCTGTTTAGAGATTTTTCACCTCGTAGCCTGAGGTCAGATTTCCTTATTGACAACCTGGTTAAATAGACTATTGTTGCTTCTGGCCCGCAGACCATACTTAGAGTATACATGGAGGATGTTTCTGGGGTCAACGCTCCCTCGGCCTGGTCCATGACCAGGCCTCGCCGTGGATCAGGGCCTGATCAACCAGGCTGTTAACCGCCGGTCGCACCCGACGCACGAACCACAGCCCGGCTGGTCAGGTACAGTGAATAGACTGAGTGATTCCCGCTGACACAATGCTCTTAAGATTCAACGTGACGTTTTTCCTCATTATCTGCAAGACAAACTGAAGGAGACTCGAAGAGATTACAAATGTGGCACAGGGAAGTCAGTGCCACTCTCTTCCTCGACGCTATTTGCATAAACACACCACTGAGAAATATTCTCTTTGGCATCCTGCACTCTGGTTGGTCGAACAACTTCAGGCAATTATCTTCAAAAAAGAATGACAGAGTCTTCACGTTGAGTCTGTGAGAGGTGGGGAAAGATGGGGGGGGGGAGTGCCACGCATCACCTGCCCCCACACCCCTCAAGGCTGGTCTGTGTGGGAGGGAGGGTGAAGCGAGAGCCACACACCACCTACTGCTTCTGTGGGAGGTGGAGGAGGGAAGGCGCTACCCTCCTTCCCGTGACTCTGCTCCCAGGTAATTTTCTTTCGTCTGTGTTTATCTCTCCTCTCCTCTCCTTCCCCAAATTATATGACCGTGCACACACTAGCAGCAACTGCTTTCACGACCCATGCAACCTGTCCAAGTCTTACACGAGACTTGTTCTCACCCTTTCTGTTCTCACCCTTTGTTGTCATCCTTTCTGTTCTCATCCTTTGTTTTCACCCTTTATGTTCTCACTCTTTATGTTCTCACCTCCTATGTTCTCAACCTATCGTTTTCTGAAAAAGTTCACATCGTCTATAAAGGCACAGGATTCGATACTCCCTGTCAGTTATCCTTTATACTGAATATATCAGAAAAAGTAGTGGACTCGTTAATTCTTGGAGGCACTCCAACATGTTTCTCTAGCCCAGGTGGTGCTGGTTGTTTTGATAAGGACCTGCTTCGTATGGGCCAGTAGGCCTTCTGCAGTGTTCCTCCATTCTTATGTTCTTATGACACGTCCTCTGTTGTCATTGTGTTTTCTGTCTTTAAGGTATTCTTTCATCCAGTGAAGGACTTTCCTTATTACTCCTGCTTGATCTTCTAGCATTTGGATCCGTCACGGCTGGGAGATCATACCAAACGCTTCAGTACAAGTTCTTAGGTATTAAAGTGGAAAATAGGAATTTGGGAATTATCCTTTTATATAAACCACCATCAACAACGGCTGAGCAATTCACGGATCAAAAAAGGAAGACAGATAGTTCCTGCGGCTCGGGCCATGACCAGGCCTCGAGGTGGATCAAGACTTCATCAACCAGGCTGTTACTGCCGGCTGCACGCAATCCATCGTACGGTTGGTCATGTATACACATGAAATACACACGGATGTCTTGGAGGCGTATAATTAAGAGCCTTGACCAGTCTATGCCTAGCGGGAACTGACCGCGAGGCCTCTGGCCTACTGTTCACATGTGATGGGTTTCGTGATGTCACGGCTAGCAAGGGAGCATATTTATAAAGTAGCTGGGATTATCTGAGTATACTACACTGTACCACTACTGACAACTTTAGGTGTCTGTCTAGCTGCCTCTTGAAGACAGCCAGGGATCCATTGGTAATCTCCCTGGGTATTGGTATGCTGGGAGGCAGTTGAACAGTCTTGGGTGCCAGACTATTTAACATCTTAGTAGAAGATATCAGAAACACTGCTGGAACAAGTGAAGATACGTTCAAGAGGACACTAGATAAGTACCTCAGCCAAGAGCCAGATCAACCAGTCTGCGATAGATATGTGGGCCAGCGACCCAACAGCAGTAACAAACTAGTTTATCAGGCAAGCACCAGACAAGCCTGGTCCAAGCCGGGTTGTGGAAGTAGAGCTCTTCGAAATCCATGACAGGTAAATGCTACCCTTCCCTTTCTTTCTCTCAGTAACGCTGTCAGACTTCAGACTGTAGTCAGATAGCCTCCAGATAGGTCTCCAGGTCTTCAGTACTGCCCTTCTGGCAACCTTTATTACCATGGACAAGATGTATGTCCGTGATGCCAGTCTCTGGTTCAGTGCTTCCTGTTCAACCCTCTTCGTAAAAATATACACATCATATTAGTCATAGTCTAGCTACTGGGTGGTTACCCTCTCTCTATCGGCTTCTCCACAATTGTGAGTCTAGTCTCAGTACCCACGAGGATACGCTTGCAAGTTCCTCGGCTTTTTTGTGTCCACGTCCTTAAGTATCTTCTTGACTTCCTCCTTTGTTGAGTGGAGATCTTCCAGTGTTGCTTGATCTGTCGTGGCTCTCACGTTTCTTGGCAGTTTCTTGTTCTTCTCCGAGGTCATGTGTTTAGTTGTGTGTTAGTTACCATTTTGTCCTAGGCACATGTCGATTAGACACTAGGCCTGTTGTATGTGTGTGTGTGTGTGTGTGTGTGCGTGTAACGAAACACTTCGAAATGTTTCGGCCCCGCCGGGAATTGAACCCGGGCCCTCCGTGCGTGAAGCAAGAGCGCTAGCCACCATGCCATCGGGGCGTGTATGTGTTAGTACGATAGTATGCTAGTACGGGTGTGTGCTTGTGTAGTGTGCTAGTATGGTTGTGCTTGTGTAGTTGTGTGTGCTTGTGTAGTGTGCTAGTATGGTTGTGTGCTTGTGTAGTTGTGTGCTAGTATGGTTGTGCTTGTGTAGTTGTGTGTGCTTGTGTAGTGTGCTAGTATGGTTGTGCTTGTGTAGTTGTGTGTGCTTGTGTAGTGTGCTAGTATGGTTGTGCTTGTGTAGTTGTGTGTGCTTGTGTAGTTGTGTGTGCTAGTATGGTTGTGCTTGTGTAGTTGTGTGTGCTTGTGTAGTGTGCTAGTATGGTTGTGTACTTGTGTAGTTGTGTGTGTTTGTGTAGTTGTGTGTGTTTGTGTAGTTTGTGCTAGTATGGTTGTGTGCTTGTGTAGTGTGCTAGTATGGTTGTAGTTGTGTGTGCTTGTGTAGTGTGCTAGTATGGTTGTGTACTTGTGTAGTTGTGTGCTAGTATGGTTGTGCTTGTGTAGTTGTGTGTGCTAGTATGGTTGTGCTTGTGTAGTTGTGTGTGCTTGTGTAGTGTGCTAGTATGGTTGTGTACTTGTGTAGTTGTGTGTGTTGTGTAGTTGTGTGTGTTTGTGTAGTTTGTGCTAGTATGGTTGTGTGCTTGTGTAGTGTGCTAGTATGGTTGTGCTTGTGTAGTTGTGTGTGCTAGTATGGTTGTGCTTGTGTAGTTGTGTGTGCTTGTGTAGTTTGTGCTAGTATGGTTGTGCTTGTGTAGTTGTGTGTGCTAGTATGGTTGTGTGTGGGCGAATGACCCCACATGGTAAACACAATGGAGGCGTGGCCACAGTGAGTTGAGGACGCATCCTCCTCCACGGGTCACCCCTCCATGCGTCACCCACACCATGGGTCAGTCTACAGATGTTGCCCCTCCATGCGTCACCCACACCATGGGTCACCCCCTTCCATGGGTAGCTTGTACGGTGATTACCTGCAGTACAGGATGTCTTTGTGGCCACCACAACAAGGCACAACTCACGGTATTACTGCGGTAGAGACGGACAATCAAGCGAGAGGGACATGGAACAGTGGAGTGAGCGAGTGTTAAATGCGTGTGAGTGAAAGAGAGTTAGAGAGCAAGTGAGCGAGCGCACGAAAGAGAGCAAGGCAGCTTGTGGTTGTATTTTTGAAGAGGCGTTCACAGCAACATTGTCACACGCGCCAACAACTGTGGTAAAACTTTTGTTGTTGTTGTTGTACATTCCATGTCCGTCTGTGTAGGTCACTGAGCGGTGTAAGCATGTGTGTACTCACCGTGGATTTTAAGGATATTATTTTTTTTAACAGCAATAGCTGGCTGGCATTAGTATTTCAGCTGAGGACATATATTTCACATATCTTCATATTACCAATATATAATACTCATGTTACCAACATATCCTCATGTTACTAACGTATCCTCATGTTACTAACGTATCGAATGTTACTAACGTATCCTCATGTTACTAACGTATCCTCATGTTACTAACATATTGTCATATTCCTGAACGACAATTTTCTAATGCTTACTGCAACTTGGGTTAGGTCAGGATACATAAACCTTTAAAACTTGTTTCTAAACACAAATAGGCAAATTTAAAAAAAAAAGGCCTAGATACGTTTGGCAAGAAAATGATTGAAATCAACTAGAAAGCGTTCAAATTTGTACGATTATCACTGGCGGGGCGATGATGGGGTATACACATAGTCGTGTAGTTCATAACTGTTGCTGGCTGGTGCGGGGCGCTGTGGTCTTGTGCGAGTACGTTTATTGAGACTGCAGTACTTACGAGCCTGGTCCATTGCCGGGCTCCGAGAGTAGTAATACTCGAAACTACTTACGAGCCTGGTCCATGGCCGGGCTCCGAGAGTAGTAATACTCGAAACTCATTAAAGGTATGTTATGAGTCTGCAATTTGTCCCCATTGAGCATTATGTTATTTGCAGTGGGCGGTAGAAACAAAGACACTACAGATTACTACCACAGAACATTGAGGAGCAAGCACGTCAGGTGGTGACGATGAAAGCATCCCTCTCTCAAGTTAGTATATTATATATATACAAAACACGAGCCAAGAAGCTCTCCATCATGAAGTTCAACTCCTATAGTACGCTAATCTCTCTCCAACATTATTTACAACTAACCTTCCAGGGAGGAGGTTGTAAACACTAAGACGTAAAGAAGGCATCCACCTTAACCTGGCTTATACATTCTTTAATTACTATTGTGCCTGGGGTACGCAGGTCGACGTAGGTACCACAGCCTGGCTTACCAGGGACAGTTTGCAGCATCCCATCAGTTTTCCTCATGAAGACAGTGAAAGATCTGTTGATAATTCTCCATCTATGAGTGGTCGGCTGCTTGGTTAATCTGGTTTAAAGCTTATCGACTACACGAGGGTCATTAAGGATGCATGCAACCTGTTCACAACCAGTCAAGAATACTTTAATCCCTAAAGCGTTTAACATTTTATGTGAATATTATAATACTAATAATAATTAGTATAATTATTATAATAATTGGAAGGGAAGGTGGTGGAAGAGCCTTGGACAGTTTATCCCACAGTAATCTTCACAGCTTCTTTTAAGTAAACGAAGGGTTTACCCAAGAGAAAATAGTGAGTTTTCTCACGTGCTACGCTGCGTCAGGACACGAACGCAAAACAGGAAAACTTTGCCTTCTAACGTTTGCGTATGCAAGTTATTTTAATATACGCACCCGCTGTTGCCCTGAGATAATCTCCTTATGCTAGGCTAGAATTAAGTTACGTTAGTTTGTTTGTTACGCTAGGTTAATTAAGCTAGATTTGGTTGGGTTAGATTATGTTTGGCTAAGTTAGGTTAGATTTGTTTATAATAGGCTAGATTTGGTTAGGCTAAGTTTTTCTAGGCTAGGTTGAGTAAGGTTAAGTTACTTTGTTTCGCTGGATTTGGTAAGGCTTGTATAAGCCATATTAAATTGTATTGCTACAAGAAAGTGTAATAAACACTGAACTATAAGAGGAAAATAGTAGAGTTTAATTAATTTAGATTTAGTTAGGTTTTAGGTTACACTAGAATAACTTACTTAGATTGTGTTCTGACAGCATAGGTTACTTCATGTAAACCTAAACTAACATAATGCAATAATATAACAAATTGTGAAGTATTGAGAAGCTAAATATAACGCACAGCTGTGAAGTATTGAGAAACTAAATATAACGAACAGCTGTGAAGTATTGAGAAGCTAAATATAACGAACAGCTGTGAAGTATTGAGAAGCTAAATATAACGAACAACTGTGAAGTATTGAGAAGCTAAATATAACGAACAACTGTGAAGTATTGAGAAGCTAAATATAACGAACAACTGTGAAGTATTGAGAAGCTAAATATAACGAACAGCTGTGAAGTATTGAGAAGCTAAATATAACGAACAACTGTGAAGTATTGAGAAGCTAAATATAACGAACAACTGTGAAGTATTGAGAAGCTAAATATAACGAACAACTGTGAAGTATTGAGAAGCTAACGCGGGTAAGCTATTGCTTTTACTTTGATGCGTCGTACTGATGGTTTCTTCAAATTCTGGAATTCTGGATAACGTCTGTGAAGGATGGTGGGGATAACGTCTGTGAAGGATGGTGGGGATAACGTCTGTGAAGGATGGTGGGGATAACGTCTGTGAAGGATGGTGTGGATAACGTCTGTGAAGGATGGTGGGGATATCGTCTGTGAAGGATGGTGGGGATAACGTCTGTGAAGGATGGTGTGGATAACGTCTGTGAAGGATGGTGGGGATAACGTCTGTGAAGGATGGTGGGGATAACGTCTGTGAAGGATGGTGTGGATACGTCTGTGAAGGATGGTGGGATAACGTCTGTGAAGGATGGTGGGGATAACGTCTGTGAAGGATGGTGGATAACGTCTGTGAAGGATGGTGGGGATATCGTCTGTGAAGGATGGTGGGGATAACGTCTGTGAAGGATGGTGTGGATAACGTCTGTGAGATGTGGGATATCGTCGTGAGGATGGTGGATAACGTCTATGAAGGATGGTGTGGATAACGTCTGTGAAGGATGGTGTGGATATCGTCTGTGAAGGATGGTGGGGATAACGTCTGTGAAGGATGGTGTGGATAACGTCTGTGAAGGATGGTGGGGATATCGTCTGTGAAGGATGGTGGGGATAACGTCTGTGAAGGATGGTGGGGATAACGTCTGCGAAGGATGGTGGGGATAACGTCTGCGAAGGATGGTGGGGATAACGTCTGCGAAGGATGGTGGGGATAACGTCTGCGAAGGATGGTGGGGATAACGTCTGCGAAGGAGGGTGGGGATAACGTCTGCGAAGGATGGTGGGGATAACGTCTGTGAAGGATGGTGGGGATAACGTCTGTGAAGGATGGTGGGGATAACGTCTGTGAAGGATGGTGGGGATGACGTCTGTGAAGGATGGTGGGGATGACGTCTGTGAAGGATGGTGGGGATATCGTCTGCGAAGGATGGTGGGGATAACGTCTGCGAAGGATGGTGGGGATATCGTCTGCGAAGGATGGTGGGGATATCGTCTGCGAAGGATGGTGGGGATATCGTCTGTGAAGGATGGTGGGGATAACGTCTGCGAAGGATGGTGGGGATAACGTCTGCGAAGGATGGTGGGGATATCGTCTGCGAAGGATGGTGGGGATAACGTCTGCGAAGGATGGTGGGGATAACGTCTGCGAAGGATGGTAGGGATATCGTCTGTGAAGGATGGTGGGGATAACGTCTGCGAAGGATGGTGGGGATAACGTCTGCGAAGGATGGTGGGGATATCGTCTGCGAAGGATGGTGGGGATAACGTCTGCGAAGGATGGTGGGGATAACGTCTGCGAAGGATGGTGGGGATATCGTCTGCGAAGGATGGTGGGGATAACGTCTGTGAAGGATGGTGGGGATATCGTCTGTGAAGGATGGTGGGGATAACGTCTGTGAAGGATGGTGGTGATATCGTCTGCGAAGGATGGTGGGGATAACGTCTGCGAAGGATGGTGGGGATATCGTCTGCGAAGGATGGTGGGGATAACGTCTGTGAAGGATGGTGGGGATATCGTCTGTGAAGGATGGTGGGGATAACGTCTGTGAAGGATGGTGGGGATAACGTAGTGCACTTTCATCCTGGACAGTATCCCTCCGTCTACCATGCCTCCCCCTCTCTCCTTCGTTGATGCTGAAGGGCTCTTGGTCCAAGGAATTATAGCTACCCTGCAACTCCTCGGATCACACTTTTGCCTCTCTTTCCCAGGCACAGTAGTACCCTACGAGTTTACCGCTTCTCCATGACTGCACAAATATCTGAGGGTGGAAGCAGTGTGTTTGAGGCAGACATTATCACAGGCAAGAAGATCACTAGAAACAAGTAAGCTTAATATGCAATTTAATCACATTGATACGGAATTAAATTGGTAGCGCTTGAGAGAATGAGAGATCACGAATGCGCTTGGAATTTAATTCGCTTTCAGAGTGGTTTCAGTGGGAATTATTATATAATGTGATAGTATCGATGATTCTGACGGTAAATGTTTACTGAAGGCTTTTAAACGTGTTATGTGACGGAGTATTGTTATAGTGGTGGTGTCTGGCATCTTACCTGTGGTATACCTGTAGAGTTTTGGGATATGGGGGATACCTTTTATCGGATTGTTCAACGACCAAAATATATCAGGTTTTTTAAGTATCTCCCAAAAACAAGACTTTATGTTGTCGGAATTTTCTGTTTCTGCCGAACTCCTCAGAGGTTTCTGTGAGGTTTCCAGGGTTTGTGTTTTTGGTTTTCGCAGCCTGGTTTTAGGCCAGATTTTTTTGTTGATTCCCTCTTCACCCAGGCTGTTGTTGTTAGCGGTCAGCTGGTCCTAAACCCACTGAATCTATAGGTTGCCTGTAGTCAATTTCGGGGGTCACAGCCTAGTGAGAGGGCCTAGTGCAGAACCAGGCCCTACGGCCTGGTCCTGGCCTAGGCCTCCTGCTTGATAGCCTCATCAATAAGACTGTTGGTGCTAGCTGCATGCAGTTCAACGTAGGCACCACAGCCCGCTGATCAGGAATCTCCGACAACCTCGCAAATATTTCTTCAGATTATTAAATGTTAAAAAAAATCACTGGGTGGGTGTTTTGTATCTTGGTGTCAGCCATTGCGGACGATGCCAAAATAAGTATGAAAATCACGTTGGTAGAAGACGCGGAAAAAATGCGAGCAGATGTAAATAAAGTGTTCCTGTGGGCAGTAGAAAATAACATGATCAATAGTGACGAATTTCAACTGTTATGTTTGTTGGACTTGCCTCGCATGGGCCAGTAGGCCTGCTGCAGTGTTCCTTCTCTCTTATGTTCTTAAAGAATGACGAACTTTAAAGGATCATTGGATGCAAAACACAGGAAGACCATCTCATGCAACGAAAGGAACTTAGATCAGTAAAATCAGAAGACCTATCATTTAGAGAATACATTGAAGCAAATACCGCAAAGGACAGAAACAAATGAGAGGATGAACGATGAATAGGTTTGTAAACAAGAGAAATAAAGTAATACCAATGGTGAGATTGCAGATCAATTTTGTTCTCTCGTTGAAAATATTGTTTGGTGTTGAGAGATATCAGAGCTAGAAAAGTTAGAGAGATCGTTTACTCCCCCACAAAGCCAATAAAACATTTAAACTATTGGAACACTTCCATGTACTTGACCTGGAAGGTACTCAACGGGGTGAAGGAGAGAGAGAGAGAGAGAGAGAGAGAGAGAGAGAGAGAGAGAGAGAGAGAGAGAGAGAGATAGATAGATAGATAGATAGATAGAGAGATAGAGAGATAGATGCTTGATAATGTATACCTGGAAGGTATTGGAGTACCTAGTCTTTAATTTACACACTACCAAAACAACGTACTGTTGTGAGTAATGTGTGAGAAAGTGTAAAATAGAGCCACTGAAAAGCAAGGGTGTCATGGGCACAATAAGAGAGCACTGTACCAACATCCGTGGTCCCAGACTGTTCAACCTGCTACCAGCATATTTCAGAAATATTGCCGTATCAAGTGTACAAGTTTTCAAGAGGCAGATGGATCACAATACATGCTAAGTGGCGAGCCAGATCAACTAAGTTGTGATGGCTATGTGGGCCAACGGGTCGTCAATACCAACAGCCTGGCTGAAGAGGCCTTTGATATACCTTTGAAGAGTTTCGAAAGTTTCTCTACTCTCTGAGCCCGGCCATGGGCCAGGCTCGTCTGGTGCTTGCCTGGTCAACCAGGTTGTTGCTGCTGGAGGCCCGCTGCCCCACATATCCGTCACAGCCTGGTTGATTAGGCACCTGGTCTCAGACCGGGCTACAAGAGGGGAAGACTCGAAACCGGTTGTGATTATATAATAACTATGATCAATTTCTCTAGTATTAAGTAGTCTGTAAGCCATTAGATTTAGTCTGCCCATAATGCCATGGCATGATAGTGGCTCTCTTTGCACTGCAATTCATTATTGTTATTACAAAATCTCGATGTAAACTTGCAATGAAATAAAAAAAATTGAATTTTAAGGTATACCTTAAGTGGAATTTATCAACACATTGTGTGGTGGTAGAGGGAGACAGACGTGTAAACATAGACACGAGACAAGTTGATCTCTGTATTTAGATCTGGGTGTGAGACCTTCATCAGCTTATTTTCTGCTCTTCCACGGGCAAGACTTGCTCCCTAAAATGATCGTCATGGATTAACGATAACCTAACAAACATTAGCTAACCTGGTATAGAAATTAAAAGAAAAATGATGTAAATAATTAATAGTTTTATTGTAGTTATATGTGGTGTATATTGCATGTTGACGTATATGTTGCAATCATTCTGAAAATAATAACCTGAACCTCTGGTATACTTAATGTGAATACAAAGTTGACTTCAACCAAACCATGAACACATGGTGCTGGCTGATTAAGTCATATCTGTGACCACAAGGTGCTGGCTGATTAAGTCATATCTGTGACCACAAGGTGCTGGCTGATTAAGTCATATGTGTGACCACAAGGTGCTGGCTGATTAAGTCATATGTGTGACCACAAGGTGCTGGCTGATTAAGTCATATGTGTGAACACAAGGTGCTGGCTGATTAAGTCATATCTGTGACCACAAGGTGCTGGCTGATTAAGTCATATCTGTGACCACAAGGTGCTGGCTGATTAAGTCATATCTGTGAACACAAGGTGCTGGCTGATTAAGTCATATCTGTGACCACAAGGTGCTGGCTGATTAAGTCATATCTGTGAACACAAGGTGCTGGCTGATTAAGTCATATGTGTGACCACAAGGTGCTGGCTGATTAAGTCATATGTGTGAACACAAGGTGCTGGCTGATTAAGTCATATGTGTGAGCACAAGGTGCTGGCTGATTAAGTCATATGTGTGAGCACAAGGTGCTGGCTGATTAAGTCATATGTGTGAGCACAAGGTGCTGGCTGATTAAGTCATATCTGTGAACACAAGGTGCTGGCTGATTAAGTCATATGTGTGAGCACAAGGTGCTGGCTGATTAAGTCATATGTGTGACCACAAGGTGCTGGCTGATTAAGTCATATCTGTGACCACAAGGTGCTGGCTGATTAAGTCATATGTGTGACCACAAGGTGCTGGCTGATTACGTCATATGTGTGAACACAAGGTGCTGGCTGATTAAGTCATATGTGTGAACACAAGGTGCTGGCTGATTAAGTCATATGTGTGAACACAAGGTGCTGGCTGATTAAGTCATATGTGTGACCACAAGGTGCTGGCTGATTAAGTCATATGTGTGAACACAAGGTGCTGGCTGATTAAGTCATATGTGTGACCACAAGGTGCTGGCTGATTAAGTCATATGTGTGAACACAAGGTGCTGGCTGATTAAGTCATATGTGTGAACACAAGGTGCTGGCTGATTAAGTCATATCTGTGACCACAAGGTGCTGGCTGATTAAGTCATATGTGTGAACACAAGGTGCTGGCTGATTAAGTCATATGTGTGAACACAAGGTGCTGGCTGATTAAGTCATATGTGTGAACACAAGGTGCTGGCTGATTAAGTCATATGTGTGAACACAAGGTGCTGGCTGATTAAGTCATATGTGTGACCACAAGGTGCTGGCTGATTAAGTCATATGTGTGAACACAAGGTGCTGGCTGATTAAGTCATATGTGTGACCACAAGGTGCTGGCTGATTAAGTCATATGTGTGACCACAAGGTGCTGGCTGATTAAGTCATATGTGTGACCACAAGGTGCTGGCTGATTAAGTCATATGTGTGACCACAAGGTGCTGGCTGATTAAGTCATATGTGTGACCACAAGGTGCTGGCTGATTAAGTCATATGTGTGACCACAAGGTGCTGGCTGATTAAGTCATATGTGTGACCACAAGGTGCTGGCTGATTAAGTCATATGTGTGACCACAAGGTGCTGGCTGATTAAGTCATATGTGTGACCACAAGGTGCTGGCTGATTAAGTCATATGTGTGACCACAAGGTGCTGGAGTCAGATTAATATTTCCTTCACAGAGTTTTTATCACACTTTTAGTGTTATCTCAGAGGCTTCGTGTTATTGTTTTTCCTGTCATCTTTCTTCTCTTCTATACCATTCTTAGTAGTAGTATACTCATGGGAAGCGGTAAACCTGTAGGGATGTCCTACAGCGCAATGGGAGGTTATCAGGTTTGATCAGATGGAAGGATAACCCCAGTTCCTTGAATGAAGAGCCCCTCACTCTCTTGAAGGGTCGGGTTGCACAAGAAGTTCTAACTAACACATTGTAATAATTTGCTCTGAATTAGACCCTTATGTCATGCATCTTTCACAGGCCGTGATTAGTCTTAGCGGGAGGAGGATCGAGCCGTCACTAGCGTGCACTTACCCTTCCGGGTTTGGCATTTCATGAAACACAGTACAGTCAGCTTTTTACTTACCCCTCCCCTCCTCCTTTTTAAGTTAGGTTTAGTTGTGCTGCTCCGTTTAGTGTCTTGTGTTACTCGCATCTTTACTTCCTCATTTCTTCACTAAGCTTTCTTCTTCCTTCGTCACGATGCTTAGTGTTCAGTTAGTGTTCAGTTAGTGTTCAGTTAGTGTTCAGTTAGTGTTCAGTTAGTGTTCAGTTAGTGTTCAGTTAGTGTTCAGTTAGTGTTCAGTTAGTGTTCAGTTAGTGTTCAGTTAGTGTTCAGTTAGTGTTCAGTTAGTGTTCAGTTAGTGTTCAGTTAGTGTTCAGTGCTCGTCTTGTGTTTTTGTGGCATCGTTTGCATTGTTGGCTTTTCACCCGCACATAGTGTTGCTTTTACCTTGTTATAGCACTATGTTCCCTCACGTGATAATTACCGCTGACCACTAAACTACCACCTCGGCTCTAAATCTGAATCGAAAATCCATTCATTGTCGCCCTCTGCTGCCCCTGTCGCCCTCTGCTGCCCCTGTCGCTCTCTGCTGCCCCTGTCGCCCTCTGCTGCCCCTGTCGCTCTCTGCTGCCCCTGTCGCTCTCTGCTGCCCCTGTCGCCCTCTGCTGCCCCTGTCGCTCTCTGCTGCCCCTGTCGCTCTCTGCTGCCCCTGTTGTCCATCCACGCGTTCTCACCTAAATGACGTACGAGGCGCTTATTCGGGCAGCTTTTATTGGGTTATATATGTAGTATATCAGTTATGATGTGAACCCATGATTATTTAGCTGGCAGAGTACATCAACACGTGTAGTTGACTGATAAGTGTGGTTCATGTGTAGAGACTATGAAGGATCTGTTACCCCTGGCAAGTAATGACCACTGAAGTGCCAGATCTCGGCACTTAACGGAGTCAGAGAAACTCATTAATTACTCACGAAATTGTAATAACATATTTGCAAGCAAACCAGGGAACGGGTGGTATTTGAACCTATGGTGAGTCAGACGTAACACTCCAGGCCAGTGCGCAAGCTGCTCGGCCACATTTATTTCCGCTGATTTATGGAAAAAACTAATTTTTATTCTATTAATTTGGCAGAGTGGCTTACGCACTGGTCTGGTGTTTTACGACTCACTCGCTGTGGGTGCAAACCCCACCCGTTCCCTGGTTATTTAAACTCACTAATAACTGAGTGAAAATTTGAATTACTTAATAAATTGGAGACACCGCTGATATAGTTAGCCTCGTGAAGTAGGAATTACAACTTAAGAAAAAACACAGAAAGATAAATGCTTGAAGGTTTTCAGATTAATTTCGTAGAAGCTCTCGTTAACTGTAAGAATTTACGTGGACCTGCGTGGTAAGATAGTACAGTCATGCGTCGCTTAACGACGGGGATACGTCAAGATAAATGGGTCGTTAGGCGATTTCGTCGTTGTGTGAATGTCATAGTGTATGAGGGTGCTGCTGGCGTAACACACAATACTGTTTTACAGTAAACTTTTTTTTTATATGTAGAAAGAGTACACTCTAGAATAACTATAAAAGTACAGAAAATACATAAACCAGTAACATAGTTGTTTATTATCATTATCAAGTATTATGTACATGAGTGGGTGTGGGTGGGTGTAAGTTGGACCTGACTAGCTTGTGCTACTAGGTCTTATGCCTTGCTCCTTCCTTAAGTGGAAGTGACCTGACTACCTGGAGTTTACCTGGAGAGGGTTAACTCCAGGTAGTCAGGTCTAAGCCGGGGAGTGATGGACTTGCCTCGTATGGGTCTGTAGGCCTGCTGCAGTGTTCCTTCTTTCTTATGTTCTTATGTATATAATTTTGTGCGCTATACTTTATGCGACTGGCGGCGCATGGGACCACAGTTGTATATGCGGTCTCTCGTTGACCGAAACGTCGTTATGCAGCTCATGATTCTATTGTGAATGACCGGACTTTACCAGCGGCATAGTGAATGTGTTTCTGCAGCTGTTAGAATGTTGATAAAGCACAGCGAATATTTTCACCGGTAACTCAAGAAGACGCCATACATGATAACGCTTGTTGCATACCTTCAAGAAACACCAAAGTTGTCAGGTAAAAATTACTACCAAGAAAGTCTTTACCTGCAGTCGATTTTTGGGGTCATCGCTCCCTTCCCCAACCCGGTCCCAGACAACCCTCCCTGCTTGATGGATTGATTAATCAAGCTGTTGGTACTTGTCCAAGTAGGTACCACAGCCTGGCTGACCAGGAACTAGTTTGAGGAATTTGTGTAGTTCCCTTTAGAAGACAGAGATCAGTTGGAGGGAGTTGAAAAGTCTTGGTGTCCTTACATTTATTTAGTTACGGCTTAGATGTATTTAAATAGCATGGGAGACTGAGTTACCTGCTGAGCAAATATATAATGCTGAAGGTATGAGATTATTTTGGAGAGGTAATACAAGAAGGTTTCATATTGCGATAAGAAGTCAGCGACTGAGATGGAGTCTAGAGATCAAACTTTATGTTGTGTTAATGACCAGTCATTGACCAGAGTGTTGATCCACAAGCACTGGCCAGAATGCTTGTGGATTAGCACTAGAGGAGACATGAGTACAACGTACAAGATACTCAGAGGATTTGTCAGGGCGGATAATAACAGACTGAAATGCGAGGTATAGGGGCGAGGCGGCACAGATGGGAGTTAAAAAACACAGATGAGACACAGGAATGTAGGAAATACTTATTCAGCTGCAGGTTACCTGTAGTCCATTCTGGGGGTCACTGCCCTCGCTGCCCGGTCCCAGACCAGTAGCTATTATACGACCCAGGAGGCAAAGAACAAAGCCGGAACTTTAGTAAGTTTCTATTAAGTCACTTGTAGACCAATCAGGCCGTGGTGCCTGTGTTGCACTACATGTTGCTAGCACCAACAGCCTGACTAATAAGGCCATTATTCAGGAGGCCTGGTCATGGATCGGGCCGCGGGGACGTTGACCCCCGGAACATCCTCCAGGTGTACTCCAGGTAATCAACATTAGGTAAGAAACAGATGGAGCACACACTACCTTCTCTCCCTTCCCTTCGCTCCCCTCCCCTTTCCCTCCTCTCCCCTTTCCCTCCCCTTTCCCTCCCTCCCTCCCCTCAAAGGGACCTTCATCTGTGCCTTATCCTTGTTTGTCTTCTGTCATAGCTAAGAGTGAGGTGAGCGAGTGTAATAACAAGGAGAATATGTGGCATCGTGTTTTGGTGGTGGCGTGAGTCAGACAGACAGGGTCCGGAGGTTAGCGTGTTCAACTTGCTAATTATGTCCCCTTCATGTGTGTGTGTGTGTGTCCACGGCTTGATGCAACACCCCTCACACCTGTTGCTGCACACCTCATGCTCACACACCTGTTGTTGCACACCTGTTTTAGAATATGTAGCAACAGCGTAGAATTCATACCTGAGGGAGCATGTTTAGGAATTAGGGAAGATTTAGACTTGAGAGGTTTGCAGCTAGACTGGTTCCGGAACTGAGGGGTACGAGCTGTGAAGAGAGGCTTAATGAATGCAATAGAAGAACCTTGCACGAGAGAAGGATCTTGGCGGAGCAGACACAGAGAGTTAAAGAAAAAGATAGAGGGGCGAGGGGACAAAGATGGGAGATAAAGACGTGGATGAATCATGGAAACGTTAGGAAATACTATTGCATAATCTGGAGAGGGAACAAAGACGGATGATGAAGACGTGGATGAATCATGGGAACGTTAGGGAAATATTACTTCAAAATCTGGAGATAGCAAACGAGTGGAATGAGCTGGATGAGGAGGTGGTGGTTCGAGGAAACTCCATGCACAGTTTCACAAATAGGTATGGTTTAACCCATGTACCCAGGAAACAGCAAACTCACTCACTCGATTGTTGAGAAGCAGGGACGGGAGTCTGACCCCAGCCAGCATACCATGTTACTTTATTAACTCTTATGTCACACTCAGCACAGTTCTCGGTACAGGGAGAAGAAAAGGCGCAAGATAATATAAAATTAATGTTGCAGGGGGAACGTAAGACCATTCTGACAGGTTTCTACCAAAATACCTGTGCTAATGACCTCTGGCAGTCGAAGCTTGTACAACAGAACGAAGAACAGGGAATTAGGAGGTCTTTTTCTGGTATATAGGACTAAAAATAAGATAAACATAGAACCTCTTAAATGTAACTCAGTATATGGCAAAAAAGAAACCCTCCCACGTTGCTGTGTGTGTATACTTGGATGAGGATGGAATATTGCTGTAAGTTGGCTAGTGCTGGCAGCTGTGAGGCACGAGTAACATATCACCCCAGCTTTATAGAAGCTCTGAGTCTCAGTATGCTCGGATCACCACTCTTAAATTGCTTGGTAAAGTCCACGTAAGTATGATATGAGCGGTGCTGCTGATCACAGGGAAGACCTTAAGCTCAATCAGTACTACTTCGTCCCTATAGTATTAGAAACCCTTGGCTCCTGGGAAAAAACATGCCATGGATTTCCTCAAGAAGCTGGGCTCCAGGCTCATCAAAGACATGAGGACTGCTACCTTTCTATTCCAACACCTCAGTGTGGTAACGCCATTTAATAATATATATATATATATATATATATATATATATATATATATATATATATATATATATATATATATATATATATATGTGTGTGTGTGGATTTATTTATTTATGAAAAATAAGCCACTAGGGATGGAAAATACTGGTCTTTCGTACTCCTGTGCTTCGTCAGGAGCTTTTCAGTGTTGCAGGAGTTGCAACGGGTAGGTTGAGGGGAAAAAATCTCTAAGAGGTAGGTATGTGTCTAGCACAGTGCCCATCCTGAGATAATATAGTTACACACACAGGCTTGTACCGAGTGGTGGTGGTGATTGGTGAAGCTGGTAGTAGTTATGGTGGTGGTGGGTTGTGGTTGTGGGGGTGGTGGTTGTGTTGGTGGTGACGGTGACAGTGAAGTGACACTTTTAAAGTTATCAGCTGTGTCGGCGGGACATCCGGCACAGGCTGTACCATCCTCACTCCCTGTTGCTGTTGCAACCGCAGCAGCTGCTGATGTTGCTATTGCTGTTGTTGCCGCTGCTGCTGTTACTGCTGCTGTAATTGCTGCTCTGCTGCTGCTCCTGCTGCTTGTGATGCTGGCGGTGCCGCTGTTCATGATGATTCTGCTGTTCCTGCTAGTGGTATTGAAGCAGCAGTAGCTTCTGCTAGTGGTACTGGTAATGGTGGTGGTGATGGTAATAGTGGTGGTGTTGCTGGTGGTGGTGATGGTAATAGTGGTGGTGTTGCTGTTGCTGCTAATGGTGATGGTAGTAGTGGTGGTGCTGTTGCTGCTAGTGGTGGTGGTGCTGTTCCTGCTGCTAGTGGTGGTGGTGGTGTTGCTGCTGGTAGTAGTGGTGGTGCTGCTAGTAGTGGTGATGCTGTTGCTGCTGCTAGTGGTGGTGGTGTTGCTGCTGGTAGTAGTGGTAATGGTGGTGGTGTTATTGCTGCTGCTAGTGGTAGTACTGTTGTTGCTGGTAGTGGTGGTGGTGCTGCTGCTGCTAGTGGTGGTGGTAGTGGCGGTGATGTTGCTGCTGCTAGTGGTGGTAGTGGCGGTGATGTTGCTGCTGCTAGTGGTTGTGGTAATGGTGGTAGTGGCGGAGATGTTGCTGCTGCTAGTGGTGGTAGTAATGGTGGTAGTGGCGGGGTGATGTTGCTGCTGCTAGTGGTTTTGGTAATGGTGGTAGTGGCGGAGATGTTGCTGCTGCTAGTGGTGGTGGTAGTGGTGGTGCTGTCGCTGCTGCTAGTGGTAGTGGCGGAGATGTTGCTGGTGGTAGTGGTGGTGGTAGTGGTGGTGCTGGTGGTAGTGGTGGTGCTGGTGGTAGTGGTGGTGATGTTGCTGCTGCTAGTGGTGGTGATGCTGCTGCTGCTAGTGGTGGTGATGTGGCTGCTGCTAGCGGTGGTGGTAGTGGTGGTGATGTGGCTGCAGCTAGTGACAGTGGTGCTATTATTGCTATTTGTGTTTATGGTGTTGATCTCGGTTGCTGATGTTGGGTGGTGGTGCCTGTACTGGTGCCAGTGCCATCCCCGGTGCACCTAGGTGTGAGCTAGGTGATCCCACAACAGGCACCCAGCTGTGAATAACATCAAAGATGTACGTAGTAAAGAGCAAGGATTGAGAACATTACTTCATAGCGGAGACAACGCCAGCCTCACTGTCAGCCAGCCTCACTGTCAGCCAGCCAGCACGACTGTGTGTTAAGGTTTATTTCGTCTAGTTTATTTTCAGATGTAAGGGTTGAGCACTACCTATACTCTCTCCCTTTTCTTCCCATTTCTACCTATTTTTGAAGAGGGACTTTGTTTACCACATTTCGTCTAGGTCTGGTCTGTATCATGGAGGATAAAGTTTCACTGCAGATAGTGTCTATAATAACCTATTGGCTTACTCCGTACTTTATCCACTTCTACCTCTTCCACTGACTTCTTTCCCCTTTCCTTTCTTACATTTTCTAGGTCCCGGATTCTATTATTTGGCGCTGAGAAACATGAGCAAGTGTCCTTACTAACTTGCGTCGCCTGCCAACCTAGTTGTTAATATAGGTACCTATATGTAAGGCGAGCCGGACTTGAGTCCTGGAGGTGGGAAGTACAGTGCCTGCGCTCTGAAGGAGGGTTGTTGATGTTGCAGTTTTTTTAACTGTAGTGTGGGTGCGCCTCTGGCAAGACAGTGATGGAGTGAATGATAATGAAAGTGTTTCTTCTTTTTCGGGTCACCCTGTTTTGGTGGGAAACGGCCGATGTATTAATAAAAAATATGCAAGGCGACTGTTTTGGTCCGGGCCACCTCTTGGAAAAGACCCAGGCTGGGAGCATTCGGGCGAACCACTTCCAACTGGACTGTCGTGGGTTGCATCCTGTGCTATTACTGCCTCCCATCTGCAGGTCCAGAGGTCACTGTCTACTGATCAAACGCTTCTTTCAGTAACTTGTCCAATTTCCTGCTGAAGACTTCCACTTTTGTTCCAGCAATAATTCTTAACCTTTTTATATACGCTGGTAGAAGGTTGAAGAGTAATGGACAACAGTTGTTGATTAGTGTTCTCTACTTGTGCCTGTGGCATCTCTGCTTATGACCGGGTTTATGTTGTTTCCTCTTTTGTCTCTCGCTCCAGTAAGTGGTTACGGTAGTATGGAGTTTAGGGACCTAGCTTGTCAGTATTGTCCATGTATTGATTATGAGATATCTCTAGGGAAACGGTAAATACTATCTGTATATTTTCTAACTCAGATATCTCGCAGAGAGAGAGAGAGAGAGAGAGAGAGAGAGAGAGAGAGAGAGAGAGAGAGAAGAGAGAGAGAGAGAGAGAGAGAGAGAGAGAGAGAGAGAGAGAATGAGAGAGAGAGAGAGAATGAGAGAGAGAGAGAGAATGAGAGAGAGAGAGAATGAGAGAGAGAGAGAATGAGAATGCAAGTGTTTTGAAGACTACCATGGTGGGTATGGCTTCTCTTACAAAAGTTCGTATAATCTACCTGATCATTTCCCCTGGTCTTGGCTACGTATGAATTGTTCTTCTCTGAAATGTAGAGGGCAAATTTCTGTATCGTGGAAAGCTAGTATTTGGAAAGACAAAGAACCAGTACCATTATGCTATGTTACACTGTGACAGCTGGAATGACCAAGGTATGAATTAGCCTTCATGAAGAAATATGATCTCACCTCCATTGTTTGGATTAAGTTGACCACGAAGAGTTATGACCCGAGGGAAGGAATCAACATCAGGTAAACAACAGCTAGACATTTAGTTTCTAGAGTCACAATGATTATGTTGATAAATAGGATTGAGATATTGCTGTGTACTAACAGCATCTTTTAAGGCAGGCGAAATTGGAGGTGGGGAGAATGTACAGAGAACCTCAGAATTCAGTCTAGTATCTATATCTTGGAAATACTTGAAATTACTGGATGGATTGGTTCTATACCTTCACACCGACATCACTCCCTACGAAAACATGAGGCTCGGCAGACTGTGCAATATATCCCGGCTAAAAAGCAGATGTGCCATAAGTACCGTAAGAGATAGCCCAGTAAGTGTAAAGGGGACAAGACTTTTCAACACCCTCAATTCATGCCTTAGGGAAATTACCAACATAATCCTTGCTGCCTTCAAGAAGGAACTTTATAGGTTTCTCTTGTCAATTACCGATCAGACGGACATAGATGCATACTTTGGACGGTTTGCTGCTGGTATCAACAACCTGGTTGATCATGCCGTCAACCAGGAGGGGTCTGGGACCGGGATTGGGGAATCGTTGACCCCCGAAATCGTCTTGAGATAATGTCTTTAGAGCTGGCCGTCATTACAAGTGTAATACACAGATGTTGGAGGCCACTGAGCACAGATGTATCATAGACACAGGTGTGACGATAACACAAGTGTGACTTGAATACACATGTACCTTAACCGCTAGATGTAATGGTAAACCGGATGTAATATAACACCGATATAAATTAGGACAGGTATATACCCAGGTAGTGGTACTCTGTTGTTTGCCGGGGTCGAGAACCTGGTGGTGACTGCGTCTTGCACTACCCTTCAACAACATTAACTGGCTTCGGGTGCGTCCCACTTCCTTGTGTAACCTGTTAGATTTCTCTGCTATCCTAAATCTAAAGAAATACTTTCTATCTTTCCTGTGGCTTATCTGTGTCTGGTGTCCACCCGTGCCTCTTCTTCCTTTTTTTTGTCTCTTAAAAAGTCCTATCCCTAACTACTTGTTGTTTGCCAGCTGTCGACTCCAGGGGTCATTGCTCTCACGGTCCTTGCAAACAGCACACAACACATCGTAGGCACCACGACCTGAAAGTAACTTGAGGAAAGAGTCAGGTTCCCTCTTGGTGACTGCTAGGATTCTCCTTGTAATACTTTTTATATATGATGGGAGGGTGTTGAAAAGTTTTGGTCCCTTTACACTTAGTTTATCTCTTAGGGTACTCGTTGCACACTTGCTTGCCGAGCCTCTTCGTCTAGTTGGGAATAATTTCAGTGTACAGAGTTGGAATCAGACCCTCCAATATTTTGGGAAGGGTGATGCAGTCCTGTGACAACTGAGGCCGAGTACTGTATCTTGAGGAACAAGCTTCTCCTACCCTGTCACTTCCTCTTACATATATATGTCGTGACCATGTGTGTGTGTACTTATTTGTGGTTCCAGAGGTCGATTCAGAGCTCCTGGCCCCGCCTCTTCGCTGATCGCTACTAGGTCAAATACCTGCTCCAAGAGTTTTATCGTACCTCTTCTTAAAGCTATGTGTGGATCCTGCCTCCACTACATCACTCTTCACATTGTTTCGCTTCCCGACCACTCTGTGACTGAAAAAATACTTCCTATCATCCCTGTGACTCGTGTGTGTGTGTGTGTGTGTGTGTGTGTGTGTGTGTGTGTGTGTGTGTGTGTGTGTGTGTGTGTGTGTGTGTGTGTGTGTGTGTGTGTGTGTGTGTAGGGAGGCTGGATGGTAGGGGGTGTGGGGGTAGTGCTGAAGACGAGGGAGGGGGATGGTGACACACAGGTGACACCAGGTACGACAGTGTCACACAAGTCAGTGAATGGGTTTTTTCTTCATTTCCCGGCGCTGCTGCTGTTGTTTCCTTGCGATAACTTGAGACTGACTCGTCTCATCAAGCTGAAACTTTCAACACGTCTCTGTATCAGTCAAGTGAAGACTGATATTGTTATTGGACACTGAAGCCCAATAGTTGCCGACTTTGCCACCAAATATGATTGTATCCTTCCCAGTTCCAAATCTGCCTTCAAAGATAGTTGCTCATAAGTCGAGCTGTGGTGCTTAGATCCACTGCCGTGCAGCTAGCACCAACAGCTTCATTGATCAAGCTGTCAACATGGAGAATGGTTCGGCACCGGAGCGCTGGGACGATGATCACCGAAACTATCTTCATGTTCACGTACTTATGGTACAGCTAACAACATAGAACAATAACAAACAAGTAGTCGCTAACCACATATAATGCTCTGGTTTTTAAAGTGTGTACTCGCCTATTTTGTGGTTGCAAGGGTCGCTTCACAGTTCCTGGCCCCGCCTCTTCTCTGGTCGCTACCAGGTCCACTCTCTCCCTCCTACATGAGCTTTATCGTATTTCTTCTTAAAGCTATGTATGGATATTGCCTCACTACATCACTTCCTGACAACTATGACTGAAGAAATACTTCCTAACATCCCTGTGACTCCTCTAAGTCTTCAACTTCCAGTTGTGACCCCTTGTTGCTGTGTCCTATATTTGAAACATCATGTCCCTATCCACTTTGTCAATTCCTCTCAGTATTTTATATGTCGTTATCATGTCCCCCCTATCTCTCCTGTCCTGTCCTTCAGTGTCGTCAGGTTGA
The DNA here is from genome assembly GCA_009830355.1 of Cherax destructor. Lineage (NCBI taxonomy): Eukaryota > Metazoa > Arthropoda > Malacostraca > Decapoda > Parastacidae > Cherax > Cherax destructor. Next base: position 399,564 of record WNWK01000452.1, read on the forward strand.
TTTCCCTTAACCTCTCCTCGTAGGACATATCCCTTAGCTCGGGGACTAGTCTTGTTTCTAACCTTTGCATTTTAATTTCTTGACGTGCTTGACCAGGTGTGGATTCCATACTAGTGATACATACTCCAATATGGGCCTGACGTATACAATGTACAGAATCTTGAATGATTCCTTACTCAGGTTCGAAACGCTATACTTAGGTTTGCTAGGCGCCCATATGCTACAGCAGTTATTTGGTTGATGTGCACGGTATTATACTTACCCCAAGATCCTTTTCCTTGAGTGAGGTTTGCAGTCTTTGGCTTCCTAGCCTGTACTCTGTCTGCGGTCTTCTTTGACGTTCCCCAATCTTCATGACTTTGCACTTGGTGGGGTTAAACTAACTCCAGGAACCCTTTGTTGGACCAGGCTTGCAGCCTGTCCAGATCCCTTTGTAGTCCTACCTGATCCTCATCCGTTTGAATTCTCCGCATTAGCTTCACATCGTCTGCAAATAGGGACACCTCTGAATCTATTCATTCCGTCATGTCATTCACATATACCAGAAACAGCGCCGGACCTAGGACTGACCCTTGTGGAACCCCGCTCGTCACAGACGCCCACTCTGACACCTCATTACGCTCGTTTCCTTCCTGTCAAGTATTCCCTAATCCATTGCAGTGCCTTTCCTGTTATTCCTGTCTGCTCTTCTAGCTTTTACGAAAGCTAGAAGAGCAGCTTTCTTACAGTCCAAGAAAATACAGTCTACCCAGCCCTCTCCTGCCTTACTTCTGTCACCTTGTCGTAAAATTTAAGTAGGTTTGTGACAGGATTTTCCCTCCCAGAAACCATGCTGGTTATCGTGTATAAACTCATTCCTTTCTAGGTGCTGTACAACTCTTCTCCTGATAAGCTTCTACATAACTTTGCATGTCAGTGACACTGGTCTGTAGTTTAATGCAGCCTGTCTGTCTCCTTTCTTAAAGATTGGGACTACATTTGCTGTCTTCCGCACCTCAGGTAGTCGCCCTGTTTCGATAGATGTGTTGAAGATTGTTGTTAGTGGCACACACAGTGCCTCTGCTTCCTCTCTCAGGACCTATGGAGAGATATTGTCCAGTCTCACCGCCTTTGAGGTATCTAGCTCACTTAACAGCCTCTTCACCTCCTTCGTTGTGCAATGTGCCCAGCACTTGTTGGTGTACCCTACCATTCTGGTTTGCTGGAGTCCTTTCTGTCTCCACTGAAAATACTTCCTTAAATATAGTGTTGAGCTCTTCACATGCTGCTTCTTGGTCGTTTCTTGTGATCTACTCTTCTCTGCCTGATTACCTGGCTCTTGACTGTTGTTTTCCTCTTAATGTAGATGCACAACAGCTTTGGGTCAGATTTGGCTTTCGATGCAATGTCATTCTCGTATTGCCACTGGGCCTCCCTCCTTATCCATGCATATTCGTTTGTGGCTCTTCGACTGATCTCCTTATTTTCCTGGGTCCTTTGTCTTCTATACTTTTTCCATTCTCTAGCGCACTGAGATTTGGTCTCTCTAAATCTTTGGGTGAACAATGGGCTCGTTCTGGTCTTCCCATTGTTTCTGTTGCCCTGGGGTACGAACCTCTCTGCTTCCTTGCATTTTGTGGTCACGTATTCCATCATTTCATTTACTGTTTTTCTCACCAGTTCTCTTTCCCACTGTACCTCATGCTGGAAATTTCTCATGCCTGTGTAGTTCCCTCTTTTGTAGTTTGGTTTCTCCCATCCTACTTGTGCTGCTTCACTCTCCACTTTTAACTCTACTATGTATTCGAAGCTCAGGACCACGTAATCACTAGTCCTTAGAGGCCTTTCATATGTGATGTCCTCAATGTGAATACGATTTCCAGCCTTGGTGGTTCATCCCCTCCTCTCTCTCTAGTAGCATCCCTAACATGTTGATGCATGAGGTTTTCCATTACCACATCCATCATCATAGCCCTCCACGTTTCTGTGGTCTTCCATGCGGCTCCAGGTTTTCTTAGTCAATCTAAATTGTGATTGAAATCACCCCCAACTAGTAGCTTTGCCCTGCCCATGTGGGCCCTTCTGGCCACCTCAATTTGGCCGGGTCACCATTTGGAGAAGACCCGGGCCGGACGTACCGGCGAACCTACAAGAAGCCACCTCAACTAGTGTATCAACCATTGCTCTGTTGCTGTCATCATACTCTTGTCTTGGCCTCCTCTTATTCTGTGGCGGGTTGTACATCACTGCAATCACCACCTTGGGATTCCCAGTCTGAAGTGTTCCTACTATGTCCCTTGCTTCCCTTCTGTCCGTTCCTTCCTTGTATGTGTGTAGGAAGCGAATCTTTACCATAAGAAGCAGCAGCAAAACTGTGAACAATACCATCTTCATAAGATATATATGCAGTTGATTAACGTTTCGGATACTTCTTCATTCATCATCAGCATCTAAAACTATGTTATAGTAATAATGAAATACTATGAGTAATATCACACTATCATACTAGTTAGATATTCTATTTACAATGACTTATGTAACTAATCTCAAGTAATATAATTTGTATAGTAGCTAATTACAAGATAAAACATTCACAACTAAATTATTCGGTAATAAAAAATACAATCATACAAGATTATACTGCTTAAAAGTTATAGTATGAATTAAGTGAACTAAAACATTATAATCTATGTAATATTGAGGAACGTAAGATTTATACTTAGTGACCTTGTATAGAACTAACAGGTGACGCTGAAACATTCACACCCAGATTACACCTACACATAACTCACTCCCACACACCCGCTCCTTCTACACATAACTCACTCCCACACACCCGCTCCTTCTACACATAACTCACTCCCACACACCCGCTCCTCCTACACAAAACTCACTCCCACACACCCGCTCCTTCTACACATAACTCACTCCCACACACACACACACACACACACACACACACACACACACACACACACACACACACACACACAACATGAGATTCAAAGAGGTGTTCACAGAGGAAATAGAAGGGCCTCCAGAAAGGAGGAGAGGTAGGGTACACCATCAGGTGCTGGACACAATACACACAACTGAAGAGGAAGTGAAGAGGCTACTAAGCGAGCTAGATACCTCAAAGGCGATGGGGACGGATAACATTTCTCCATGGGTACTGAGAGAGGGAGCAGAGGAGCTATGTGTACCCCTAACAACAATCTTCAACACGTCTATCGAAACAAGGCAACTACCTGAGGCATGGAAGACAGCAAATGTAGTTCCATTTTTTAAAAAGGGAGACAGAAATGTAGCACTAAACTACAGACCAGTGTCACTGACATATATAGTATGCAAGGTCATGGAGAGGATTATCAGGAGAAGAGTGGTGGATCACCTAGAAAGGAATGAGCTAATCAACGACGGCCAACACGGTTTCAGGGACAGGAAATCCTGTGTCACAAACCTACTGGAGTTCTATGACAGGGTGACAGCAGTAAGACAAGAGAGAGAGGGGTGGGTAGATTGCATATTCTTGGACTGTAAGAATGCGTTTGACACAGTCCCACACAAGAGATTAGTGCAGAAGCTGGAGGACCAGCCAGGGATAACAGGGAAGGCACTACAATGGATCAGGGAATACTTGTCAGGAAGACAGCAGCGAGTCATGGTACGTGGCGAGGTGTCAGAGTGGGCGCTGGTGACGAGTGGGGTTCCACAGGGGTCAGTCCTAGGACCGGTGCTGTTTCTGGTATTTGTGAACGACATGACGGAAGGAATAGACTCCGAAGTGTCCCTGTTTGCAGATGATGTGAAGTTGATGAGAAGAATTCAATCGGACGAGGACCAGGCAGAACTACAAAGGGATCTGGACAGGCTGCAAGCCTGATCCAGCAATTGGCTCCTGGAGTTCAACCCCACCAAGTGCAAAGTCATGAAGATTGGGGAAGGGCAAAGAAGACCGCAGACAGAGTACAGTCTAGGGGGCCAGAGACTACAAACCTCAATCAAGGAAAAAGATCTTGGGGTGAGTATAACACCAGGCACATCTCCTGAGGCGCACATCAACCAAATAACTGCTGCAGCATATGGGCGCCTAGCAAACCTAAGAACAGCATTCCGACATCTTAATAAAGAATCGTTCAGGACCCTGTACACTGTGTACGTTAGGCCCATACTGGAGTATGCAGCACCAGTTTGAAACCCACACCTAGCCAAGCACGTGAAGAAGCTCGAGAAAGTGCAAAGGTTTGCAACAAGACTAGTCCCGGAGCTAAGGAGTATGTCCTACGAGGAGAGGTTAAGGGAAATCGACCTGACGACACTGGAGGACAGGAGAGATAGGGGGGACATGATAACGACATATAAAATACTGAGAGGAATTGACAAGGTTGACAGAGACAGAATGTTCCAGAGATGGGACACAGCAACAAGGGGACACAGTTGGAAGTTGAAGACTCGGATGAATCACAGGGATGTTAGGAAGTATTTCTTCAGTCACAGTGGTCGGGAAGTGGAATAGCTTGGGAAGCGATGTAGTGGAGGCAGGATCCATACATAGCTTTAAGGAGAGGTATGATAAAGCTCATGGCGCAGGGAGAGTGACCCAGTAGCGGCCAGTGTAGAGGCTGGGCCAGGAGCTATGTCTCGACCCTTGCAACCACAACTAGGTGAGTACAACTAGGTGAGTACACACACACACACACACACCCGCTCCTCCCACACACAACTCACTCCTACGCACAATCACTCCCACACACAACTCACTCCTACGCACAATCACTCCCATACACAACTCACTCCTACGCACAATCACTCCCACACACAACTCACTCCTACGCACAATCACTCCCACACACAACTCACTCCTACGCACAATCACTCCCACACACAACTCACTCCTACGCACAATCACTCCCACACACAACTCACTCCTACGCACAATCACTCCCACACACAACTCCCACATCCAGTATTCTCACACCCAGCATCGTTCTTATATGTTATTTGAGTAAGTTTATTCGTTAGAGAGAGAGAGAGAGAGAGAGAGAGAGAGAGACCGAGAGAGAGAGAAAGAGAGAGAGAGAGAGAAAGAGAGAGAGAGACCGAGAGAGAGAGAGAGAGAGACCGAGAGAGAGACCGAGACCGAGACCGACCGACCGACCGACCTGGTTGGCGTCAGAGTTTGAGGGACCATGAGAATGTAGGGTAGTGTCTGGTACACTACCTAGTGGGAAAGACTGGCTGGGTCACCTGACAGTGAAGGTGGTTGTGTTTCTCTCTAGTCTGCTGCTGCTGGTGCTACTGACATTTCTTATACCCGTGAGAACACAACTTAGATAAACACACACACACACACACACACACACACACACACACACACACACACACACACACACACACACACACACACACACACACACACACACACACACACACACACACACACACACACACACACACACACACACACACACACACACACACACACACACACACACACACACACACACACACACACACACACACACACACACATACATGTACCGTTCACGACATTTATTTAGCAAACTTTTCGCCAGGAGTACAGTAGTCTGCATATTAATTGGGACAGTGATGAAATAAGACATTTATTTGGAAAATTAATGTTCATTTGAAAAATACACGGAAATGATATGACAGTAGATTTAATAAGAGATATGACTACCCTTTGCTTTTATAAGCATTGCTACACGCTTTGGCATAGAATCAACCAATATTGAACACATTTTGGCAAGTTCTTCGTCGTGGTACCAGGTCCCAATAACAGCAGCAATTAGCTTCTCCACAGTTAAACAATCCATGGGTTATTGCCCATAGATTCTCAATTGGGTTGAGGTCAGAAGAGTTTTTAGGCCAGTTTAGAACGATTAGCCGACTCTGACTCACGAAATCGTAATGACACGATTGCAAACAAACCATACCACCTCTCTGACCGCGGGTTCGAACCCCACCCGTGGTATGTTTTTTTTTTTTTTAGCCAACTCTCTTCGAAGAATGTCAGCATTTTCCTGTAAGTGTGGCATGGAGCAAGATCCTGCTGGAAAATGTCTTCTCCATCGGGAAAGTCTCGATCCACAATGGGAAGCAAATGAGTTGTCAGGATTGCTTTGTATTTGTCACTGGTCATCGTTCCCTCAACAATAACATGGCGTCCAGGGCCTTTAGCAGTAAAACTACCCCAAAACATCTAATTAGGTGGGTGTTTTGGCGCTTTTTGAATGTGTCCATCCCGAAAAGGTTCGCCTTTGCTCCGTCTCACTACCACTGATCTATACCCATGTACTTCAAAATGCGCCTCATCTGAAAATATAACTTCATCCTTTATAATCGAATGCCCACTACAACCATTTTTTCTTCATAGCAGCAGTCAATAATTGCTTCTTTACCAGCTTTCTGGCAGTTCTGCGAACTTCAAAAAGCCTTCGTTGAACAGTTAAAGAATCTACATTTACGCCAACTGAAGCCAAACCTCTTTGTAGATCTCTGCTGGTTTTCTTGAGATCCTTCACACTATTTTTTTAATAACCTTGTCATCGTGAGGTGTTGTCTTAAGTTTTCTTCCACATCTTTCTTGACGCAACGCTCCACAGTCACCAGTGTCGTCAGCTCTCTTCAGAATCCGACCAACAGTTGACTTTGCTAGGCTCAAATTTTCGGCTGTGATACTCAAATCGACATGTTTTCTAAGAGCTACAATACTTGCATGCTTCCTGGGTGTAACATCCATTAGGAATTTCAGTAGTAATCATGAACTGAAAGGGAGATTTTGGCAAAACCACATTCACTCACAGAGCATGCTTGTGGCATTAGCCTTATATAACAGCTGTTGTAGCACTGACGAGAGTCGCAGTGTAGCATCACAGCTGCATAGTTGCCAGAAGTCGGTAGCAAACTCTTCTGCAAAGAACCCAAACTGAATAAATTAAGCCAGAGACTAAGACATTATGAAATCACAAAATTTACTCCTGTCCCAATTAATTTGCACACTACTGTAGCTTTTTCAATCCGAAATGGACTTAAGAAACTATTTTGGGCGAAACGTTTCCTCATTAAATATTTTGAGCTGTGCATATAAGTGTGTGTAACTACATACTGTCGTTAGCACCATACCTCTTAGTTAACCACATACACACATATGCGAAAGGATTCTTATGTGAAGACAGTGAGGAAGGAGGGGGAGTTTCCTTGCTAATATGATAAGAAGAGAGTTGTGTTTACAGGCCAGACTAACCTGTGTAATGTGAGGAAGATGTGTAGGGGATGATTTGTTTGAATAGTTTCTGTTATGGGCTGATAGAGCAGCAGGAGCACTGGCACTCCTCGAGGTCACTTGTGGCTCTAGGGTTACCTGAAGCTTTCCTGAAGATGATTTCGGGGTTCACCGCCTTCGTGGTCCGCCTCTTGATTGATGACCTGATCAACACGGCTGTTGGGGCTAACCACACGCAGTCCAATGTAGGCACTACAGCCCGGTTGATCAGGAACTGACTTGAGGCACTTACCTAATTCTTTCTTGAAGGCAGACGGGGTCGGTTGGTAATTCCCCTAATTGATGAAGGGAGAGTGTTGAAAAGTGTTTTTCTTTACACTTGTTGAGTTGCCTCTTACCTTTACCTTTGAAGAGTTTCGAGAGTTTATCTACTCTCTGAGCCCGGCCATGGGCCAGTGCATTCATTTCTCCCCTACTTTTGATTAGAGGTATTTTTTACCGCCAGTGGATTTCAAGTGCTCCTAATAAGTTAGGTGCTTCAGTAAATTTCTTCAGGTAGCCTGTATGACTTCGACCGTAGGGATATTGCTGGGTCTTCATTTTGTAGGTTTCTTGCACACCTTATTAAGACCCTAAGTTGGTTTGATGTATTACTGGAAAACCTGCAAAGTTTTCACCTCTGTGGGGAGACGGTACTACTTAAGACCCCAGTCTGGAGCTCTAGTGTTGTCTTATCGGAAAGCCTGCTGGGTCTTGACCTCTGGAGGTCTGGTGTTTTCTTGTAATACTTGCTGGATCTTGACCTCTGCTGGTACGTGTGTTCATGTAATACTTGCTGGATCTTGACTTCTGCTGGTACGTGTGTTCTTGTAATACTTGCTGGATCTTGACTTCTGCTGGTACGTGTGTTCTTGTAATACTTGCTGGATCTTGACTTCTGCTAGTACGTGTGTTCTTGTAATACTTGCTGGATCTTGACCTCTGCTGGTACGTGTGTTCTTGTAATACTTGCTGGATCTTGACCTCTGCTGGTACGTGTGTTCCAGTAATACTTGCTGGATCTTGACCTCTGCTAGTACGTGTGTTCTAGTAATACTTGCTGGATCTTGACCTCTGCTGGTACGTGTGTTCTTGTAATACTTGCCGGATCTTGACCTCTGCTGGTACGTGTGTTCTAGTAATACTTGCTGGATCTTGACCTCTGCTGGTACGTGTGTTCTAGTAATACTTGCTGGATCTTGACCTCTGCTGGTACGTGTGTTCTAGTAATACTTGCTGGATCTTGACCTCTGCTGGTACGTGTGTTCTAGTAATACTTGCTGGATCTTGACCTCTGCTGGTACGTGTGTTCTAGTAATACTTGCTGGATCTTGACCTCTGCTGGTACGTGTGTTCTAGTAATACTTGCTGGATCTTGACCTCTGCTGGTACGTGTGTTCTAGTAATACTTGCTGGATCTTGACCTCTGCTGGTACGTGTGTTCTAGTAATACTTGCTGGATCTTGACCTCTGCTGGTACGTGTGTTCTAGTAATACTTGCTGGATCTTGACCTCTGCTGGTACGTGTGTTCTTGTAATACTTGCTGGATCTTGACCTCTGCTGGTACGTGTGTTCTTGTAATACTTGCTGGATCTTGACCTCTGCTGGTACGTGTGTTCTTCGATATTATCGCCAGTGTAATGATGTTCATTGTATGCTCATCTGTTTTTCCCCATCTCATTATTAATTCCTTAGTGTACACCCTTGTTATTATTTCAGTGATCCTATGTTAGAGGTCATTTCTGGTGCCTTGTTGCTCCACAGTGGTAAGGAAGAATTATCAGGGAGCTATTAAAAATATTAACAATTGTTACGAGTGTGTGGTTGTTGGAATGGTTGTTTAAGGCAGCAGAGATATTGACGAGGATACCTGCGACTGGTTTCGAGGAGCTTTGTACCCTCGCAGTGCTTCAGGTCAGGGTTCCTTGTTGAGTGTATGGTCAAGCACAGCCATAACAACCTGGCTGATCACACGCTGATAGCAGGTAATAGCTGTTTCCTCTAGAATGCTTCGTTTCTTCTTATATCTAGTAAATCAGAGACACCTAAGTAGCCTTTATTAAACACGGCGTTTCGCTCATTGAAAGCTGTATCATATTGCTCAAGGTCTTCCTGAGCGACACGTTGCTTGCACTAGTCTTGCTATGTTTGTGTCTTGTATCTCCCATGTGTCACCTTACTGCCAGTCTTCTGCAACAACCAAATTGGGCTGACTGATTTTTTTCTTGCGATATTCTAGGATAAATCTTTATAATCATATGTTTATTGCAGCTACTGTGTAAAGTTGCAATACGTTATAAAAGCCTTACGTAGTGAAGCTGAGTAAAGTTTACCATTGGGCTTAAGTGAGCAAGTGTGATTGAAAGAGCTTTGCCTCAGTGTGTTTATAATTAATAATACTGTTATTGTCTATTGTTGTTATACTGCCTTTATTATTATTTAGTGATATTATCTAAGTATCCCCCTTGTTCTTCCTTCCTTCCACCTCCCCCTTCCCTTTAAGCCCCCTTCTCTCACACTGCCCCTCTTTTACAATCAGTCTAGTACACCCACACTCATCCCTCACCATACGAAGGGAGAGTAAACAAAAATAAAGCCAATTCCATTATATATTCTTAGGCTCAAAATGGCTGAATTATCTGGTAATGTATTAGTATATATATATATATATATATATATATATATATATATATATATATATATATATATATATATATATATATATATATAATGGAATTGGCTTTATTTTTGTTTACTCTCCTTTCGTATGGTGAGGGATATGTGTGGGCGTGGGTGTACTAGACTGATTGTAAGGGAGGGGCAGTGTGAGAGAAGGGGGCTTAAAGGGAAGGGGGAGGTGGAAGAAAGGAAGAACAAGGGATATATATATACATATATAAAAATAATACATTGCTGATGTATCCACTTATTTTTAATAAAAATCAATCCCAATTTTGTTATCAGCTATTTCTTTTCTTGTTAGTTTCACTATTATTTTTTTCTATCCTCTCCCCCCTCTTTTGATATACTCAAAACAAAAAATCCCCAAATTGTTTTTCGATCATTTTTTTTTTACAATATAGTTTTATAATTGTGTTTGCTAAATTTAGAGTTGATTTTTTTAAACTGTATCTTAGTCATCAGTAACAGTGTGAAGTGTATGTTAGTCATCAGTAACAGTGTGAAGTGTATGTTAGTCATCAGTAACAGTGTGAAGTGTATGTTAGTCATCAGTAACAGTGTGAAGTGTATGTTAGTCATCAGTAACAGTGTGAAGTGTATGTTAGTCATCAGTAACAGTGTGAAGTGTATGTTAGTCATCAGTAACAGTGTGAAGTGTATGTTAGTCATCAGTAACAGTGTGAAGTGTATGTTAGTAACAGTGTGAAGTGTATCTTAGTCATCAGTAACAGTGTGAAGTGTATCTTAGTCATCAGTAACAGTGTGAAGTGTAACTTAGTCTCAGTAACAGTGTGAAGTGTATCTTAGTCTCAGTAAGAGTGTGAAGTGTAACTTAGTCGTCAGTAAGAGTGTGAAGTGTAACTTAGTCGTCAGTAAGAGTGTGAAGTGTATCTTAGTCATCAGTAACAGTGTGAAGTGTATGTTAGTCATCAGTAACAGTGTGAAGTGTATGTTAGTCATCAGTAACAGTGTGAAGTGTATCTTAGTCATCAGTAACAGTGTGAAGTGTATCTTAGTCATCAGTAACAGTGTGAAGTGTATCTTAGTCATCAGTAACAGTGTGAAGTGTATGTTAGTCATCAGTAACAGTGTGAAGTGTATCTTAGTCATCAGTAACAGTGTGAAGTGTAAGTTAGTCATCAGTAACAGTGTGAAGTGTATTTTAGTCTCAGTAAGAGTGTGAAGTGTATGTTAGTCATCAGTAACAGTGTGAAGTGTATGTTAGTCATCAGTAACAGTGTGAAGTGTATGTTAGTCATCAGTAAGAGTGTGAAGTGTATGTTAGTCATCAGTAACAGTGTGAAGTGTATGTTAGTCATCAGTAAGAGTGTGAAGTGTATGTTAGTCGTCAGTAAGAGTGTGAAGTGTATGTTAGTCGTCAGTAAGAGTGTGAAGTGTATGTTAGTCGTCAGTAAGAGTATGAAGTGTATGTTAGTCGTCAGTAAGAGTATGAAGTGTATGTTAGTCGTCAGTAAGAGTATGAAGTGTATGTTAGTCGTCAGTAAGAGTATGAAGTGTATGTTAGTCGTCAGTAAGAGTATGAAGTGTATGTTAGTCGTCAGTAAGAGTATGAAGTGTATGTTAGTCGTCAGTAAGAGTGTGAAGTGTATGTTAGTCGTCAGTAAGAGTGTGAAGTGTATGTTAGTCGTCAGTAAGAGTATGAAGTGTATGTTAGTCGTCAGTAAGAGTGTGAAGTGTATGTTAGTCGTCAGTAAGAGTATGAAGTGTATGTTAGTCGTCAGTAAGAGTATGAAGTGTATGTTAGTCGTCAGTAAGAGTGTGAAGTGTATGTTAGTCGTCAGTAAGAGTATGAAGTGTATGTTAGTCGTCAGTAAGAGTGTGAAGTGTATGTTAGTCGTCAGTAAGAGTGTGAAGTGTATGGTAGTCGTCAGTAAGAGTATGAAGTGTATGTTAGTCGTCAGTAAGAGCGTGAAGTGTATCATAGTCGTCAGTAAGAGTGTGAAGTGTATGTTAGTCGTCAGTAAGAGCGTGAAGTGTATCATAGTCGTCAGTAAGAGCATGAAGTGTATGTTAGTCGTCAGTAAGAGCGTGAAGTGTATCATAGTCGTCAGTAAGAGCGTGAAGTGTATCATAGTCGTCAGTAAGAGTGTGAAGTGTATGTTAGTCGTCAGTAAGAGTGTGAAGTGTATGTTAGTCGTCAGTAAGAGTGTGAAGTGTATGTTAGTCGTCAGTAAGAGTATGAAGTGTATGTTAGTCGTCAGTAAGAGTGTGAAGTGTATGTTAGTCGTCAGTAAGAGTGTGAAGTGTATCATAGTCGTCAGTAAGAGTGTGAAGTGTATGTTAGTCGTCAGTAAGAGTGTGAAGTGTATGTTAGTCGTCAGTAAGAGTGTGAAGTGTATGATATTCGTCAGTAAGAGTGTGAAGTGTATCATAGTCGTCAGTAAGAGTGTGAAGTGTATGTTAATCGTCAGTAAGAGTGTGAAGTGTATGTTAGTCGTCAGTAAGAGTGTGAAGTGTATGTTAGTCGTCAATAAGAGTGTGAAGTGTATCATAGTCGTCAGTAAGAGTATGAAGTGTATGTTAGTCGTCAGTAAGAGTGTGAAGTGTATCATAGTCGTCAGTAAGAGTGTGAAGTGTATGTTAGTCGTCAGTAAGAGTGTGAAGTGTATCTTAGTCGTCAGTAAGAGTGTGAAGTGTATGTTAGTCGTCAGTAAGAGTGTGAAGTGTATCATAGTCGTCAGTAAGAGTGTGAAGTGTATGTTAGTCGTCAGTAAGAGTATGAAGTGTATGTTAGTCGTCAGTAAGAGTGTAAAGTGTATGTTAGTCGTCAGTAAGAGTGTGAAGTGTATCATAGTCGTCAGTAAGAGTGTGAAGTGTATGTTAGTCGTCAGTAAGAGTGTGAAGTGTATGTTAGTCGTCAGTAAGAGTGTGAAGTGTATGTTAGTCGTCAGTAAGAGTGTGAAGTGTATGTTAGTCGTCAGTAAGAGTGTGAAGTGTATCATAGTCGTCAGTAAGAGTGTGAAGTGTATCATAGTCGTCAGTAAGAGTGTGAAGTGTATGTTAGTCGTCAGTAAGAGTATGAAGTGTATGTTAGTCGTCAGTAAGAGTGTGAAGTGTATGTTAGTCGTCAGTAAGAGTGTGAAGTGTATGTTAGTCGTCAGTAAGAGTGTGAAGTGTATGTTAGTCGTCAGTAAGAGTGTGAAGTGTATGTTAGTCGTCAGTAAGAGTGTGAAGTGAATGTTAGTCGTCAGTAAGAGTGTGAAGTGTATGTTAGTCGTCAGTAAGAGTGTGAAGTGTATGTTAGTCGTCAGTAAGAGTGTGAGTGGTGAGAGCGCCCAGGTTAAGCCGTACATCCCTTGTCCTCAATGAAACTCTCAGTGAAATACACTTTATCTTATCTCTCCTTCACGAAGTACCATTTCCATGCGCTGTTTCCCACGTTCACTCGACGAAGCTGTGTTCTGAGCGAAACATTGACTTGATAAAACTGACTTAAGTTAAACAGATTCCCAGCTCTTCAAAAATTAGCATCAATTCTAAAATGTTTGCAAACTCAGTCACTGATAGTTGACCATTGTATTGAAGTGTAAGGTGGAAAATGGTATGTCGGATAGTAAAATAATTTCAGATTTGAGTTAGAAAGGTGTACAGTGCTGAAGTGTGACAATAATGCAGTGTATTCTTGTATAGTTGAGTACTATATGTTCACCAAAACCCCGTACTCAAGACAGCAGCCTTATGACGACGTTTCGCTCTTTCCTGGACCATTGTTTATTAATCCTGGCAAGTGTTCAGTTAAGGTGATTAAATCACAGATACGGAGAAAGAGCCTATGTTGACATTACGTTCCTCTCTGTGTGAGCTTTTACCTGTGATCTACCTGTGGTTGGTTTCGAGAGCTATTGTACCCGGCCAGTCTTTCCTGTTGACCGCCTGATCAACCAGGCTGTGTGCTAGCGTCCCTCAGCCCCACAGCGTTATCACAACGGTGTGGGCACCTGTATAGGAAACTTGTACAGGAAACACTTATGTAGCATTTGTACAAGAAGCACTTATGTAGCACTTGTACAGGAAGCACTTGTGTAGCACTTGTACAGGAAGCACTTATGTAGCACTTGTACAGGAAGTACTTGTGTAGCACTTGTACAGGAAAGTTCAGGTTCTTGAAACCCTGTATCTTCCTTTGGCATTATTTGTGATGGAATATTGAAGAGTCTTGGGCCACGCATGTTGATGCAGTGTTCTCTAATTGCACCCTTGGTCCACTTGTTCTTCACTTTGTCCCACGTCTTTAAGTGCGGTAAGTTGTTATGGCAGTGTGCAGATTAGGGAACAGGCCCTCAAGTATCTTCCATGTACACATGTATTATAAGGTCTCTTATCCTTTGTTTTGAGTCGCTCACAATAGTTTACATGTTTTATTGACTGTGTTGAGGCAGTATACCACCTCTGTATATTCACCAGCTTTGTCACATCTCCTGCCTTGTAAGGCGATGTGAGCACAGAACAATATTCCTGTGGTGAGTTCACAAGCGATTTGAAAAGTCCATTCTGTACCAGCCTTGGTATTGTTTCTCTAACTGTACCACCACCATCACCTGTAGCACCAACCACCACCACCTGTAGTACCAACCATTACCACCACCTGTAGCACCAACCATTACCACCACCTGTAGCACCAGCCATCACCACCACCTCTACCACCCATTACCACCTGTATCACCCACTACCACCATCCGCCACTACCTATTCCACCGTCACACCACCTTTACCCACTACCTATTCCACAGTCACACCACCTTTACCCACTACCTATTCCACAGTCACACCACCTTTACCCACTACCTATTCCACCGTCACACCACCTTTACCCACTACCTATTCCACCGTCACACCACCTTTACCCACTACCTATTCCACCGTCACACCACCTTTACCCACTACCTATTCCACAGTCACACCACCTTTACCCACTACCTATTCCACCGTCACACCACCTTTACCCACTACCTATTCCACAGTCACACCACCTTTACCCACTACCTATTCCACCGTCACACCACCTTTACCCACTACCTATTCCACAGTCACACCACCTTTACCCACTACCTATTCCACAGTCACACCACCTTTACCCACTACCTATTCCACCGTCACACCACCTTTACCCACTACCTATTCCACCGTCACACCACCTTTACCCACTACCTATTCCACCGTCACACCACCTTTACCCACTACCTATTCCACCGTCACACCACCTTTACCCACTACCACCTACACCACTACCCAGTCGCTTGAGTATCGACCAGCGCAGGCTCTTCTCTCTCTCTCTCTCTCTCTCTCTCTCTCTCTCTCTCTCTCTCTCTCTCTCTCTCTCTCTCTCTCTCTCTCTCTCTCTCTCTCTCTCTCTCTCGTCCTGTCACTTCCTCCTTCCTTTCTCCTCTCTTGCGTCTTGTCTCTTTATCTCTTGTTTGCACTCCTCTCATCTTCCTGCCTTTCCTCTCTACTGCTCTCTTCTTTAATCTTCCTCTCTTGTAATTCTGTTCTTTTCTTCCTACTTCCTTCTCTCTCTTCCGCTCGTCTTCTCTTCCTGCTGCCTCACTTCTCTTCCTGCTGCCTCACTTCTCTTCCTGCTGCCTCTCCTGTCTTCCTGCTGCCTCGCCTGTTTTCCTGCTGCCTCGCCTGTCTTCCTGCTGCCTCACTTCTCTTCCTGCTGCCTCACCTGTCTTCCTGCTGCCTCACCTGTCTTCCTGCTGCCTCACCTGTCTTCCTGCTGCCTCACCTGTCTTCCTGCTGCCTCACCTGTCTTCCTGCTGCCTCACTTCTCTTCCTGCTGCCTCACCTGTCTTCCTGCTGTCTCGCCTGTCTTCCTGCTGCCTCACCTGTCTTCCTGCTGCCTCACCTCTTCCTGCTGCTCCTTCCTGCTGCCTCGCCTGTCTTCCTGCTGCCTCACCTGTCTTCCTGCTGCCTCACTGTCTTCCTGCTGCCTTCCTGTCTTCCTGCTGCCTACCTGTCTTCCTGCTGCCTCACCTGTCTTCCTGCTGCCTCACTCTCTTCCTGCTGCCTCACATCTCTTCCTGCTGCCTCGCCTGTCTTCCTGCTGCCTCGCCTGTCTTCCTGCTGCCTCTCCTGTCTTCCTGCTGCCTCACCTGTCTTCCTGCTGCCTCACCTGTCTTCCTGCTGCCTCACTTCTCTTCCTGCTGTCTCGCCTGTCTTCCTGCTGCCTCACCTGTCTTCCTGCTGCCTTACCTGTCTTCCTGCTGCCTTACCTGTCTTCCTGCTGCCTCACCTGTCTTCCTGCTGCCTCACTTCTCTTCCTGCTGCCTCACATCTCTTCCTGCTGCCTCGCCTGTCTTCCTGCTGCCTCGCCTGTCTTCCTGCTGCCTCTCCTGTCTTCCTGCTGCCTCACCTGTCTTCCTGCTGCCTCACCTGTCTTCCTGCTGCCTCACCTGTCTTCCTGCTGCCCCACCTGTCTTCCTGCTGCCTCGCCTGTCTTCCTGCTGCCTCACTTCTCTTCCTGCTGCCTCACTTCTCTCCCTGCTGCCTCACTTCTCTTCCTGCTGCCTCACTTCTCTTCCTGCTGCCTCACTTCTCTTCCTGCTGCCTCGCCTGTCTTCCTGCTGCCTCGCCTGTCTTCCTGCTGCCTCGCCTGTCTTCCTGCTGCCTCGCCTGTCTTCCTGCTGCCTCGCCTGTCTTCCTGCTGCCTCGCCTGTCTTCCTGCTGCCTCGCCTGTCTTCCTGCTGCCTCGCCTGTCTTCCTGCTGCCTCGCCTGTCTTCCTGCTATCTTCCTCTCTGGTACACCTGAGAGTCCTCTCTCAGACAGCCTCCTGGCTTCCACTAGCACATAAATCCTGGTCAAGTGGTGGTCATGATGTAGCATAGTGGCACTGAGGCCCCCCAGAGTGCCACTAAGGCTCCCCAGAGTGCCAATGAGGCCCCCAGAGTGCCACCGAGGCCCCCAGAGTGCCACTGAGGCCACCACCTCCCTCTTCTATCCCCCTCGCCTTTACTGTCCTGCCTCCTTCATGCTGTCCTGAGTCTTCCATTCGTGTACTTGTATACAGTTTGAAGAATAGGTATGAAAAGAATCAAGTAACCAAAATTCAATAATGCTGGTCAGGCGGGGTTAGGAGTCGAGTCTCGACCCCCAGGCAAGCACAACTGGAGATTGCAACTTAGTGAGTACTTGCGCGCGCGCGCATGCTCACAAACGCACGCGGCGGACGTAGCCAGACAAGTGGCTACCGAAATTTGATCCCGATGGAAGGAAAATAATGAAGAGTGAGAAAGAGAGAAGGTGAGACACTTATGTAGAGTGTAGCAGGTCATGGTAGATCTGTGAGTCCACATAACACTCAACCTATCACTGGAAACACACACACGAAGCTTTGTACACGAATGATATACCAAGATGAAGAATTAAACTCGTGTCCAACATCTGGGTATTTTTATTTGTAGACGTTTCGCTATCCAGTGGCTTTATCAATACAATACAAGGATATAATGTGAAGAATGTAGAGGTATATACAAAAGATGAGGTAATGAGTCCCTCAGTCTTGGAGTTGGTGAAGAACACCGTAGTCCTGAAGACTACGGTGCTCTTCACCTTAAATAAGAGAAGGAGCAGAGAAAATACGATAATGATGTGCATAGCACTCGGGGAAGTAAGAAGAGTGGATATAGAAGGCACCAGATGACTAAAGTAAGGGTGTAAATGGCAGCCGAGGAGACAGATGAACCACTGGTATGGTAAGATTTTTTTAAATTCATGTTAAGTGCTGTCTATATGTGTTAGACAGGTTCAGGAGTGTGTATGAGAGAGTGTTAGAAGTTAATAAAGGCAGTTGTTAGTTAAGAATCCTGGGGTCAGGAGGTATGAGTGGACCCGTGCACACAGCTGCTGTTGGTGCACCACCAGTTGAGTGTGTCACTGCAGGCACCCGTGCACTCACAGCTGCTGCTAGTGCACTACAGCAGCTGAGACTTGGAGACGTTAAAGTTATGACGCAAAGACGTTAAGGTTATGACGCAAAGATGTCAAGACGATGACGCACAAGACTCTTGTGGGTGTAGACAAGGAAGGCAGATAATGATGTGGGAGGCAGCACAATACGAGAAATATCTAAGACAGGATTCGCAGCACTGGTTTGGTAATAGTTGTGGATGAGTGGAACAAACTCCCGAGTACCGTCACTGAAGCTAAAATGTTGTGTAGTTTTAAAAATAGGTTAAATAAATACATAAGTGGGTGTGAGTTGGACCTGATTAGCTTGGGCCAGTAGGCCTGCTGCAGTGCTCCTTTATAATAATAATAATAATCATCTTTACTTCTACTGGTACATGTATAACTTATACAGACCATAGCTGACATCAGTGACATACTGGTATTTAGAAAGCCCCTTGTTATGTACAGCACTTCGGGCAAATTAGGTTAATTTTGTCCCCAGGATGCGACCCACACCTGTCGACTAACACCCAGGTACCCACTTGCTGCTAGGTGAACAGGGACAGCAGGTGTCCTAAGGAAACGCCCCAATGTTTCCACCCGTACCGGGGATCGAACCACGGACCTCAGTGTGTGAGGAGCGAATGATCCTTTAGTAGGAAGGTGTTGATCACCTTGTTGAAGTGGCATGAAGAGAGGATGAGGAGAAAATAACAGGAAAGCACACAACAAAAGAGGGAACTAGAGGGGGATGAGAGGCTCTGCCTGAGCAATAAAGTGGGAAATGGAAAGAAAAACACGTTGAGGTGACGATGATAAATGACACAAATGTAAAGTGTAAGGAAGCTGGGGGATAAACACTCATGGTACTGCATTCTAAGTGATGAAGATTTAGACACATGTCCAGCATCTAGATATCTTTATTTGCACGTTTCTAAATCTTCATCTTGTTGGTATTATATGCCATTCATTTGCCTGCTAAGTCTTTATTCTAACTATGTTTCTCTCAAAAGCATCGTATCAAGTTGTGCCCCAAAGTCTTGAACAATGTTTCACTCAGAGGTATGTTATCAAGTAGTAACTCGATGAAGGTCTCTATGAGCGGAAGGTTGTTGTCTTACCTTCACCTTGTGACTGGCTACGTCTTCCACCTGCCTCTAGGGGACCTGTAAAGCAACAAGTACATCAATACTACACACGAAGGTCTTGTATCAAGCAGCCTTGTAGAGACAACACTCAGCAGTGACACAGGCACAAGCATGAGTGAGCAGTGACAGAGGCACACAAGAATGACTGAGCAGTGACAGAGGCACACAAGAATGACTGAGCAGTGACAGAGGTGCACAAGAATGACTGAGCAGTGACAGAGGCACACAAGAATGAGTGAGCAGTGACAGAGGCACACAAGAATGAGTGAGCAGTGACAGAGGCACACAAGAATGAGTGAGCAGTGACAGAGGCACACAAGAATGAGTGAGCAGTGACAGAGGCACACAAGAATGAGTGAGCAGTGACAGAGGCACACAAGAATGAGTGAGCAGTGACAGAGGCACACAAGAATGAGTGAGCAGTGACAGAGGCACACAAGAATGAGTGAGCAGTGACAGAGCACACAGAATAGTGAGCAGTGACAGAGGCACACAAGAATGAGTGAGCAGTGACAGAGGCACACAAGAATGAGTGAGCAGTGACAGAGGCACACAAGAATGAGTGAGCAGTGACAGAGGCACACAAGAATGAGTGAGCAGTGACAGAGGCACACAAGAATGAGTGAGCAGTGACAGAGGCACACAAGAATGAGTGAGCAGTGACAGAGGCACACAAGAATGAGTGAGCAGTGACAGAGGCACACAAGAATGAGTGAGCAGTGACAGAGGCACACAGAATGAGTGACATGACAGAGGCACACAAGAATGAGTGAGCAGTGACAGAGGCACACAAGAATGAGTGAGCATGACAGAGGCACACAAGAATGAGTGAGCAGTGACAGAGCACACAAGTGAGCAGTGACAGAGGCACAAGAATGATGAGCAGTGACAGAGGCACACAAGAATGAGTGAGCAGTGACAGAGGCACACAAGAATGAGTGAGCAGTGACAGAGGCACACAAGAATGAGTGAGCAGTGACAGAGGCACACAAGAATGAGTGAGCAGTGACAGAGGCACACAAGAATGACTGAGCAGTGACAGTCACACAAGAATGAGTGAGCAGTGACAGTCACACAAGAATGAGTGAGCAGTGACAGAGGCACACAAGAATGAGTGAGCAGTGACAGAGGCACACAAGAATGAGTGAGCAGTGACAGAGTCACACAAGAATGAGTGAGCAGTGACAAGCACACAAGAATGAGTGAGCAGTGACAGAGGCACACAAGAATGAGTGAGCAGTGACAAGCACACAAGAATGAGTGAGCAGTGACAAGTCACACAAGAATGAGTGAGCAGTGACAGAGCACACAAGAATGAGTGAGCAGTGACAGAGCACACAAGAATGAGTGAAGCAGACAGAATGTAGCAGTACACACAAGAATGACTGAGCAGTGACAGTCACACAAGAATGAGTGAGCAGTGACAGAGTCACACAAGAATGAGTGAGCAGTGACAGAGTCACACAAGAATGAGTGAGCAGTGACAGAGGCACACAAGAATGAGTGAGCAGTGACAAGGCACACAAGAATGAGTGAGCAGTGACAGAGGCACACAAGAATGAGTGAGCAGTGACAGAGGCACACAAGAATGAGTGAGCAGTGACAGAGGCACACAAGAATGAAGTGAGCAGTGACAGAGGCACACAAGAATGAGTGAGCAGTGACAGAGGCACACAAGAATGAGTGAGCAGTGACAGAGGACACAAGAATGAGTGAGCATGAGGCACAGATGGGACACAAGGAAAGAATGAGTGAGCAGTGACAGAGGCACACAAGAATGAGTGAGCAGTGACAGAGGCACACAAGAATGAGTGAGCAGTGACAGAGGCACACAAGAATGAGTGAGCAGTGACAGAGGCACACAAGAATGAGTGAGCAGTACAGAGGCACAAGAATGAGTGAGCAGTGAAGAGGCACACAAGAATGAGTGAGATGACAGAGGCACACAAGAATGAGTGAGCAGTGACAGAGGCACACAAGAATGATGAGAGTGACAGAACAAAAGAGAGTGAGCAGGACAGAGGCACAAGAATGAGTGAGCAGTGACAGAGGCACAAAGAATGAGTGAGCAGTGACAGAGCACACAAGAATGAGTGAGCAGTGACAGACACACAAGAATGAGTGAGCAGTGACAGAGTCACACAGAATGAGTGAGCAGTGACAGAGGCACACAAGAATGACTGAGCAGTGACAGAGGCACACAAGAATGAGTGAGCAGTGACAGAGGCACACAAGAATGAGTGAGCAGTGACAGAGGCACACAAGAATGAGTGAGCAAGGTACACTTGAGAAAACACTATATGAACCGAAGTAGAGAATGTCTTCAGAGTTAAGATTGAGAAACGTCTTGAGAATATGATGCATCATCAAAAGATTAAATGGAAACATAATTTCTTCAAGACCACATAAGAAGCAAGAAGAATGTAACACACCACAGGAAGGAGGAGTAGTAAAACAAGGAAGAAGTAGTAGTAAAACAAGGAAGAAGTAGTAGTAAAACAAGGAAGAAGTAGTAGTAAAACAAGAGAAGAAGTAGTAGTAAAACAAGGAAGAAGTAGTAGTAAAACAAGGAAGAAGTAGTAGTAAAACAAGGAAGAAGTAGTAGTAAAACAAGGAAGAAGTAGTAGTAAAACAAGAAGAAGAAGTAGTAGTAAAACAAGGAAGAAGTAGTAGTAAAACAAGGAAGAAGTAGTAGTAAAACAAGGAAGAAGTAGTAGCAACAGAAGAAGAAGTAGTAGTAAACAGAAAAGAGTAGTAAAAAGGAAGAAGTAGTAGTAAAACAAGGAAGAAGTAGTAGTAAAACAAGAAGAAGAAGTAGTAGTAAAACAAGAAGAAGTAGTAGTAAAACAAGGAAGAAGAGTAGTAAAACAAGGAAGAAGTAGTAGTAAAACAAGGAAGAAGTAGTAGTAAAACAAGGAAGAAGTAGTAGTAAAACAAGGAAGAAGTAGTAGTAAAACAAGGAAGAAGTAGTAGTAAAACAAGGAAGAATGTAGTAAAACAAGGAAAGTAGTAGTAAAACAAGAAGAAGGAAGAAGTAGTAGTAAAACAAGGAAGATAGTAGTAAAACAAGGAAGAAGTAGTAGTAAAACAAGGAAGAAGTAGTAGTAAAACAAGGAAGAAGTAGAGTAAAACAAGAAATAGTAGTAAAACAAGAAGAGTAGTAGTAACAAGAAGAAGTAGTAGTAAAACAAGAGAAGAAGTAGTAGTAAAACAAGGAAGATAGTAGTAAACGAAGAAGAAGTAGTAGTAAAACAAGGAAGAAATAGCTAGTAGTAAAACAAGGAAGAAGTAGTAGTAAAACAAGGAAGAAGTAGTAGTAAACAAGGAAGAAGTAGTAGTAAACAAGGAAGAAGTAGTAGTAAAACAAGGAAGAAGTAGTAGTAAAACAAGAAGAAGTAGTAGTAAAAAAGAGAGAAAAGAGTAGAACAAAGAAGTAGTAGTAAAACAAGGAAGAAGTAGTAGTAAAACAAGGAAGAAGTAGTAGTAAAACAGAAGAAGTAGAGTAAAACAAGAAATAGTAGTAAAACAAGGAAGAAGTAGAGTAACAAGAATATAGTAGAAAACAAGGAAGAAGTAGGAAACAGAAGAAGTAGTAGTAAAACAAGGAAGAAGTAGTAGTAAAACAAGGAAGAAGTAGTAGTAAAACAAGGAAGAAGTAGTAGTAAAACAAGAAGAAGTAGTAGTAAACAAGAAAAGTAGTAGAAACAAGAAAGTAGTAGTAAAACAAGAAGAAGTAGTAGTAAAACAAGAGAAGTAGTAGTAAAACAAGGAAAAGTAGTAGTAAACAGAAGAAGTAGTAGTAAAACAAGAAAAGTAGTAGTAAAACAAGGAAGAAGTAGTAGTAAAACAAGGAAGAAGTAGATAAAACAAGAAAAGTAGTATAAACAAGGAAAAGTAGTAGTAAAACAAGAAGAAGTAGTAGTAAACAAGGAAGAAGTAGTAGTAAAACAAGGAAGAGAGTAGTAAAACAAGGAAGAAGTAGTAGTAAAACAAGAAAAGTATAGTAAACAAGGAAGAATAGTAGTAAAACATAGCAAGAATGAGTAAACAGAAATAGTAGTAAACAAAAAGTAGTAGTAAAACAGAAAGATAGTAAAGAAAAAGAACTAGTAGTAAAACAATGAATAAGTATAGTCGAAAACAGTGAAGAAGTAGTAGAAACAAGAAAGTGTAAAAACTGAGAAGTAGTAGTAAAATCAGAGTGGAAGATAGCTGTTAGTAACGAAGAATGTAGTAAAACCAAGAAGCAAGTAGTAGAAAACAGGAAGAGTGAGTAGTAAAACAAGGAAAGATAGAGTAGAACCAAGGAAATAAGACAAACAAGGAAGAAGCTATAGTACACCGGTGTAATTAGTAAAAACAAAAGTATGTAGAACCAAGAAAGAGTAGTAGGCTAGTGAACTAGGACAGAATAGTGAACTATCCAGGACAGAATACTACACAAACAATAATAGTATAGTTAAATATACATAGGATAAAGCTATATTTGAATTATATATTAGAGGATATAAGAGGATAAGTAGGTAAGTGGTGGAACATTGGGAGATGAGACATAAAGGAGTATAGATGGAACTCTTAACTAACCTGCATGAGTGGTGTGGAAACTGAATAATATACAAGAGAGACATGTGAGGAATACAGTTTCAGATTGACAAGGAAACATTCAGTTCCCCATGTGTCCGTTCACCAGCAAGTAGGTATCTGGGTGTTAGTCGAGTGGTGTGGGTCGCATCCTGGGGGACAAGATTGAGGACACCAATGGAAATAAGACAAACAGTCCTCGATGAGACACTGCCTTTCTTGGGTCATCCTGGGTGGTTAACCCTTCGGGGTTAAAAATCCCAACATAATCGTATCTGTTATCTTGTGAGTACCGAAGACAGAGTCAGATACTCTACGTGAACCTACTGCCAGGACAGACATCACACGTGAACCTACTGCCAGGACAGACATCACACCACCAAACACATGACAGTGTGGCATCAGTGTTCAAACTGGACGTACATAGGCACTAAGCAACCGACTGATATCTCTGAAGTTCATAATATTCAGAGGACTAAAGAGGATAATCAGGATAAGTGTGTTGGAACATTGGTGAGATGAGACTTTAATAAATAAAACCAGCAGAGGTTCATAGATGGGGAATCTTCTCTTACTAACCTGCTGGAGTGGTGTGGTAATAATAATAATATAGCAAGAGAGACTGGGATGGATGGAATACATTTTCCAGATTACAAGGAAACACTTGATACAGTTCCCCTCCAGAGACTGATGCAGACACCAGGAGGCGGCGACAGCAAGAGCAGGAGGCGGCGACAGCAAGAGCAGGAGGCGGCGACAGCAAGAGCAGGAGGCGGCGACAGCAAGAGCAGGAGGCGGCGACAGCAAGAGCAGGAGGCGGCGACAGCAAGAGCAGGAGGCGGCGACAGCAAGAGCAGGAAGCGGCGACAGCAAGAGCAGGTGACAGCAAGAGCAGGAGGCGGTGACAGCAAGAGCAGGAAGTGACAGGAAGAGCGATACGTGAAAAGACAGGCACACGTGATTATCAAGATATTTCCTTAATGAATATCTTGATAATCATCTACGTGTGTTTCTCACATACTTGACGGTGTTAATTACCAAGATTGAGGGACACAGGACGAAAAATGGATGCAGGAGAGGAAGCAAAAGGATGGGAGAGGTTAAGAAGTGGAGGTACCCCAGGGATCACTGCTACACCCACTACTGTGTCTGATATATGCAAATGATCTTGCAGATGACGCAAAGCTAATTTCAAGAATAAGAACAGTTACCGACGAGGATAGACTCCATGAGGATTTAGGTTGCAAAAATGATCAAACGAGTGACTGTTCAGGTTTAATAAGTGTAAGGTCGTGCATCGGATAAGGGAAGACCGGGGAAAGAGAGAGAGAGAGAGAGAGAGAGAGAGAGAGAGAGAGTAAATACACGTTAGATAGAGGGAGCGAACGAAGTATACTCTTTAAATAATCGATGAAAGAGAAGAACCCAGATAATAAAATCCCGTGGACACATGTGCAACACCTGCTATCTTTATTACGAAGACGTTTCACCAAGCAGTGTTTTATTCATCAACTTGTGAGTATTATATACCCTTAACGTAACTCTAGAAGGACCCAGGGGCGAGTTTCATGTGGGACATATGGAAGGAGCACCACCATACACTAGTATGTGAGCACCACCATACACTAGTATGTGAGCACCACCATACACTAGTATGTGAGCACCACCATACACTAGTATGTGAGCACCACCATACACTAGTATGTGCCAGGCAAGAAACTCGGAACATCCACCAGAAACTTCACTTTATATAGCAGCATTATAGAGGCGTTGGAAGACAACCAAAATGCAAATGTAATTTACACAGATTTTGCAAAGGCATTTGACAAATGTGATGATGGGGTGATTGTACAAAAAATGAGAGCCATGGGCATTAGGGGAAGATGTAGGTAAATGGATTTTCGGGTTCCTAACACACACAACACACAAAGTAGTAATAAACAGGGCAAAACTCAGCATCAGCGAAGTAAAAAGCTCAGTTCCCCAAGGCACTGTCCTCGCACCTCTGCTGTTTCTCATCCTCATAGCAGACATAGATAAAAACACCCGTCACAGTTTTGAAGATGACACTAAAATAAGCATGAAAGTCACTATGGTAGAAGACACTGAAAAATTACAGCAAGATATAATCAATATTTTCCAGTGGGCAGTGGATAACATGACGTTCAGTGGTGATAAGAGTTCCAACTGCTTAGGTATGGAAAGAATGAAGAACTCAAAATTAACACTGTATACTAAATTCAAGAGGATCGTCAAATAGAGCGAAATTAACACGTGAAAGACTTAGGAATAATTATGTCAGCTGACCTTTCTTTCAAAGAGCACAATAAGATAAAGGTCACGACAGCCAGGAGGATGACGGGGTGGGTAATGAGAACCTTCAAAACAAGGGAAATAATGCCATTGGTGACACTTTTCAAATTGCTAATGCTCCCTCATTTGGAATATTACTCAGTGCTAACGGCCCCGTTCAAAGCAGGAGAAATATCAGAGCTAGAACAGATACAGAGATCGTTTACGGCCCGCATAAAGCCAGTAAAGCATTTAAATTACTGGGAACGCATTAAAGTCTTAAATATATACTCACTGGATCGGAGGAGAGAGAGATGATAATATATACCTGGAAAATACTCAAGGCCTGGTCCAAAATCTGTACACTGCCATAACAACATACTGGAGTGAGAGATATGGAAGAAAATGCAAAATAAACCCAGTAAAAAGCAGGGGTGCGGTGAGGACAATAAGGGAACACTGTATCAACGTCCATGACCCCAGATTATTCAACATCTTACCAGAAGATATCAGAAACACAGCTGGAACAAGTGTAGAAGTCTTCAAAAGAAAACCGAACAAGTATCTTCACCAGGTGTCAGATCAACCAGGCTGTGATTGATATGTGGAGCAGCGGGCCTCCAGCAGCAACAGCCTAGTTGACCAGGCTAGCACCAGACGAGCCTGGCACTTGGCCGAGCTCCGGGAGTAGAAAGACTTGAAACTCATCAAAGGTATATCAAAGGTTGTATAACTTAGATTAAAAATGTGTTAATTATACTGATTTCAATCATTTAATGTTCTAGAATAGAAGGAAGGAATTATTACAAGAAAACTTAATGAGTGGTGATGGAGACTCACTGAGTAAGTGGTGATGGAGACTCACTGAGTAAGTGGTGATGGAGACTCACTAAGTGGTGATGGAGACTCACTAAGTGGTGATGGAGACTCACTAAGTGGTGATGGAGACTCACTAAGTGGTGATGGAGACTCACTAAGTGGTGATGGAGACTCACTAAGTGGTGATGGAGACTCACTGAGTAAGTGGTGATGGAGACTCACTGAGTAAGTGGTGATGGAGACTCACTGAGTAAGTGGTGATGGAGACTCACTGAGTAAGTGGTGATGGAGACTCACTGAGTAAGTGGTGATGGAGACTCACTAGTAGGTGATGGAGACTCACTAGTGGTGATGGAGACTCACTGAGTAGGGAGAACTCACTGGTGTGGCACTGAGTAAGTGGTGATATAGACTCACTGAGTAAGTGGTCACTGAGTAAGTGGTGATGGAGACTCGCTGAGTAAGTGGTGATGGAGACTCACTGAGTAAGTGGTGATGGAGACTCACTGAGTAAGTGGTGATGGAGACTCACTGAGTAAGTGGTGATGGAGACTCACTGAGAAGTGGTGATGGAGACTCACTGAGTAAGTGGTGATGGAGACTCACGTAAGTGGTGATGGAGACTCACTGAGTAAGTGGTGATGGAGACTCACTGAGTAAGTGGTGAGGGAGACTCACTGAGTAGTGGTGATGGAGACTCACTGAGTAAGGTGGTGATGGAGACTCACTGAGTAAGTGGTGATGGAGACTCACTGAGTAAGTGGTGATGGAGACTCACTGAGTAAGTGGTGATGGAGACTCACTGAGTAAGTGGTGATGGAGACTCACTGAGTAAGTGGTGATGGAGACTCACTGAGTAAGTGGTGATGGAGACTCACTGAGTAAGTGGTGATGGAGACTCACTGAGTAAGTGGTGATGGAGACTCACTGAGTAAGTGGTGATGGAGACTCACTGAGTAAGTGGTGATGGAGACTCACTGAGTAAGTGGTGATGGAGACTCACTGAGTAAGTGGTGATGGAGACTCACTGAGTAAGTGGTGATGGAGACTCACTGAGTAAGTGGTGATGGAGACTCACTGAGTAAGTGGTGATGGAGACTCACTGAGTAAGTGGTGATGGAGACTCACTGAGTAAGTGGTGATGGAGACTCACTGAGTAAGTGGTGATGGAGACTCACTGAGTAAGTGGTGATGGAGACTCACTGAGTAAGTGGTGATGGAGACTCACTGAGTAAGTGGTGATGGAGACTCACTGAGTAAATGGTGTTGGAGACTCACTGAGTAAATGGTGTTGGAGACTCACTGAGTAAATGGTGTTGGAGACTCACTGAGTAAATGGTGTTGGAGACTCACTGAGTAAATGGTGTTGGAGACTCACTAAGTGGTGATGGAGGGTGATGGAGTGACTCAGAGAGTAAGTGGTGACGGAGACTCGGAGAGTAAGTGGTGACGGAGACTCGGAGAGTAAGTGGTGACGGAGACTCGGAGAGTAAGTGGTGACGGAGACTCGGAGAGTAAGTGGTGACGGAGACTCGGAGAGTAAGTGGTGACGGAGACTCGGAGAGTAAGTGGTGACGGAGACTCGGAGGGAGGAGCTCGGAGAGTAAGTGGTGACGGAGACTCGGAGAGTAAGTGGTGACGGAGACTCGGAGAGTAAGTGGTGACGGAGACTCGGAGAGTAAGTGGTGACGGAGACTCGGAGAGTAAGTGGTGACGGAGACTCGGAGAGTAAGTGGTGACGGAGACTCGGAGAGTAAGTGGTGACGGAGACTCGGAGAGTAAGTGGTGACGGAGACTCGGAGAGTAAGTGGTGACGGAGACTCGGAGAGTAAGTGGTGACGGAGACTCGGAGAGTAAGTGGTGACGGAGACTCGGAGAGTAAGTGGTGACGGAGACTCGGAGAGTAAGTGGTGACGGAGACTCGGAGAGTAAGTGGTGACGGAGACTCGGAGAGTAAGTGGTGACGGAGACTCGGAGAGTAAGTGGTGACGGAGACTCGGAGAGTAAGTGGTGACGGAGACTCGAGAGTAAGTGGTGACGGAGACTCGGAGAGTAAGTGGTGACGGAGACTCGGAGAGTAAG
Source organism: Cherax destructor (assembly GCA_009830355.1). Classification (NCBI taxonomy): domain Eukaryota; kingdom Metazoa; phylum Arthropoda; class Malacostraca; order Decapoda; family Parastacidae; genus Cherax; species Cherax destructor. The sequence goes on from WNWK01000452.1 coordinate 428,342, forward strand.
TGGTGACGGAGACTCGAGAGTAAGTGGTGACGGAGACTCGAGAGTAAGTGGTGACGGAGACTCGGAGAGTAAGTGGTGACGGAGACTCGGAGAGTAAGTGGTGACGGAGACTCGGAGAGTAAGTGGTGACGGAGACTCGGAGAGTAAGTGGTGACGGAGACTCGAGAGTAAGTGGTGACGGAGACTCGGAGAGTAAGTGGTGACGGAGACTCGAGAGTAAGTGGTGACGGAGACTCGAGAGAAGTGGTGACGGAGACTCGAGAGTAAGTGGTGACGGAGACTCGGAGAGTAAGTGGTGACGGAGACTCGGAGAGTAAGTGGTGACGGAGACTCGAGAGTAAGTGGTGACGGAGACTCGGAGAGTAAGTGTGACGGAGACTCGGAGAGTAAGTGGTGACGGAGACTCGAGAGTAAGTGGTGACGGAGACTCGGAGAGTAAGTGGTGACGGAGACTCGGAGAGTAAGTGGTGACGGAGACTCGGAGAGTAAGTGGTGACGGAGACTCGGAGAGTAAGTGGTGACGGAGACTCGGAGAGTAAGTGGTGACGGAGACTCGGAGAGTAAGTGGTGACGGAGACTCGAGAGTAAGTGGTGACGGAGACTCGGAGAGTAAGTGGTGACGGAGACTCGGAGAGTAAGTGGTGACGGAGACTCGAGAGTAAGTGGTGACGGAGACTCGAGAGTAAGTGGTGACGGAGACTCGGAGAGTAAGTGGTGACGGAGACTCGGAGAGTAAGTGGTGACGGAGACTCGGAGAGTAAGTGGTGACGGAGACTCGGAGAGTAAGTGGTGACGGAGACTCGCAGAGTAAGTGGTGTTGTAGGGTCAGGGAAAGAAAGATAACTCTTACAACCAATATATGAAATATTCTTAACTTAGCAAGACTTAAACTAGAAACTGTCAACCCACAAATCTAGGAAATATATAAGCAAATTAGAAAGTAAAACACGAAGGAAAGAGTTGTGAAGGTACGTTCACTCAAGCTGAGATATACACTCTTAATTACTTAAGAGAATTCACTATAGTACGAAGGTAAATGTTAAGTGATGAATATTTCTGTTGGAGAACAGGACACACACAAACACCGGCGAAGAGGCGGCGGCCAGGAGCTATAACCCGACCCCCGGCAACCACAAATAGGTAAACACAAACTTTCTCTCTCCCTCCCTCATCCTCTCTCTCCCTTACCCCTCCTCTCCCTTTCCCCTCCTCTCCCTTTCCCCTCCTCTCCCTTACCCCTCCTCTCCCTTTTCCCTCTCCCTTTCCTCTCATCCCTTTCCGTCTTCAGAAGGTCAAACGTCATGTAGAATTAAGCTGTTGAGCTTTAAGTGTGTGTGTGTGTGTGTATGTACTCGCCTAATTGTGGTTGCAGGGGTCGAGACTCAGCTCCTGGCCCCGCCTCTTCGCTGTCCGCTACTAGGTCTCTGCTTTCCCTGCTCCATGAGCTTTATCATACCTTGTCTTAAAACTATGTATGGTTCCCGCCTCCACTATATCGTTCGCTAGACTATTCCACTTCCTAACTACTCTATGGCTGAAGAAATGCTTCCTAACATCCCTTTGACTCATCTGAGTCTTCAGCTTCCAGTTGTGTCCCCTTGTTTCTGTGTTCCCTCTCTGGAACATCCTGTCACTATCTACCTTGTCGATTCCCCGCAGTATTTTGTATGTCGTTATCATGTCTCCTCTAACCCTTCTGTCCTCCAGTGTTGTTAGTCCTGTTTCCCTCAACCTTTCTTCATAAGACAGTCCCCTGAGTTGTGGAACTAGCCTTGTCGCAAACCTTTGCACTTTCTCTAGTTTATTGACGTGCTTGACCAGGTGTGGGTTCCAGACTGTGTGTACTTACCTAATTGTACTCACCTAATTGTGGTTGCAGGGGTCTAGACTTAGCTCCTGGCCCCGCCTCTTCACTGACCGCTACTAGGTCCTCTCTCTCCCTGCTCCATGAGCTTTATCATACCTCGTCTTAAAGCTATGTATGGTTCCTGCCTCCACTACATCACTTGCTAGACTATTCCACTTCCTGACAACTCTATGACTGAAGAAATGCTTCCTAACATCTCTTTGACTCGTCTGAGTCTTCAACTTCCAATTGTGACCCCTTGTTTCTGTGTCCCATCTCTGGAACATCCTGTCTCTGTCCACCTTATCTATTCCTCGCAGTATTTTGTATGTACTCACCTAGTTGTGGTTGCAGGGGTCGAGTCATAGCTCCTGGCCCCGCCTCTTCACTGGCCGCTACTGGGTCACTCTCCCTGCGCCATGTGCTTTATCATACCTCTTCTTAAAACTATGAATGGATCCTGCCTCCACTACATCGCTTCCCAAACTATTCCACTTCCCGACAACTCTGTGACTGAAGAAATACTTCCTAACATCCCTGTGATTCATCTGAGTCTTCAACTTCCAACTGTGTCCCCTTGTTGCTGTGTCCCATCTCTGGAACATTCTGTCTCTGTCCACCTTTTCAATTCCTCTCAGTATTTTATATTTCGTTATCATGTCTTCCCTATCTCTCCTGTCCTCCAGTGTCGTCAGGTCGATTTCCCTTAACCTCTCCTCGTAGGACATACCCCTTAGCTCCGGGACTAGTCTTGTTGCAAATCTTTGCAGTTTCTCTAGCTTCTTTACGTGCTTGGTTAGGTGTGGGTTCCAAACTGGTTAGTGTGTGTGTGTGTTTGCGCGTGCGTGTGTGTGTGTGTGTTTGCGTGTGTGCGCGAGTGTGTGCGCGTGTTTGTGTGTGTGTGTGTGTGTGTGTGTGTGTGTGTGTGTGTGTGTGTGTGTGTGCGTGCGTGCGTGTAGCATAACCAAGTAAAGCTCTGAGATTTTTCACTTTGCTCCTTATTGTGGTGGGATGGTATTTGTATTCACACTGGCTGGCCACGTTTTTACTGCCTCCTCCTCTATATTTGGCCCTACCAAACTGCCCACCTGCATCTCTACTGCCGTATAAATAGCACTTAAACCTTAGTACTCTCTCTCTCTGTCAATGGATATTTAAACATTGTTATGAATAAATTATTTTGAAGACGGAACTCATCGAGCATATCTGTGCTCCTGTAGTTACAAATTCGTCGGTTAGTTTCAGAGATAGTTCACAGAGATAGTTCACAGAGATAGTTCACAGAGATAGTTCACAAGAGATAGTTCACAAGAGATAGTTCACAAGAGATAGTTCACAAGAGATAGTTCACAAGAGATAGTTCACAAGAGATAGTTCACAAGAGATAGTTCACAAGAGATAGTTCACAAGAGATAGTTCACAGGAGATAGTTCACAGGAGATAGTTCACAGGAGATAGTTCACAGGAGATAGTTCACAGGAGATAGTTCACAGGAGATAGTTCACAGGAGATAGTTCACAGGAGATAGTTCACAGGAGATAGTTCACAGGAGATAGTTCACAGGAGATAGTTCACAGGAGATAGTTCACAGGAGATAGTTCACAGGAGATAGTTCACAGGAGATAGTTCACAGGAGATAGTTCACAGGAGATAGTTCACAGGAGATAGTTCACAGGAGATAGTTCACAGGAGATAGTTCACAGGAGATAGTTCACAGGAGATAGTTCACAGGAGATAGTTCACAGGAGATAGTTCACAGGAGATAGTTCACAGGAGATAGTTCACAGGAGATAGTTCACAGGAGATAGTTCACAGGAGATAGTTCACAGGAGATAGTTCACAGGAGATAGTTCACAGGAGATAGTTCACAGGAGATAGTTCACAGGAGATAGTTCACAGGAGATAGTTCACAGGAGATAGTTCACAGGAGATAGTTCACAGGAGATAGTTCACAGGAGATAGTTCACAGGAGATAGTTCACAGGAGATAGTTCACAGGAGATAGTTCACAGGAGATAGTTCACAGGAGATAGTTCACAGGAGATAGTTCACAGGAGATAGTTCACAGGAGATAGTTCACAGGAGATAGTTCACAGGAGATAGTTCACAGGAGATAGTTCACAGGAGATAGTTCACAGGAGATAGTTCACAGGAGATAGTTCACAGGAGATAGTTCACAGGAGATAGTTCACAGGAGATAGTTCACAGGAGATAGTTCACAGGAGATAGTTCACAGGAGATAGTTCACAGGAGATAGTTCACAGGAGATAGTTCACAGGAGATAGTTCACAGGAGATAGTTCACAGGAGATAGTTCACGAGATGTTCACAGGAGATAGTTCACAGGAGATAGTTCACAGGAGATAGTTCACAGGAGATAGTTCACAGGAGATAGTTCACAGGAGATAGTTCACAGGAGATAGTTCACAAGAGATAGTTCACAAGAGATAGTTCACAAGAGATAGTTCACAAGAGATAGTTCACAAGAGATAGTTCACAAGAGATAGTTCACAAGAGATAGTTCACAAGAGATAGTTCACAGAGATAGTTCACAGAGATAGTTCACAGAGATAGTTCACAGAGATAGTTCACAGAGATAGTTCACAGAGATAGTTCACAGAGATAGTTCACAGAGATAGTTCACAGAATACGTCTTCACAGTAGCATGTCCACGTCACCACCTTACCACATACCTGGTGGTTCAGTGTACTACGTACCTAGCGATGTAAATGTACCACGTACCTAGCAGTGTCACTATTATTACCCACACACACATGTGGCGCCAGCATGGAGATCTCACCTTATCATGGAGACTGAAGGAGATCCAGAGGTTGGTGAGGAGGTTGGTACGGGACCTGAGGGGACGGGAGGGTGGACCAGGATGGGAGACTTAAGGAAGTGGACGTGACATCTTGGGAAGGAGGACTAAGAAGGATGTGAGTACAACATACACGATATTCAGCGGAGTTGATATCGCGGATAGGGACAGTGTTTGTGATGCCGGGACAAGAACAAAAAAGTTGAAGTGACGCTAGGAAGTACGTTATGCGTATGACCCTAGTGGGTTTAGCGCTTAGTTATGATTGTAATAATAATAACAATAATAATAGAAAGTACCTTGTCAGTGTAAGGGTAGTGAATGATTTCACACACTCACAAGGAAGAGGATTTTGAGAGAACCTCAGCACACATTTCTGGGTGGAAAATTCTTTTCTACCTACTTACTGGAGTCTTAAGAAGAGTCGAGGATAAAACAAGACAGGTGGGTGGACTGATCTTCCTTGATTTTAAGAAAGCATTGAATGTGGCGCCTCACAAATGAATTAAAATAGAAGAACAGCAGGCAGGAATAAAAGATAATGTGCTCTGGTCGATCAGGGAATACCTGAAAGACAGAGTGACAGTAATAATTGAGATATCAGGATGGGAGAGTCAGTGGCGGGGTCCCACAACACTTAGTACTAGGACCTAATATATATATATATATATATATATATATATATATATATATATATATATATATATATATATATAATTTATTAACACGGCCATTTCCCATCAAGGCAGGGTGGCCCGAAAAAGAAAAACTTTCATCATCACTCGCTCCATCACTGTCTTTCCAGAAGCGTGCTTACACTACAGCTACAAAACTGCAACATTAACACCCCTCCTTCAGAGTGCCGGCACTGTACTTCCCATCTCCAGGAATCAAGTCCGGCCTGCCGCTTTCCCTGAATCCCTTCATAAATGTTACCTTGCTTACACTCCAACAGCACGTCAAGTCCTAAAAACCATTTGTCTCCATTCGCTCCTATCTAACACGCTCACGCACGCTTGATGGAAGTCCAAGCCCCTTGTGTACTCACCTAATTGTACTCACCTAATTGTGGTTGCAGGGGTCGATACTCAGCTCCTGGCCCCGCCTCTTCGCTCTCTGCTACTGGGTCTCTGCTCTCCCTGCTCCATGAGCTTTATCATACCTTGTCTTAAAACTATGTATGGTTCCTGCCTCCACTATATCTTTCTCTAGACTATTCCACTTCCTGACTACTCTGTGGCTGAAGAAATGCTTCCTGACATCCCTTTGACTCATCTGAGTCTTCAGCTTCCAGTTGTGTCCCCTTGTTTCTGTGTTCCCTCTCTGAAACATCCTGTCACTGTCTACCTTGTCAATTCCCCGCAGTATTTTTTATGTCGTTATCATGTCTCCTCTGACCCTTCTTTCCTCCAGTGTTGTTAGTCCTATTTCCCTCAATCTTTCTTCATAAGACAGACCCCTGAGCTGTGGAACTAACCTTGTCGCAAATCTTTGCACTTTCTCTAGTTTCTTTACGTGCTTGACCAGGTGTGGGTTCCAGACTGGTGCTGCATATTCTAGTATGGGCCTGACGTACACTGTATACAGTGTCTTGAACGATTCCTTGTTAAGGTAACGGAACGCTAATCTTAGGTTTGCCAGTCGCCCATATGCTGCCGCAGTTATCTGGTTGATGTGTGCCTCCGGAGACGTGCTTGGCGTTATACTCACTCCAAGGTCTTTCTCCTTTGCCGAAGTTTGTAGCCTTTGTCCGCTTAGCTTGTACTCTGTCAGCGGTCTTCTTTGCCTTTCTCCGATCCTCATGACTTTGCATTTGGAGGGATTGAATTCGAGAAGCCAATTGCTAGACCAGATGTCGAGCTTGTCCAGGTCTGTTTGCAGCCCTGCCTGGTCCTCTTCCGATGTGATTCTCCTCATTATTTTCACATCATCCGCGAATAGAGACACTTCTGAGTCTATCCCGTCCGTCATGTCATTCACATATACCAGGAATAACACTGGTCCTAGGACTGACCCCTGCGGTACACCACTCGTCACAGGCGCCCACTGTGATACCTCACCACGCACCATGACCTGTTGTTGCCTCCCTGTGAGGTATTCCCTGATCCATTCCAGTGCCCTTCCTGTTATACATGCTTGTTCTTCCAACTTCTTTACTAATCTCGTGTGAGGAACTGTGTCGAAGGCCTTCCTGCAGTCCAGGAAAATGCAATCAACCCACCCTTCTCTTTCCTGCCTTACCTCTGTTACTTTATCATAGAACTCCAGGAGTTTTGTTACACAGGATTTGACTTCCCGGAATCCGTGCTGTCTGGTGTTTATTATCCTGTTCAGCTCAAGGTGTTCCACCATTCTTTTCCTGATGATTTTCTCCAGGACTTTGCACACTATACATGTAAGTGACACCGGTCTATAGTTTAGTGCCTCTTTTCTGTCTCCTTTTTTAAAGATGGGGACTACGTTGGCCTTCTTCCATACCTCAGGTAGCTGCCCAGTTTCAAGTGATGTGTTGAATATTATGGTAAGTGGCACACTCAGTACCTCAGCTCAGTGTGTGTGTGTGTGTGTGTGTGTGTGTGTGTATGTGTGTGTGTGTGTGTGTATGTGTGTGTGTGTGTGTGTGTACTCACCTAATTGTACTCACCTAATTGTGGTTGCAGGGGTCGAGACTCAGCTCCTGGCCCCGCCTCTTCGCTGTCTGCTACTGGGTCTCTGCTCTCCCTGCTCCATGAGCTTTATCATACCTTGTCTTAAAACTATGTATGGTTCCTGCCTCCACTATATCTTTCTCTAGTCCATTCCACTTCCTGACTACTCTGTGGCTGAAGAAATGTTTCCTGACATCCCTTTGACTCATCTGAGTCTTCAGCTTCCAGTTGTGTCCCCTTGTTTCTGTGTTCCCTCTGAAACAACCTGTCACTATCTACCTTGTCAATTCCCCGCAGTATTTTGTATGTCGTTATCATGTCTCCTCTGACCCTTCTTTCCTCCAGTGTTGTTAGTCCTATTTCCCTCAACCTTTCTTCATAAGACAGACCCCTGAGTTGTGGAACTAACCTTGTCGCAAACCTTTGCACTTTCTCTAGTTTCTTGACGTGCTTGACCAGGTGTGGGTTCCAGACTGGTGCTGCATACTCTAGTATGGGCCTGACGTATACGGTATACAGTGTCTTGAACGATTCCTTGTTAAGGTAACGGAACGCTAATCTTAGGTTTGCCAGTCGCCCATATGCTGCCGCGGTTATCTGGTTGATGTGTGCTTCCGGAGACGTGCTTGGTGTTATACTCACCCCAAGGTCTTTCTCCTTTGATGAGGTTTGTAGCCTTTGTCCACCTAGCCTGTACTCTGTCAGCGGTCTTCTTTGCCCTTCTCCGATCTTCATGACTTTGCATTTGGTGGGGTTAAATTCGAGAAGCCAGTTGCTAGACCAGATGTCAAGCTTGTCCAGGTCACTTTGAAGTCCTGCTTGGTCTTCATCCGATGTGATTCTCCTCATTAATTTCACATCATCTGCGAAAAGAGACACTTCTGAGTCTATCCCATCCGTCATGTCATTCACATATAGCAAGAATAGCACTGGTCCTAGGACCAGTGCGTGTGTGTATGTGTGTATGTGTGTATGTGACCTACCAGAAGGATCAAGTCATATATCTTTGCTTTCTGGTAGTGTAAAATTTATAGGTGAAATACAAATATAATAGGAAAAATATAGGTTCCAAGGAGTGTTGGATGGTCTGCTGACGTAGTCAATATAAACAAATGAAAGATCATGCAGATTGAGGACAAATCGGAGACGTAGTATAGACTAGGTGTTGAGAAACTAGGTATCAGTAAAAGAAAAAGATGTAAACATCACACCAGACATCACCGAGATACACATCAAACTCATAACTTCAGCGGTGTATACAAGATTAGAAAATTTCAGAAAAACATTCAGGAACGTATAGAATTCTTCAGAATTTCATACAAGACAAATTTTAGACTTACGATTGAAAACGTGACCCCAGTGTTGAGTCCCTTGCTAATGAAGCACATACAGAAGTTCGTAAAAGTT
>WNWK01000452.1:439558-457058 GCA_009830355.1 Cherax destructor
TGACTGACTGACTACTGACCTGACTGACTGACTGACTGACCTGACCTACCTGACCCTGACTGACTGACCTACACTGACTTACCTACCTGACTGACCTACCTGACTGACCTACCTGACTGACCTACCTGACTGACCTACCTGACTGACCTGACTGAAGGTAACCTGAGACAGCAACAGAATCCAGCTCCCTGATACAAGTTGTGGTGGTGGTAGAGGTGATAATGGTGGTAGAGGTGGTGGTGATGGTGGTTGTGGTGGTGAAGAATATCTTGTCCACATTTAACAACGTTCGTTTTCGTACGCTACTTCCAGCGGAACTTTCTGAACGTTCACTGTAAACATGCAAATTCTATATTTTTGAAGTTAGGAGAAGTAAAGTGAATTAAGTTAGGATAGGTTACATAAAGTTATGACACGGATGTTTAACTTAAATTACAAACACTGTCGCAGCCAACCAAGTGGCGAGCAAGAAAATAACATTCAGATGTGAACGTTCATCACTCATAGTGAAGGACGTGTTGAGAGAGTCGTAGAGGAGACAGTGGTACCTCTCAGGAGCTTCAGTGGTAACTCTCAGGAGCTTCAAACAATGGTACTTCTCAGGAGCTTCAAACAATGGTACTTCTCAAGAGCTTCAAACAGTGGTACTTCTCAGGAGCTTCAAACAATGGTACTTCTCAGGAGCTTCAAACAATGGTACCTCCCAGGAGCTTCAAACAATGGTACCTCTCAGGAGCTTCAAACAATGGTACCTCTCAGGAGCTTCAAACAATGGTACTTCTCAGGAGCTTCAAACAATGGTACCTCTCAGGAGCTTCAAACAATGGTACTTCTCAGGAGCTTCAAACAATGGTACTTCTCAGGAGCTTCAAACAATGGTACTTCTCAGGAGCTTCAAACAATGGTACTTCTCAGGAGCTTCAAACAGTGGTACTTCTCAGGAGCTTCAAACAATGGTACTTCTCAGGAGCTTCAAACAATGGTACTTCTCAGGAGCTTCAACAGTGGTACTTCTCAGGAGCTTCAAACAATGGTACCTCTCAGGAGCTTCAAACAACACAAACAATGGTACTTCTCAGGAGCTTCAAACAATGGTACTTCTCAGGAGCTTCAAACAATGGTACTTCTCAGGAGCTTCAAACAATGGTACTTCTCAGGAGCTTCAAACAACGGTACTTCTCAGGAGCTTCAAATGGTACTTCTCAGGAGCTTCAAACAATGGTACCTCTCAGGAGCTTCAAACAATGGTACTTCTCAGGAGCTTCAAACAATGGTACCTCTCAGGAGCTTCAAACAATGGTACTTCTCAGGAGCTTCAAACAATGGTACCTCTCAGGAGCTTCAAACAATGGTACTTCTCAGGAGCTTCAAACAATGGTACCTCTCAGGAGCTTCAAACAATGGTACCTCTCAGGAGCTTCAAACAATGGTACCTCTCAAGAGCTTCAAACAACACAAACAATGGTACCTCTCAGGAGCTTCAAACAACACAAACAATGGTACCTCTCAGGAGCTTCAAACAACACAAACAATGGTACTTCTCAGGAGCTTCAAACAACACAAACAATGGTACCTCTCAGGAGCTTCAAACAACACAAACAATGGTACTTCTCAGGAGCTTCAAACAACACAAACAATGGTACTTCTCAGGAGCTTCAACCAATAAAAACAATGCTATCTCTCAGGAGCTTCAAACAACACAAACAATGGTACTTCTCAGGAGCTTCAACCAATACAAACAATGCTATCTCTCAGGAGCTTCAAACAATACAAACAATGGTACTTCTCAGGAGCTTCAACCAATACTAACAATGCTATCTCTCAGGAGCTTCAAACAATACAAATAATGATACTTCTCAGGAGCTTCAAACAATACAAACAGTGGACCTCTCAGGAGCTTCAAACAATACAGTGGTACCTCTCAGGAGCTTCAAACAATACAGTGGTACCTCTCAGGAGCTTCAAACAATACAAACAGTGGTACCTCTCAGGAGCTTCAAACAATATAAACAATGGTACCTCTCAGGAGCTTCAAACAATACAAACAGTGGTACCTCTCAGGAGCTTCAAACAATACAAACAGTGGTACCTCTCAGGAGCTTCAAACAATACAAACAGTGGACCTCTCAGGAGCTTCAAACAATACAAACAGTGGTACCTCTCAGGAGCTTCAAACAACATAAACAATGGTACCCCTCAGGAGCTTCAAACAATACAAGGTTACTTTTATTACCATAATTCCTTTACCATCGCTCGCCACTAATTATTGCATCCATCACTCCGCTAGCAACAATTACGAGTGCAAATCTGAAATGCAATTAAGGTAGTGTGAGTGAGGACAGATTAAGTGTGGTAAGGTGAAATGGGAGGGTGAAGTGGTAGGGCGTGGAAGGGTGAAGTGGTAGGGCGTGGAAGGGTGAAGTGGTAGGGCGTGGAAGGGTGAAGTGGTAGGGCGTGGAAGGGTGAAGTGGTAGGGCGTGGAAGGGTGAAGTGGTAGGGCGTGGAAGGGTGAAGTGGTAGGGCGTGGAAGGGTGAAGTGGTAGGGCGTGGAAGGGTGAAGTAGTAGGGCGTGGAAGGGTGGAGAAATGGGGTATTAGTGGTAGGGAGAATGTAAAGTGAACTTTACCACACACGAACAAACTTAGAGACACAAAACTTTGAAAAACAAGATAAGGGAAATGGAGCGGAGTCCGAGAAACTGACAGGGAGGATTATGAGGCACTTCAAGACTATCAGTGATGAAGTACAGAAACATGTAAGATAATGCGCAGTTTATGACATTCATCGAGAAGAGGTTTATCCACCAATGACTTTACCAATCCACCTGGATTGATGAAGTCATTGGTGGATGAGACATCTCAATAAATGCCATAAACTGCACGTTGTGACGTGTTTACAGACAATACTGCCTTCATACACTCAGTAAACGTCTAAACTATTGCAACACCTTAAGAAACTTTAATTGTTTTCTCTTGATAATATATAATATATACATGGAATATACTTGAGTGCCCGAGTCCTAACCTGCACCCTGCTATAATAGTTTACTAGAGTACTCGAGTGAAAGGTGTGAGAGGAAGTACAGTGAACAACAGAGAGGACCATGGTACAATTAGAGAACATTATGTCAACATGTGGGGCCCAAGACTCGTCAGCATGTTTCCAGAAATACTGCCAGAACGAAGATACAAGTTATCAGAAAGACGTTAGATTGTTTCCTGCTGCAAGTAATGGATCAGCTAGATTGTGATGGCTATGTAGGCCTGAGGGGCCGCTACCACAAACAGTCTGGTTGACCAGGCGGTCAACAGGGAAACCTGACTACAGGCCGAGCTTCAAGGCTAGAAAAGCCCTCGAAACCAGTCAGAGATAAAGCAGCTGTATGATTGGCAGGTCAGCATGGAGTGAGAGCCACGTTTGTCATTTTAGTCAGTTTCATTGTCATTATAGTCAGTTTCATTGTCATTTTAGTCAGTTTCATTGTCATTTTAGTCAGTTTACACTACAGTGTGAGCGTTAGTGTAAACACCAGTTAAACCGTTAGTACAAGTTTTAGTGTGAGCATTAGTTTGAGCTTCACTGTGAATTTATCAGGTCTACTGAGTAACAGGTGACTACAATACAGTAAGTGTTGGCTGACACCCGGCTCAACAGCGTTGTCATTAGTGCACCAGCATATATTTCACCATTATAACAGTTTCTTCATGTTGTCAAGGTCTTAATTTCAAAGCGATGGCAACTAAGGCAAGAAGTTCTTGAGAAGAAGGGATCACTCAAGTCGTAGGTGGTCATGTTACTAGCAACAGCACAATACTTCGAAACTTTTGTATCGGGTCAGCAATCTTCGATGTCTTCCTGCCATGACTTAGCAGGGTGTAGAGGGCGTGAATTAGCAACATCAGTGTAGGTGCACATACTTAAAACCTATTATTTAGAACCTTTACACCCTCATCAGAAGTAGAACATATTGAGGTATTTAAAAAATGCCACTACTTAGTAAACATCTAAACATTACATAATACCACATGATCGTATAAGGAAATACTCGTGACACAAACGCAAAGCCATTATCACATGCTATAATATAGGATGTGGAGAGAGTGTAAACTCAGGCTTTCTGCCACAGTCACCACAGCCTGCAACCCTCACCACAGTCTGCAACCCTCACCACAGTCTGCAACCCTCACCACAGCTGCAACCCTCACCACAGCTGCAACCCTCACCACAGCTGCAACCCTCACCACAGCAGTAAAGTAATCATAAACTATAGACCGACAGCGTTAACAGCACACATTATATCAGTCTTTGAAAGAGTGGTGACACAGAATGTGAACTCAGAAAGGTGTATATCCCAGAGTACATGTAGTGAGTGTTGACGTACTTTTGGTTTCAATCTGTAGGTAAATTGCGACCTTACTGGCCCATTTACAGTGGATAGACTTTAAACTTCATAACTTAGCTCTGTGTTAACGCAGTAATATTGTTAAACGTGTGGAATCACATCACTTGGACGACCCAGAAGAGAACAGTTTTAGAACTGCTCAGTCTCGTCTATCTCGACTCTTAGATCACTACGATATGATTGAGGAGAACATGGAAAACAAGCAGAAGGCCGACATAATATACCAAGACATTGCTAAAGTCTCCCACAAATGTACTCTTGGTGTGATAGTACATAAAATACATGGAAAAGGAGTATCGAGAAAAGTGGGCACATGGATATTCAGTGTTAAAACAGATTGAATCCGCAGTATAGTTAGACATCTGTGGTGAAAAACTGCGCTCTTCAGAGTCACAGTACAGAGTATCACCTTCCTCACCCCGGGGAGAGCTGAGTGTTACCTTGCTCACCCTCGGGGCACTGAGTGTCACCTTGCTCTTCCAGGTGTCATTGCGTCTATCATGAGGGTCAAAACTGGCACAGTTTATGGCACCATCAACGTCCCATGGCGCCATCAGCGTTGCAGGAGCCACAGACTTCGGTTTGGGGTCATCGTGGCCTTCAGCCACCCACTAGGCTAGCGATTTTTTGCATTTTTTAACAAAAATGGCTACGCCAGCAGTGTAGCTACAGTATTCTGTATTAGTTACATACTGGGAACATCTGCAGTGTGTAGCTACAATATTCTACATTAGTTACATGGTGTAATAGCAAACCATACGTGTGCAAAAATAATAACTAAACAAGTGGGCAAACGAATTTTTATTTTGTGACAGATCGGACGTAAAGATTAATAGTGAACAAAGGAAAATCCGCGGCTGTCAGAGTGAAAAGTTCTCTTCGCCACCGAGGCTCAGTACTCACCGCAGTTCACGTTCTCATTCTTTTATTCTACATAGAAAAAGACACAACTAATCTCCAGGCTAATATAAACCAGGTAAGAGGACACAAATGCTACTAATGCAACATTTTACTGTGGCAACGTTTCGCTCTCCAGGAGCTTTGTCAAGCTGTAACGGCTTGTCATTTTACCTAACATATTGTCGGTAATTCTACCAACATTATTACGATATAAACCAAGTCTCGAGGATGAGGGGAAAAAATGAAACATAAAAAAACGAAACTGAGTATAAAATGAAGCCCAACAACTCAGTAGAGCTAAAGAGGAATGTGAGTGAGTTTCAAGTGATTATATCAGATCTTACGTTCAAGGTCTGGTCATGGAATGGGCCGCGGGAACGTTGACCCCCGGAACACCCTCCAGATATCGCAGACGCAAGGAAATTGATTGGCTGGATAACTAGAACCTTCAAAAAGGAGACGCTGAGTCAGTGATGATACTCTTTAAGTCACTACTTGTCTCTAGACTGGACTATTGTTTAACACTAACAGCATTTAAGACAGGGAAATCGCATAACTGGAAAATAAACAGTTTCGTTACTGCCATATAAACTGAGTCAAGCACCAATATTATTATTTGGAACGTTTGAATCTTTTGGACTCTGCTTCTTGAAACGTAGGCGAGAAAGATGCATCATAATTTACACCTGGGATTTTTTTAGAAGGAAAGGTTTCAAATCTATACCCCGAAATTACTCCCTAGGAAAGCAAGAAGCTCGACAGACGGCGTAAAATACCTCCAGTGAAAATCAGGGAAGCGATGAGTAAACGAAGTGATAACTCAGTAAATGCAGAGGGATCAACATTTTTCAACACCTTTCCTTTATATGTAAGGGAGATTTAAAATAACCCCTAGATGTCTTTAAGAGAGAATTTGACAGTTGAGCTGTAGTGCATATCTTTGACCACTTGCGGCAAGCATCAGTCACCTAGTTGATGAGAGTATGAATCACAAGACCTGGTCTGTGACCGGGTCACACCAGCCGCCACCCATTCTGTGACCGGGTCACACCAGCCGCCACCCATATTATCGTCTTCATGTAACCTGAGAATTGTCATCTTTGTTGATGTAGTGGAGTGTGTTCTGACCCCTGGAATGTGAACACTCGTCTCCCTCCATGAACCAACCCCATCCCCCGTGGAACATCACACCCTTCCCCGTGATCTAACCCCCTCCCCAATGAGCATCCTCCTCCTGTAACTGGGTCGGCGACAACGGCGACTTTTCCAGGCTTTTGCTAGATGAAGCGTGCCCTGCTAGGCTCTTCCACTCCGCTGATTACTGTGACCCCCTCTCCCTCACTGTGCCAGGGAGGGTGCCAGGAGGGTGCCAGGGAGACACTGTTATACTGGTTCTGGACACATTGTACACTCTTTGCTAGTGTTAGTTGGTTAGTTAATTGGGCATAAAACATATCGACTATTTAAATGACCATAAAGGCTGGTGATACCTGCTCACCACCAGTCAAGAATACCACAGTAAACTCTCTGTATATACACCTGAGTTAATAATAATAATAATCACCTGTTACCGGCGTTAACAAAAGCTGCCGTGAATACTATTAAGCAACACTAATCTTCAGGGACAACCAGGAGGAATACGACTGTTGTGTTCCTGGGGTTCAGGGTTGGGAAGTGATGGTAGAGGAATACGACTGTTGTGTTGCCGGGGTTCAGGGTTGGGAAGTGATGGTAGAAGAATACAACTGTTGTGTTGCCGGGGTTCAGGGTTGGGAAGTGATGGTAGAAGAATACAACTGTTGTGTTGCAGGGGTTCAGGGTTGGGAAGTGATGGTAGAGGAATACAACTGTTGTGTTGCCGGGGTTCAGGGTTGGGAAGTGATGGTAGAAGAATACAACTGTTGTGTTGCCGGGGTTCAGGGTTGGGAAGTGATGGTAGAAGAATACAACTGTTGTGTTGCCGGGGTTCAGGGTTGGGAAGTGATGGTAGAAGAATACAACTGTTGTGTTGCCGGGGTTCAGGGTTAGGAAGTGATGGTAGAAGAATACAACTGTTGTGTTGCCGGGGTTCAGGGTTGGGAAGTGATGGTAGAAGAATACAACTGTTGTGTTGCCGGGGTTCAGGGTTGGGAAGTGATGGTAGAAGAATACAACTGTTGTGTTGCAGGGGTTCAGGGTTGGGAAGTGATGGTAGAAGAATACAACTGTTGTGTTGCAGGGGTTCAGGGTTGGGAAGTGATGGTAGAAGAATACGACTGTTGTGTTGCAGGGGTTCAGGGTTGGGAAGTGATGGTAGAGGAATACAACTGTTGTGTTGCAGGGGTTCAGGGTTGGGAAGTGATGGTAGAAGAATACGACTGTTGTGTTGCCGGGGTTCAGGGTTGGGAAGTGATGGTAGAGGAATACAACTGTGGTGTTGCAGGGGTTCAGGGTTGGGAAGTGATGGTAGAGGAATACAACTGTTGTGTTGCTGGGGTTCAGGGTTGGGAAGTGATGGTAGAAGAATACAACTGTTGTGTTGCAGGGGTTCAGGGTTGGGAAGTGATGGTAGAGAATACAACTGTTGTGTTGCTGGGGTTCAGGGTTGGGAAGTGATGGTAGAAGAATACAACTGTTGTGTTGCGGGGTTCAGGGTTGGGAAGTGATGGTAGAAGAATACAACTGTTGTGTTGCCGGGGTTCAGGGTTGGGAAGTGATGGTAGAGAATACAACTGTTGTGTTGCAGGTTCAGGTGGGAGTGATGGTAGGGGATACAACTGTTGTGTTCAGGGTTAGGTTGGAAGTGATGGTAGAAGAATACAACTGTTGTGTTGCAGGGGTTCAGGGTTGGGAAGTGATGGTAGAGAATACAACTGTTGTGTTGCAGGGGTTCAGGGTTGGGAAGTGATGGTAGAAGAATACAACTGTTGTGTTGCAGTCAGGTGAAGGAGGTTCACTTTAGGGGTTGGGGAAGTGATGGTAGAAGAATACAACTGTTGTGTTGCAGGGTTCAGGGTTGGGAAGTGATGGTAGAAGAATACAACTGTTGTGTTGCGGGTTCAGGGTTGGGAGTGATGTAGAAGAATACAACTGTTGTGTTCAGGGTCAGGTTGGGAAGTGATGGTAGAGGAATACAACTGTTGTGTTGCAGGGGTTCAGGGTTGGGAAGTGATGGTAGAGGAATACAACTGTTGTGTTGCCGGGGTTCAGGGTTGGAAGTGGTGGTAGAGAGAATACAACTGTTGTGTTGCCGGGGTTCAGGGTTGGGAAGTGATGGTAGAAGAATACAACTGTGTTGCGGGTTCAGTGAAGGATGGTAGAGGAAACGTTGTGTTGCCGGGGTTCAGGTTGGGAAGTGATGGTAGAGGAATACAACTGTTGTGTTGCAGGGGTTCAGGGTTGGGAAGTGATGGTAGAGGAATACAACTGTTGTGTTGCCGGGGTTCAGGGTTGGGAAGTGGTGGTAGAGGAATACAACTGTTGTGTTGCCGGGGTTCAGGGTTGGGAAGTGGTGGTAGAGGAATACAACTGTTGAACTATATTAATATTCGTGGTGAGGCCGGCCTATGCACGTCTGCCTGTCCCCTAGGCCTGGTCGAGAGTGAGGTAGAGCACTCTGAGGCATGGCCTATGTGAGTTCTCTCACTCTAAGAAAGAATCAACGTGAGAGGCTTATCCGAGTGACTGATTGTAAACCAAAGAAACAGCATCAAAAATGTGTAGTTTAACAATCAGAGCACTGACTGGTATAACATAGCCAGTTGAACAATCAGAATACTGACTAGGATAAAATAACCAGTTGAACAATCAGAACACACTGACTGGGATAAAATGTAAAGCCAGTTGAACAATCAGAACACTGACTGGTATAACATAGCCAGTTGAACAATCAGAACACTGACTGGTATAACATAGCCAGTTGAACAATCAGAACACTGACTGGTATAACATAGCCAGTTGAACAATCAGAACACACTGACTGGGATAAAATAAATAAGGTAGTGTACAAGGCTGCCAGTAAAGCCACGGCTTTACTGGCAATAAAGTCAAATCACTGAAGGGAAACCTGAGGGCTTTAACCTTCACGTTGTATATAAAACTTTTCCTCCTGACAACAACAGATGCAGCATAAAAAAAAGAAAATGTAGAAAACTTGACAGAACATAAGTTTGATTAAACAAAAGTATATACATCAGCGGTGTGCTGTTGTTCTGTATGATAGTTACACCGTGGAAACAAAAGCTAGATGTGTTTCCCCGTTATATTCCATCACACAGGATGGTGTTGATACATGGTGCTGACATGTGTCAGCCTGAGCTGGTAGACTACAGTGGTGTCAGCCTGAGCTGGTAGACTACAGTGGTGTCAGCCTGAGCTGGTAGACTACAGTGGTGTCAGCCTGAGCTGGTAGACTACAGTGGTGTCAGCCTGAGCTGGTAGACTACAGTGGTGTCAGCCTGAACTGGTAGACTACAGTGGTGTCAGCCTGAGCTGGTAGACTACAGTGGTGTCAGCCTGAGCTGGTAGACTACAGTGGTGTCAGCCTGAGCTGGTAGACTACAGTGGTGTCAGCCTGAGCTGGTAGACTACAGTGGTGTCAGCCTGAGCTGGTAGACTACAGTAGTGTCAGCCTGAGCTGGTAGACTACAGTGGTGTCAGCCTGAGCTGGTAGACTACAGTGGTGTCAGCCTGAGCTGGTAGACTACAGTGGTGTCAGCCTGAGCTGGTAGACTACAGTGGTGTCAGCCTGAGCTGGTAGACTACAGTGGTGTCAGCCTGAGCTGGTAGACTACAGTGGTGTCAGCCTGAGCTGGTAGACTACAGTGGTGTCAGCCTGAGCTGGTAGACTACAGTAGTGTCAGCTAGAGCTGGTAGACTACAGTGGTGTCAGCCTGAGCTGGTAGACTACAGTGGTGTCAGCCTGAGCTGGTAGACTACAGTAGTGTCAGCCTGAGCTGGTAGACTACAGTAGTGTCAGCCTGAGATGGTAGACTACAGTAGTGTCAGCCTGAGATGGTAGACTACAGTGGTGTCAGCCTGAGCTGGTAGACTACAGTGGTGTCAGCCTGAGCTGGTAGACTACAGTAGTGTCAGCCTGAGATGGTAGACTACAGTGGTGTCAGCCTGAGCTGGTAGACTACAGTGGTGTCAGCTAGAGCTGGTAGACTACAGTGGTGTCAGCCTGAGCTGGTAGACTACAGTAGTGTCAGCTAGAGCTGGTAGACTACAGTGGTGTCAGCCTGAGCTGGTAGACTACAGTGGTGTCAGCTAGAGCTGGTAGACTACAGTAGTGTCAGCTAGAGCTGGTAGACTACAGTAGTGTCAGCTAGAGCTGGTAGACTACAGTAGTGTCAGCCTGAGCTGGTAGACTACAGTAGTGTCAGCCTGAGCTGGTAGACTACAGTAGTGTCAGCCTGAGCTGGTAGACTACAGTGGTGTCAGCCTGAGCTGGTAGACTACAGTAGTGTCAGCTAGAGCTGGTAGACTACAGTGGTGTCAGCCTGAGCTGGTAGACTACAGTGGTGTCAGCCTGAGCTGGTAGACTACAGTTGTGTCAGCCTGAGCTGGTAGACTACAGTAGTGTCAGCTAGAGCTGGTAGACTACAGTAGTGTCAGCTAGAGCTGGTAGACTACAGTAGTGTCAGCTAGAGCTGGTAGACTACAGTGGTGTCAGCCTGAGCTGGTAGACTACAGTGGTGTCAGCCTGAGCTGGTAGACTACAGTAGTGTCAGCCTGAGCTGGTAGACTACAGTAGTGTCAGCCTGAGCTGGTAGACTACAGTAGTGTCAGCCTGAGCTGGTAGACTACAGTAGTGTCAGCTAGAGCTGGTAGACTACAGTGTGTCAGCTAGAGCTGGAGACTACAGAGTGTCAGCTAGAGCTGGTAGACTACAGTGGTGTCAGCCTGAGCTGGTAGACTACAGTAGTGTCAGCCTGAGCTGGTAGACTACAGTAGTGTCAGCCTGAGCTGGTAGACTACAGTAGTGTCAGCCTGAGCTGGTAGACTACAGTAGTGTCAGCCTGAGCTGGTAGACTACAGTAGTGTCAGCTAGAGCTGGTAGACTACAGTAGTGTCAGCTAGAGCTGGTAGACTACAGTGGTGTCAGCCTGAGCTGGTAGACTACAGTGGTGTCAGCCTGAGCTGGTAGACTACAGTGGTGTCAGCCTGAGATGGTAGACTACAGTGGTGTCAGCCTGAGCTGGTAGACTACAGTAGTGTCAGCTAGAGCTGGTAGACTACAGTAGTGTCAGCTAGAGCTGGTAGACTACAGTAGTGTCAGCTAGAGCTGGTAGACTACAGTGGTGTCAGCCTGAGCTGGTAGACTACAGTGGTGTCAGCCTGAGCTGGTAGACTACAGTGGTGTCAGCCTGAGCTGGTAGACTACAGTGGTGTCAGCCTGAGCTGGTAGACTACAGTGGTGTCAGCCTGAGCTGGTAGACTACAGTGGTGTCAGCCTGAGCTGGTAGACTACAGTGGTGTCAGCCTGAGCTGGTAGACTACGGTAGAACAATGAGGTTATGGTCAAGTATTCCAGTAAAGGTTCATCAGCTATGACAGCTACAAAGGTTTACATCCAGTAGACCTGCAGTTGCTATCACTGGAGGGGAGAGGAGGGTGTTAATATGGAGGGGAGAGGAGGGTGTTAAGATGGAGGGGAGAGGAGGGTGTTAATATGGAGGGGAGAGAAGGGTGTTAAGATGGAGGTGAGAGAAGGGTGTTAAGATGGAGGGGAGAGAAGGGTGTTAATATGGAGGTGAGAGAAGGGTGTTAAGATGGAGGGAGAGAAGGGTGTTAGATGGAGGGAGAGGAGGGTGTTAAGATGGAGGGGAGAGGAGGGTGTTAATATGGAGGGAGAGAAGGGTGTTAAGATGGAGGGAGAGGAGGGTGTTAAGATGGAGGTGAGAGAAGGGTGTTAAGATGGAGGGGAGAGGAGGGTGTTAAGATGGAGGGAGAGAAGGGTGTTAAGATGGAGGGGAGAGGAGGGTGTTAAGATGGAGGGGAGAGGAGGGTGTTAAGATGGAGGGGAGAGAAGGGTGTTAAGATGGAGGGGAGAGGAGGGTGTTAAGATGGAGGGGAGAGGAGGGTGTTAAGATGGAGAGGAGAGGAGGGTGTTAAGATGGAGGGAGAGGAGGGTGTTAAGATGGAGGGGAGAGAGGGTGTTAAGATGGAGGGGAGAGGAGGGTGTTAAGATGGAGGGGAGAGAAGGGTGTTAAGATGGAGGGGAGAGGAGGGTGTTAAGATGGAGGGGAGAGAAGGGTGTTAAGATGGAGGGGAGAGGAGGGTGTTAAGATGGAGGGAGAGAGGGTGTTAAGATGGAGGGAGAGAGGGTGTTAAGATGGAGGGGAGAGAAGGGTGTTAAGATGGAGGGAGAGAAGGGTGTTAAGATGGAGGGAGAGGAAGGGTGTTAAGATGGAGGGAGAGGAGGGTGTTAAGATGGAGGGAGAAGGGGTAAGATGGAGGGAGGGAGGTGTTAAGATGGAGGGAGAAGGGTGTTAAGATGGAGGAGAGAAGGAGAGGAGGGGAGAGGTGTTAAGATGGAGGGGAGAAGGTGTTAAGATGGAGGTGAGAGGAGGGTGTTAAGATGGAGAGAGAAGGGGTTAGATGGAGGGAGAGAGGGTGTTAAGATGGAGGGAGAGGAGGGTGTTAAGATAGGAGGGCAGATGAGGAAGGGTGAGATGGGGAGAAGTGTTGATAGAGAAGGGTAAGATGGAGGTAGAGAAGGGTTAGATGAGGTGGAGAAGTGTTAAGATGAGGGTGATGAGGAGGTGTTAAGAGGTCAACAGCTGACTGACTGGTATACCACAGCTTCATACACTCATACCACACCATACCAGGACACAAATAGAACAAAAAGCCATTCAGCACATTTAATATTATCACAGGTAAATCATTATTATTATTATTATTTTATAGTTTTTTATTATTATTATTATTTTATAATTATATTATTATTATTTTATAGTTATTATTATTATTATTTATATATTATTATTTAGTTTTTTTATTATTTTATAGTTATTATTATTTTATTATTATATAGTAATATAATATTATTATTTTATAGTAATTTATAGATTATTATTATTATTATTATTATTTTTAGTAATATTTTATAGTATTATTATTTATTATTTTATAGTATATTATTAATATTATTATTATTTTATAGTTATTATTATTATTATTATTATATATTATTATTATTTTATAGTTATTATTATTATTATTTTATAGTTATTATTACTCTATTATTATTTTATAGTTATTATTGCTATTATTATTACCAAAATAATAATAATATTCCCGTATTTTTTTCTGTAATTTCAAGATGTAGGTATATGATGATAGGAAAAGAGGTAATGATTTTATCATTGGTCACACACACACACACACACACACACACACACAACACACACACACACACATATATACGGAGAGTGTTCTTTAATAGCTTGTTAAGGGCTTAAAGTATGCTTGAGTGGTGGTGTACAGATAACATACAACCTTAATGACCCTCGTGTACTCGAGAGGGTTTAGAACCAAATAAATCAACTTTTTAGAAGATCCTCCATGACTCTCCTCTCTTCTCTGTCTCTCCTGAACACATATTTTATCTCTGATGTTCCGAAGGATCAATTGCCCAGAACACCACTATCTTCCTGAGTAGTTACCTGGAACGCCACTATCTTCCTGAGTAGTTACCTGGAACACCACTATCTTCCTGAGTAGTTACCTGGAACACCACTATCTTCCTGAGTAGTTACCTGGAACACCACTATCTTCCTCAGTAGTTACCTGGAACACCACTATCTTCCTGAGTAGTTACCTGGAACACCGCTATCTTCCTGAGTAGTTACCTGGAACACCACTATCTTCCTGAGTAGTTACCTGGAACACCACTATCTTCCTGAGTAGTTACCTGGAACACCACTATCTTCCTGAGTAGTTACCTGGAACACCACTATCTTCCTGAGTAGTTACCTGGAACACCACTATCTTCCTGAGTAGTTACCTGGAACACCACTATCTTCCTGAGTAGTTACCTGGAACACCACTATCTTCCTGAGTAGTTACCTGGAACACCACTATCTTCCTGAGTAGTTACCTGGAACACCGCTATCTTCCTGAGTAGTTACCTGGAACACCACTATCTTCCTGAGTAGTTACCTGGAACACCGCTATCTTCCTGAGTAGTTACCTGGAACACCACTATCTTCCTGAGTAGTTACCTGGAACACCGCTATCTTCCTGAGTAGTTACCTGGAACACCACTATCTTCCTGAGTAGTTACCTGGAACACCGCTATCTTCCTGAGTAGTTACCTGGAACACCACTATCTTCCTGAGTAGTTACCTGGAACACCACTATCTCCCTGAGTAGTTACCTGGAACGCCACTATCTTCCTGAGTAGTTACCTGGAACACCACTATCTTCCTGAGTAGTTACCTGGAACACCGCTATCTTCCTGAGTAGTTACCTGGAACACCACTATCTTCCTGAGTAGTTACCTGGAACACC
Organism: Cherax destructor; assembly: GCA_009830355.1. Lineage (NCBI taxonomy): Eukaryota > Metazoa > Arthropoda > Malacostraca > Decapoda > Parastacidae > Cherax > Cherax destructor. The sequence goes on from WNWK01000452.1 coordinate 454,359, forward strand.
GCTATCTTCCTGAGTAGTTACCTGGAACACCGCTATCTTCCTGAGTAGTTACCTGGAACACCGCTATCTTCCTGAGTAGTTACCTGGAACACCGCTATCTTCCTGAGTAGTTACCTGGAACGCCACTATCTTCCTGAGTAGTTACCTGGAACACCACTATCTTCCTGAGTAGTTACCTGGAACACCGCTATCTTCCTGAGTAGTTACCTGGAACACCACTATCTTCCTGAGTAGTTACCTGGAACACCGCTATCTTCCTGAGTAGTTACCTGGAACACCACTATCTTCCTCAGTAGTTACCTGGAACACCGCTATCTTCCTGAGTAGTTACCTGGAACACCACTATCTTCCTCAGTAGTTACCTGGAACACCGCTATCTTCCTCAGTAGTTACCTGGAACACCACTACCGCCCCTAGTAGCTACCTGGAACACCACTATCTCCTCTAGTAGCTACCTGGAACACCACTACCTCCTGCAGTAGCTACCTGGAACACCACTACCTCCTGCAGTAGCTACCTGGAACACCACTACCTCCTGCAGTAGCTATCTGGAACACCACTACCTCCCCCAGTAGCTACCTGGAACACCACTACCTCCCCCAGTAGCTACCTGGAACACCACTACCTCCCCCAGTAGCTACCTGGAACACCACTACCTCCCCCAGTAGCTACCTGGAACACCACTACCTCCCCCAGTAGCTACCTGGAACACCACTACCTCCCCCAGTAGCTTCTTGGAACACCACTACCTCCCCCAGTAGCTACCTGGAACACCACTACCTCCCCCAGTAGCTACCTGGAACACCACTACCTCCCCCAGTAGCAACCTGGAACACCACTACCTCCCCCAGTACCTACCTGGAACACCACTACCTCCCCCAGTAGCAACCTGTGATATATATATATATATATATATATATATATCACAGGAGTAGGTAATATTTTTCTGGTGGGCATGCAAGGCAGAGAGTATTTCAATATTGTTCATGTTTTATTGCGACACATTTCTTACATTTGCATTCAAGTGAGTTGATGTGTTGCGTGTAAGACCCCAGCAGCAAATGTTGCATGTGTTTCCTTGCAACTTTATTGTCGGGGCCTCCGCTGGTTGCCGCCTCCTGCAAGTCTCTCACGCATTAGGTGACTCTAGGGAGGTATAGCTTGTCTGTCTCTGGCGTGCTTGTCTGTCTGGTATGCTTGTCTGTCTCTGGCGTGCTTGTCTGTCTGGTATGCTTGTCTGTCTGGTATGCTTGTCTGTCTGGTATGCTTGTCTGTCTGGTATGCTTGTCTGTCTCTGGCGTGCTTGTCTGTCTGGTATGCTTGTCTGTCTCTGGCGTGCTTGTCTGTCTGGTATGCTTGTCTGTCTCTGGCGTGCTTGTCTGTCTGGTATGCTTGTCTGTCTGGTATGCTTGTCTGTCTCTGGCGTGCTTGTCTGTCTGGTATGCTTGTCTGTCTGGTATGCTTGTCTGTCTCTGGCGTGCTTGTCTGTCTGGTATGCTTGTCTGTCTGGTATGCTTGTCTGTCTCTGGCGTGCTTGTCTGTCTGGTATGCTTGTCTGTCTGGTATGCTTGTCTGTCTCTGGCGTGCTTGTCTGTCTGGTATGCTTGTCTGTCTGGTATGCTTGTCTGTCTCTGGCGTGCTTGTCTGTCTGGTATGCTTGTCTGTCTGGTATGCTTGTCTGTCTCTGGCGTGCTTGTCTGTCTGGTATGCTTGTCTGTCTGGTATGCTTGTCTGTCTCTGGCGTGCTTGTCTGTCTGGTATGCTTGTCTGTCTCTGGCGTGCTTGTCTGTCTGGTATGCTTGTCTGTCTGGTATGCTTGTCTGTCTCTGGCGTGCTTGTCTGTCTGGTATGCTTGTCTGTCTCTGGCGTGCTTGTCTGTCTGGTATGCTTGTCTGTCTGGTATGCTTGTCTGTCTGGTATGCTTGTCTGTCTGGTATGCTTGTCTGTCTCTGGCGTGCTTGTCTGTCTGGTATGCTTGTCTGTCTGGTATGCTTGTCTGTCTTTCGTGGTTGTTTAGTGTTTAGTAGACGAAGGATCGAACCTTCACAATTTTTTCTCTCAGAATTATTGGAAAAATACACACAAAAAAGTAATGACTTTAAAATGATAATAGAATAGTGTCAGTCCTGGTACCTTGCTTACTCTTACTTAAAGTAAGTAAACTGAAAGTTTACTTTTTTTATGGTGGGAGGAAAAGGGGCTTCAGTATTTTTTAATATTCCCAGGAAGTCTCATTGGGAAAATTCTGTAGTAATATAATATTTCCTGTTAAAAGTTTTACAGTAATATTTCATGGTAGAAAGTTTTACAGGAATATTTCATGGTAGAAAGTTTTATAGTAATATTTCATGGTAGAAAGTTTTACAGGAATATTTCATGGTAGAAAATTTTATAGTAATATTTCATGGTAAAAAACGTGGATTTTTAAATATTATAATTTTCTTTCAGACTTGTTTCCATTAACTTTAATGGTTGAAAACCCTGACTTAATCTGAGCTGTCTAGTGTTTTTATGACATTTTTTATATAAAGTTCTTTGAACATATGATTTAAAATTGTGTGAATCGTTGTGTTCTCTCAGTGATCTGCCATTTATAATTGTACTCACATTAATGTCAGACTATCTAAACTACCTTTGATTACCCTTCATGCGCGTAAGAGTTTTATGAGGAGCGATGTGTGTGTGTGTCTTGTTCTGAGG
>WNWK01000452.1:459558-488818 GCA_009830355.1 Cherax destructor
ACGAGGTTACTATTACCTTTGACATTTTAGGAGTTCCGAGAGGTTTTTTTTACTCCCGGATCCCGGCCATGAGCGAGGCTCGTCTATTGTTTGCTTGGTCAACCAGGCTGTTGCTGCTGGTGGTTCGCTGCCCCACTTATCCTTAACAGCCGGGTTGATCTGGCAAACTGAATAAACTGAAGGTGCTGCATTTGCATTCTCTGGAGAGGTATAGAATTAGAGGGGGGGGGGGTCACTAAAGTGTACAAATGGAAAACTGGAATAAATAAAAGGAATGTATACAAGTAACATGGTGAAAATTTTCAACCAAGATAATATACGCAGCAGTAGATTCAAGTTGAACAAATTTCATTTAGAAAGGAACTAGGAAAGTACTGGTTGAGCAACAGAGTAGAGGGTGAGTGGAATAAACTTCCAAGTGAAAACTTATATTAGACAGGTATATGAGTGGAATTGAGTTGGACCTGCCTAGCATGGGCCAGTAGGCCTTCAGCAGTGTTCATTCTTGTGTTCTTTGAGTTGGCGGGTTGAAGATGGGTTGATTGCTAGGATGACTGGTGAGTTAAAGGTGGGATGATTGATGGGTTGATGGTGGGATAATTGATGGGTTGATGGTGGGATAATTGATGGGTTGATGGTGGGATAATTGATGGGTTGATGGTGGGATAATTGATGGGTTGATGGTGGGATGATTGATGGGTTGATGGTGGGATAATTGATGGGTTGATGGTGGGATGATTGATGGGTTGATGGTGGGATAATTGATGGGTTGATGGTGGGTTAATTGATGGGTTGATGGTGGGATGATAATCTTGAGCACAATTGATACTTAGTCCATTTAGTGTTTCTCAAGAGGCAGTCTTGGGAAGGTGATCTTCCCGTCCCTGGTAACTCTGACACCTACTGACTGTGTTACTACTCTCACCTTCACCTGGGTGCTGATAGTGACTTTAGTAATAAAGTCACTATCAGCACTCAGGTGAAGATGAGTGGTAATAGTCACTATCAGCACCCAAGTGAAGGTGAGTGGTAATAGTCACTATCAGCACCCAGGTGAAAGTGAGAGTAGTAATACTCTCACTTTCACCTGGGTGCTGATAGTGACTTTATTACTACTCACCTTCACCTCGTCCCTCAAGGAAGGTTTCGTGATGTCGGTGAGGGGCTCCTGGACCTGATCTCTTCTTCCTTGGATCACACCTGATTGCCTCCCGTTCCCTCGGGTACTGTATAATCCCTGTAACAACAGCAACAATAATAACAACAAAAGTGGTATTACAGTGATGTTAGGGTAAGTTTGTGGTGCTGATTCCCAATATGTCATCTGTTTTGTTGGATTGACTTTAGTTTTTGATAAATTTGGTATGCCACAAAAAAACATAAAAGATGTGAAAAATATATTGATCAGGCGAGGCTAACTTACAAGTCGCATTACAATTATTTTTTAGATGATACAAAAGTCAAATCATATAGTGCATACTAGCACTTCATTCTATATAATAACAGATTAACATAGTATGATAATTAAGTTACCACTAATTACTGCATGTGAAAAACGTTTAAGATTGTCTTCTATGTTGGTCATCAGCACAGTTTTGTTGAGTGAATAATTGTAAGAGATGTATATTGGTTACCAGTGTGCTATAAGACACATTTCAAGCTCTAATGGACGATATTCAAGTCCCATTGAAAGAAGAAGTCCAGGGATGTTATTGCAGTATAAGTTCTTCATCTTGGCTGAAGTAAGGAAGGAGTTCAACCTCTCTTGTCCCATAAGCTGTTATTGTAACTTCTTGTTGTAGACAGTTCTTTTCCTTTAGTCTGGATGCTAAAAGTTGAGATGCTTGCTTTGACAGACTGAGCTCACGTATCAGATCATTGAGTTCTTCTTGGGAGAACTGCTGGGCTGTTTAACTTACTTCATATTCACTTCCACTGCTGTCACCTGTGTTACATCCTAAACCCTGAGTTTCTTCAACATCTGACAAGGGAAGGTGAGGCAGTGTTGTAAACACTGGTATGGTAACGTCTTCACTGTGTGGCACAGGTCTCCTTGTTGACTCCTAATCAGAATATTCCCACTTTCTTGTATCGATTGCAACCTTTCACATTCACCATACAGAAATAAAACTCGTTGTGGTGTTTTTTTCGGCTCTCCACACCATAGACACCCAAGTTTATACTTTTCCTTTGCTTATTTTTCCACTGTGGTAAGCATTCTGCACAGGTTTTGCAGATCATATGGGGAGACCAAGACTTGTCTTGTGCTCCAAGAGCCACTCAAAAATAAGTTTCTTTTACAAAATCTGGGATATTTTGTCTGTTTTTGCAAAGATTATTCACCACAAATGTAGCAAAATGCATTGGGATTGTTTAAGCAGACTCTTCGTGAAGAACTCATGTTTATCTAGAAAAAATAAAGGTTAAAATATTGTCACGTGGTCGTTGTTAAATATTAATTTAAAAATAAAATTCTAATCTTTATTAAAACTATCTGTATATACAAATTGTCGCTACATGTATATGCGTTATGGCTAACTTCCTGTTAATTGAGGGTAGATATGCACTATCTCACAAACTAGAGACAAATTGAAAAACCTACTGACATTTTCGTATTCAGCAGCTCCCTAAATATCCTAAATACCTTCAAATATCTTTGGCAACGAATTTTTTTTGTTGACCAGTGAATCAACAGTTTGGTTGATCAGATGAAGTGAAAACTATGGTTGTTAGGTTAGGTAAACTCTTAGTACTGTAGACAGGTATGTCACGGGGCTGAGGATGGTACAGGTAACACTGTACACACCTTCCCGTCTGCAAGAATTGTCTCCCAAGAGTTGAAGGTTAGTCACTGGTGCCAATATGGTGGAAAAGAGCGGTCGGTGCCAGCTTCATGGTGTTGAGTAGGGTCTGGTTGGCACTCCCCCAGTCTTAATATAAAAGAGCTTGTACCTCTTATTTAGCACATGGAGGATCGAGCCCACACTACTCTTTGTGATCAGTGATCAGTATTTCTACCGTTTTTTATCATATGTTGTATTGTTTTTATTGGTTTTGATGGGAATTATTGACGTAGGGGATAATAATATGCTCCTCTAGTCCACCACTTTTAAGTGGTAGTAGTGTGAGTAGTAGTAAAGTGAATGGTGGTAGTGTGAGTGGTAGTAGTGTGAGTGGTAGTAAAGTAAGTGGTAATAAAGGTTATTGTAAAGAAGACTCGTGAGTTATGACAGTACAGAATCTGTGAGACGTGGGTTAATAATATGGCAAAATGCCATGGTTGGCGGAACTACTAACAAATATAGAAGAGGAGTCTATAAATATAGAAGAGGAATCATCAAGAGGGGCCATGACACACACTGCACACATGTCATGTGTTCCTGGAAAGGGTTAGTAAGACTGTTAGGTTGTTCCCCCCTCCATTCCAAGAGTGTCATACCATTCACCAGCCTCTCCACAACATTTACCATAGTGTACCTTTCTAAGAACATGTGTCAGTAACATTAAGAGAGTAGAACCAGTAGTATGTGTCAAGACACATGCAGAGCACTCTTTTCGCAGAGCACTTTTTTCGCAGAGCACTTTTTTCGCAGAGCACTCTTTTCGCAGAGCACTCTTTTCGCAGAGCACTCTTTTCGCAGAGCACTCTTTTCGCAGAGCACTCTTCGCAGAGCACTCTTTTCGCAGAACACTTTTTTTGTGCTTGCAAGAGCAAACTAGCAGGCAGATGTAGTACCGTGTAACTGACGAACTTGTCAGTGACACTGGAGCGGAATTAATTTGAGCTGACAGGAGTTGTGTCAGAGGGTCCTCGACGCCTCATTCAGTAGCTCATTATCCTTAATTAGCTCTCTCTCGCTGCCGCAACTGCACCGCCTACCTACCTTGCAACATTTTCAACTTGTACACGTGAAATATCTTCTCGCTTAGTGAGAAGAATCTTTGAATGTTGTGATGCTGTGTTTCCTAGGATGTTGCGTCGTCCACTGCGGTTATCTCTTAAGTGATTCATCCTCATTGAAGATAAGCTGTACACAGTGGGGCGGAGGAGAGATACATGATAATATATAGTGATGATGTGGTACAATTACCGACAATATATTAGTTAAGAGGACACATGTGCAAGTAATGCGATATTTTTATTGTGGCAACGTTTCGCTCTCCAGGAGCTTGACATAACTCATGGAGAGCGAAACTTTGCCACAATAAAAATGTTGCATTAGTTGCAAATGTGTCCTTTTACCTAATATGATAATAAATGGTTTAAAAAACACGTAACCACGTAAGCTTACGTGTTTTCTAAACCAAGTTGTTGGTTTTTATTACCAAGGTTTATACCATGATAATATATATCTGGAAAGTACTTGAGGGTCTGGTCACAAATCTACACACTGCCATAACAACACACTGGAGTGAGAGATATGGCAAGAAGTGCAGAGTAAACCCAGTAAAAAGCATGGGTGCGATGGGCACAATAAGGGAACAATGTATCAACATCCGTAGCCCCAGATTATTCAGCATCTTACCAGAAGATATCAGAAACACTGCTGGAACAAGTGTAGAAGTCTTCAAGAGGAAATTGGATAAGTATCTCCACCAGATGCCAGATCAACCAGTCTGTGATGGATATGTGGGTCAGCGGGCCTCCAGCAGCAACAGCCTGGTTGACCAGACAAGCACCAGACGAGCCTGGTCAATGACCGGACTACGAGAGTACAAAAACTCTAGGAATTCTTCAAAAGGCAAAGGTAAGCTTCATTAGGGATTGAAGCTATGTCAGGAACTGAATTATTTCTTATGATTTAAATCATATCACACACACTTGGGTAGAGGTGTGTCTCACCTGCCATCTGTCTCTTAGTTATCCTATGTCGAAGGTACTTACCGATTGACACCTTGTGTACTCGCCTATTTGTACTCACTTATTTGTGGTTGCAGCGGTCGATTCTTAGCTCCTGGCCCGCCTCTTTGCTGGTGTGTGTGTTTGTATAGTATATGCGTAAACATAGTGTGCGTGTACACAGTGTGTATGTGCGTGTACGCGTGTTATTAACTGCGTCAGACTTCACTTATACACACTGATCTTTGTAACTGCTTGTTACTCAGTATTATTATAAACAACCTCTATTATTCCTCCTCCTCCACCTCCTCCTCCTCCTCCTCCTCCTCCTCCACCTCCTCCTCCTCCACCTCCACCTCCTCCACGTCCACTACCTGACAATCTCAGATTCAACAAGACACAGGTGCTGCCTAGAGTGACTCTTGTCACTTCACATTATTTTTACTTTTATTTATAATGTTATGTTTTTCAGCTTTGTGTTGCCTTAGTTTTGTTAATTGTGGACTCAGGTAGTGTGTGAGAAACGTGCACGAATACATACCTAAAAGACACCTTTTTTGAAGACGTTTCTCTCCTAGGAACTTGATCAACTCACCATAAACTAGGAGCATGAGAAGTAGTAGTAGCAGTAGTAGTAGTAGCAGTAGTAGTAGCAATAGCAGTAGCAGAGGTAGTAGTAATATTACTATTAATTAGATGTAGTTAATATTAATACTACTACTAGTTTTGCCTCTATACCCTGCCTTCTCTCACTGCCTCTATACCCTGCCTTCTCTCACTGCCTCTATACCCTGCCTTCTCTCACTGCCTCTATACCCTGCCTTCTCTCACTGCCTCTATACCCTGCCTTCTCTCACTGCCTCTATACCCTGCCTTCTCTCACTGCCTCTATACCCTGCCTTCTCTCACTGCCTCTATACCCTGCCTTCTCTCACTGCCTCTATACCCTGCCTTCTCTCACTGCCTCCGTACCCTGCCTTCTCTCACTGCCTCCATACTCTGCCTTCTCTCACTGCCTCCATACCCTGCCTTCTCTCACTGCCTCCATACCCTGCCTTCTCTCACTGCCTCCATACCCTGCCTTCTCTCACTGCCTCCATACCCTGCCTTCTCTCACTGCCTCCATACCCTGCCTTCTCTCACTGCCTCCATACCCTGCCTTCTCTCACTGCCTCCGTACCCTGCCTTCTCTCACTGCCTCCGTACCCTGCCTTCTCTCACTGCCTCCATACCCTGCCTTCTCTCACTGCCTCCATACCCTGCCTTCTCTCACTGCCTCCATACTCTGCCTTCTCTCACTGCCTCCATACCCTGCCTTCTCTCCCTGCCTCCATACCCTGCCTTCTCTCACTGCCTCCATACCCTGCCTTCTCTCACTGCCTCCATACACTGCCTTCTCTCACTGCCTCCATACCCTGCCTTCTCTCACTGCCTCCATACCCTGCCTTCTCTCACTGCCTCTATACCCTGCCTTCTCTCACTGCCTCCATACTCTGCCTTCTCTCACTGCCTCCATACCCTGCCTTCTCTCACTGCCTCTATACCCTGCCTTCTCTCACTGCCTCCATACCCTGCCTTCTCTCACTGCCTTCGTACCCTGCCTTCTCTCACTGCCTCCGTACCCTGCCTTCTCTCACTGCCTCTATACCCTGCCTTCTCTCATGTAGCTGAGGTGATGAAGGTCTCAGGACAGAAACACCTTCAAGAAGATGTCGTAAATTTGTGAATTAGTGCACTTTTTCCTCATACTGTCGACAGTCACTTACCTTCTTACTTCAAGTAGCGTCTTGTGCTGTAGTGTGATAGTAGCCCTTCTGGTTGACGGGTGGCAGAATGTCTTGATGGGTAAGGAGGATTCCTTGAAGGATGGGGAGGATTCCTTGATGGATGTGGAGGATTTCTTGATGGATGGGGAGGATTTCTTGATGGATGGGGAGGATTTCTTGACGGACGGATGGGGAAGATTCCTTGACGAATGTAGTGGGTTTAGGGTGCAAAAAATAAATTAATAATATAAGGTTGAGTCAGCACTTAAGTGTTGACTTTTTACATTAAACTCACTGTTGTCAAACAACAATATATATACTGGCTCCCTCGCTCTTTTGTGTTAGTGTGACTTTGTAAATGGTCCAAGTCGGACTGGAACGTCGTCGTAAGCTCCTCTCTCCTGTGTGCAGGTTATCTGTGTATGACTACCAGGTCAACTAGACTTCCTCTGCAAACATCCTGCAGGCCTTGAATATTCATCACAGCTTGGCTGATACAGTGCCTGCAGCAGGCACTGTATTAACCAATGCCTGCAGCAGGCACTGGTTCACTTTCCTCTTGAAAACTGCTTCCACTGTAAATTGTCTTCAAAGTGGTGATACACTCTCAAGAACTTACTGGGTAAAAATGATCTTTGTTGGTCAGTTGTGGTTACCAAGTACCAGGTGAAGTCTCCTTAACATCTACCATATTTTCCAGCATATAAGACGCACGTTCATACGAGACATATAAGACGATATTTGCAAGCAGTTGTAACGTAACGTTAGTAAACAACTTCTAAACGTAACCCAAAACCTACCCTTGACCCTGACCTTACCTGGAATTTACCTGGAGGGTGTTCCGGGGGTCAACGCCCTCGTGGCCCAGTCCTTGACCAGGCTGTTACTGCTGGCCGCACATAGTCCAACGTGCGAACCACAGTCCGGCTGATCGGGTACTGACTTTAAGTACCTGTCCAGCTCCCTCTTGAAGGCAGCCAGGGGTTTGTTGGTAATTCTCCTTATGCCTGGTGGGAGGCTGTTGAAAAGTCTAAGGCCCAGAGTGATTTTCCATTACTTTTTGTGGGGAAAAAAGGGCGCCTGACATGCAGGAAAATACGGTGTGTTGCAAAGAATAGGCAAATAGTGAAGTGTAAGAGTGAAGCAACACTAGTATCGCATCAGTGTACAAAAACTGAGTCACTGGATGTTTTCTGTCCTATTGATTTAGACCATCACTGAAATAATTGCTCTTTAAAGTAATTCATTAACAGAAATATAATTGTTTGGAGTATCATGAAGTACAATGAGAGTTACATGTTCATTATTAATCCAGGTTTATACAAACTAGATCCATTCATTATTTACAACGTCATGATTTTTTTTAAATAACAGAAACGGTTTTGCTCCTTTCTGGTTATGGTGATTTAGTTATGAGTCCGAACCTGAGGTCAGACCTCCATATTGATTACTTGATCATCAAGGCTGTTACTACTCGTGGTCTGCAGGCCTACATAGCCTGAATAATGTTGGTAGAATTACTGACAATATGTTAGGTAAAAGGACACAAGTGCAACTAATGTGACACTTTATTGTGGCAACGTTTCGCTCTCCAGGAGCTTTGTCAAGCCGTTACAAACAACACGGCTTAAGCCCCCTGGAGAGCGAAACGTTGCCCCTGGAGAGCGAAACGTTGCCCCCTGGAGAGCGAAACGTTGCAACAATTAGTTGCACGTGTGTTTTTTAGCTAACATAGTACAGTTTTTTCTTGGTAACCTCTACCTGTGTACCAGCAACGTCCTGTATTAAGGTGTTATGGTAGTGAGCAGATTGACGACCTAACCTTCTACCTACGTGGAGAGTGTTCCCAGGGGTCAGCGCCCCCCGCTGCCCGCTCCGAGATCTCGGGAATATTAACATGAATACAACAGGTGTTGTCTTCGACATTGATAAGTTTGCTAACAAGCTGAACGTTATGGTATTTTGTCCGTAACTCCGCAAAAGTTAGTCAAAACATCCCAAAATTATTATATATTATTGATGTTAATTATAATTAAATTTAAGCTGAACTTCAATAGATTGAGTAAGATTTCTACATTACCTAAAGCAAATTTAACTACATTAGGTTAATTTGGTTTTGGTGCATAATTAAACTTTTGTAGATCATATTATTTAAGTTGAGAAAGTATGTTTCACCTGTTTTAACCTACGTACTTAGTTGGTTGGTTAATGTCGTGCCGAATAGGTAAAACGCGTTTCTTGCCGAATAAGGCAAGTGAAAATTTGTGTATATAATAATTTCACAAAAATTATTCTGAAGCTAACGAAAAAAATATATTTCATTGTTTATTATTAAATTATTGTAAACTTGTCTAATATATATTTAGTTGGATTAGGCTAAATTAAATTGCGCTTGTTATAATAAGGTTAGGTAAGTTTTCTAAGGTTCTTTTGACACAAAATTATTAATTTTTACATTAACATAAATGAAAAAATATATATCTTTAAACTAAGAATTTTTTTTAGAAAGGATTTAATTTTAAACGAGTTCTTGCCAATCGACCAATTTTACTTATTCGGCACAATATATATATATCAGTCTGGGTGATCGGACCAGGAGATCTGGTCCAGTTTCGGGTCGCGGGGGGCATCGACCCCTGAATCATCAACAGGTAAACAGGTTCTCACTGTCGGTGTTGTTGCTGCTGCCGTTGTTTTTGCTACTACTGTTGGTGCTGTTGTTATTGCCAGTAATAAATGCGTGTGTGAATAACACATCAACAGAGCTGACTGTTGTCGAGAACGGTGTAATAAATAATAATACGTGGTACAATGTTGAGTCCACCGCGATGGTATAATTAGTTGACATGTTGTTCACTCCTGAGTGAACAAGTGTTGAGTGATGCAGTTATTGTGTTCACTTCTGAGTGAACAAGTGTTGAGTGATGCTGTTATTGTGTTCACTCCTGAGTGAACACATGTTGAGTGAAACAGTCATCATAAGGGCAACATTTGTACACCTTACACTTGCTACCTGGAAGGTGCGCTCTAGCGCCAATTATAACGAGTCGGTGTTACCTCTCCACTTTTTCTGGTTCCATTGTCTTATTTACCTGTGTTCGATTGAAGAAGCCTGCTGTGCAGGCGATGTGTTTCGAAAATAAAGATACCTAAGTGTTGCACATGTGTCTTTACCTAAGTGTTGCACATGTGTCTTTACCTAAGTGTTGCACATGTGTCTTTACCTAAGTGTTGCACATGTGTCTTTACCTAAGTGTTGCACATGTGTCTGTCTCCTCAAAATTATATATATTGTTTGTGCTATGATAGGGCAACCTAACCTTACCTTCATTAACCATTACTTACGCACAGTTACCTGTCTATAACTAAATTACATAAAAAGACTTCTTACGTCTGGAAGCGGGGAAAAGATCGTTAAACTGTCAGGTTAAGTTAGGTAAGGTTTGTTAGGAAACAGGACAAGTATTTCCTGACGCGGGTCTTAGTCAAGTAACGACCCGCAGCTGGAGTTTTTGGTCATCTTACCGAGGCCTTTCGCTGGCTTACCGTTCCACCCCTTAGCTCAGACTCGACTACCTATCATTCCCCAAGCTCTGTGGTAGCCATGTGGGCTAACCCCATGTATGTAATAATAATAATAATAAAGTTGGAGGGGAGGTTAGAGCTGCTGTACGAATATTTTACATTGTGAAGGCTAGGCTGGCGGGGGCAGTGATCCTTGGCATGGACAGTAACACTCACTAGTGGCACTACTCACCATGCATAAAGTGTGTTCCTCAATGAGCACAATTTGTATGTACCTGGCCTTATATAGTTGTGAAGTGGATGTTGTGCATCCCATGTTGTACTGACCTGACCTTTCTTAGTGATCACAAGCCTGGCTACCTACTGCCAACTATATTCCTAGCACACTTGTCAGGCTTGATACATAATGTCATTGTCATGTGTGTGTGCTCACTTATTTGTGGTTGTAGGGGTCGATTCACAGCTCCTGGCCCCGCATCTTCGCTGGTCGCTACTAGGTCCACTCTCCGGCCCTGCTTCAAGAGCTTTATCGTACCACTTCTTAAAGCTATGTATGGGTCTTGCCTCCACTACATCACTCTCCAGACTATTCCACTTCCTGACAACTCTGTGACTGAAGAAACACTTCCTAACATCCCTGTGACTCATGTGAGTTTTCAACTTCCAGTTGTGACCTATTGTGAGTGTGTGTGTATGTGTACATAGGTGTGGCAGATGACCACACATTACAAAACGTAGCCAAACATTTACACTTCCTTGCTACAAATTTAGTTTTGGTCTGAGCTTAAACGGTAAGCTGGAGTTAATTAGTGGCAACACAGTAATGCTGGCCCCTTTAAACCTGTGGCCCCACCTCTGCTCTGTTAAAGTGATAGATCAGTTTCTTCATGTTAACTTCCTCTATTATTAGATGTGTCAAAGTTGATGTTGGAGGCTTCTCTTGTGTCAAGTGTTGCAGTGTCAAAGTTGATGTTGGAGGTTTCTCTTGTGTCAAGTGTTGCAGTGTCAAAGTTGATGTTGGAGGCTTCTCTTGTGTCAAGTGTTGCAGTGTCAGTTGATGTTGGAGGCTTCTCTTGTGTCAAGTGTTGCAGTGTCAAAGTTGATGTTGGAGGCTTCTCTTGTGTCAAGTGTTGCAGTGGGCTACACCATAACACAGTTTACATTATATATACTTGGGAAAGGTTGCTGCTTTATCACATATAAAGAAAATTTTGGCTATTATATGACACTATGTATTTTGAAGTATAATGTTCACACTATAAATCAGCGTATTGGAGTGTGAGATGCGACGAGTCCATAATAAAGCTAGTGAAGAGCAAGGGTGGCAGGCAAGGCAAAGCACTGTGTAAACACCCGTGATCCATGACACTTCAACCTGCTGTGACGTGATCCATGACACTTCAACCTGCTGTGACGTGATCCATAACACTTCAACCTGCTGTGACATGCACAGAGTGCAAATATTGCATTCGATGTGCATCACACTTAACCACATTGCTACATGTCATCTTCAGCCAGCTTTAAGACACAATACATCATTGCTTACTTAAATGCACCACTTGAGTATGGGGTGACTATCAGTTGTGACAGTGGTTGTCTGCTCGTTCATGGGGAGGGAATGAAGGGAAGGGATCCAGGGGAAGCTACCTGGCATGTAGGAACAGCTTTGGCCTTCAGACCGTCACGAGACTCGAACTGGTCATCACATGACTAGAATCTCTCCTCATTATGGGTGATCATAGCTGTAGCAATGAGAGCTCCCATACTTAGTCTCTCTCTAAACTTCCTTGAAGTTTTGGTTCATATCTGTTATACATAGTGTAAATACCTGTATATACGTTCTGGTGGTGGGACTAAATGGTAAACCAAAAACCATCTGCTGACGTATACTTTATTCCTCATGTGTGATTGCTCTGTTAGCTGAGCTATAAACTGATATCTAGTAGAGCCAGGAACTGCAGGGTCTTTGAAAGTACTTGTGCCTGTCACACCTCTGCTACCAGCAAATACAAGACATTTTCCTGTGATTTATATATTGGCTTGGTTGATCAGGCGGTTAACGGGGAAATCTGGCTGCAAACTAGGCTGCCAGATTATAAAAGAAAAATACTCGAAACCGATTACAGGTAAGTGTAAATTAGAGTTAAATTAACTTTGTTAAAGAGTGTGTAGGGAAGGCCATATCGTGTGATAATGTGGTTTAGGGAGAGTGGCGCAAGTGTGATAATGTGGTTTAGGGAGAGTGGCGCAAGTGTGATAATGGATAGAGTAAGTGTGGTCGAGCAAGAGATATAATAGTACTGCAGTTATGAGGAAGGTGTTAGAGCAGCGTTATGTGTAGTAGTACTTATTTAATTGTGGTTGCAAGGGTCAAATCATAGCTCCTGGCCCCGCCTCTTCACTAGTCGCGCTACTAGGTCCACTCTCCACCTGCTCCATGAGCTTTATCATACCTCTTCTTAAAGCTGTGCATGGATCCTGCCTCCACTTCACCACTCTCCAGATTGTTCCACTTCACCACTCTCCAGATTGTTCCACTTCTTGACAACTCTATGACTAAAGAACTACTTCCTAACATCTCTGACTCATATGAGTTTTCAACTTCCAGTTGTGACCCCTTGTTGCTGTGTCACATCTTGAAACATTCTGTCTCTATCCACCTTGTCAATTCCTCTCAGTATTTTATATGTTATCATGTCCTCCGTATCTCTTCTGTTTTCCAGTGTTGTCAGATTTAGTTCACTTAACCTCTCTTCGTAGGACAAACCTCTCATCTCTGGGACTAGTCTTGTTGGAAACCTTTGCATTTTCTGTAATTTCTTGGTGTTTGACCAGGTGAGGGTTCCATACTGGTGCTGCATACTCCAATATGGGCCTGACGTACACAGTGTAGTGTCGTGAATGATTCCTTAATGTGGAAACGCTATTCTCAAGTTTGCCAGGCACCCGTATGGTGCAGCAGTTATTTGGTTGATGTGCGCTTCAGGAGATGTGCTCGGTATGATACTCACCTCAAGATCCTTCTTGAGTGAGTTTTGCAGCCTCTGACCTCTTAGGCTGTACTCCGTCTGCTGTCTCCTTTGTCCTTCCCCAAGCTTCATAACTTTTGCACTTGCTGGGGTTAACTCCAGGACAAGAGCCATTTGTCGGACCAGGTTTGCAGTGTTCAGATCCCCTTGTAGGCTGACGTGATCCTCGTCCGCTTGTATTCTCCTCATTAGTTTCACATCGTGTGCAAACAGGGACACTTCTGACTATCCCTTCCGTCATGTCATTCACATATACAAGAAACAGCACCGGACCCAGGACTGACCCTTGTCAGTGTGTGTGTGTGTGTGTGCGTGCGTGTGTGTGTGTGTGAGTGACTAGAGAGGTGACGCAACCTTCAGCTAGTAATCAGAGGATGTATTAGAGCAGAGTAAAGTGTTGTGCACTACATATGAGTAGTGATAGGTGGCTCCAGCTGGGTGTGAATGTAGTGGTCAGTGATATAACGTCACGCTTCAGTTGTATGATGTGTATGTTAGTATAGTTGAGCAGTATGATGTATGTAATGGACGTGGGATGGCGTGTGTGGGGAGGGAGGTAGGGAGAGAAGGGGAGGGAGGTAGGGAGAGTGGGGAAGGGAGATAGGGAGGGAGGGAGATAGGGTGGAATAGTATCGCCACATAAATGAAAGTCATTGTTTGCGATAATCCACACAATCTTACATTTAGTCGCGACTTAAATTTGCAGGTAACAATATTGCATGTGCTATATTACTATTTATAGCAACACTAACACATGTACACCAGCATAAACACCACACACACACACACACACACACACACACACACACACACCACGAATACCTGTCAGGAAGACAGCAGCGAGTCATGGTACGTGGCGAGGTGTCAGAGTGGGCGCCGGTGACGAGTGGGGTTCCACAGGGGAAGGAATAGACTCCGAAGTGTCCCTGTTTGCAGATGATGTGAAGTTGATGAGAAGAATTCAATCGGACGAGGACCAGGCAGAACTACAAAGGGATCTGGACAGGCTGCAAGCCTGGTCCAGCAATTGGCTCCTGGAGTTCAACCCCACCAAGTGCAAAGTCATGAAGATTGGGGAAGGGTAAAGAAGACCGCAGACGGAGTACAGTCTAGGGGGCCAGAGACTACAAACCTCAATCAAGAAAAAAGATCTTGGGGTGAGTATAACACCAGGCACATCTCCTGAGGCGCACATCAACCAAATAATTGCTGCAGCATATGGGCGCCTAGCAAACCTAAGAACAGCATTCCGACATCTTAATAAAGAATCGTTCAGGACCCTGTACACTGTGTACGTTAGGCCCATACTGGAGTATGCAGCACCAGTTTGGAACCCACATCTAGCCAAGCACGTAAAGAAGCTAGAGAAAGTGCAAAGGTTTGCAACAAGACTAGTCCCGGAGCTAAGGGGTATGTCCTACGAGGAGAGGTTAAGGGAAATCGACCTGACGACACTGGAGGACAGGAGATATAGGGAGGACATGATAACAACATATAAGATACTGAGAGGAATTGACAAGGTGGACAGACAGAATGTTCCAGAGATGGGACACAACAACAAGGGGACACAGTTGGAAGTTGAAGACTCAGATGAATCACAGGGATGTTAGGAAGTATTTCTTCAGTCAGAGTGGTCGGGAAGTGGAATAGTTTGGGAAGCGATGTAGTGGAGGCAGATTCTATACATAGCTTTAAGAAGAGGTATGATAAAGCTCATGGCGCAGGGAGAGTGACCCAGTAGCGGCCAGTGAAGAGGCGGGGCCAGGAGCTGTGACTCGACCCCTGCAACCACAACTAGGTGAGCACACACACACACACTCAGCACTTAACACTATTTGTATCACACTTTTAACACTGGTAAAATGATAGGAGGACAAGTGTGTGGTGGACTTACAGGTGAGATTACGTAGTGTTGTCGTCGTGTATCGTGTTCTGACACCATCATTACCTGTATATATTTCATACTAAATAACAACGTCCCACCACTATATATTGGACAAGAAATGAAGCCAGGAAATAATACATATAATCTGAGTTTATTATCTTGACATATTCTGTTTTTTATGAGGCTCACTTGCAGGCAGTGACACAGCACAGGCCAGTGATGGTGGTGTCTAGCACTGAGGCAGGTCACTGTGACACAGTACAGGCCAGTGGTGGTGTCTAGCACTGAGGCAGGTCACTGTGACACAGTACAGGCCAGTGATGGTGGTGTCTAGCACTGAGGCAGGTCACTGTGACACAGTACAAGCCAGTGGTGGTGTCTAGCACTGAGGCAGGTCACTGTGACACAGCACAGGTCAGTGATGGTGGTGTCTAGTACTGAGGCAGGTCACTGTGACACAGCACAGGCCAGTGATGGTGGTGTCTAGCACTGAGGCAGGTCACTGTGACACAGCACAGGCCAGTGATGGTGGTGTCTAGCACTGAGGCAGGTCACTGTGACACAGCACAGGCCAGTGATGGTGGTGTCTAGCACTGAGGCAGGTCACTGTGACACAGCACAGGCCAGTGATGGTGGTGTCTAGCACTGAGGCAGGTAACTGTGACACAGTACAGGCCAGTGGTGGTGTCTAGCACTGAGGCAGGTCACTGTGACACAGTACAAGCCAGTGGTGGTGTCTAGCACTGAAGTAGGTCACTGTGACACAGTACAAGCCAGTGGTGGTGTCTAGCACTGAGGCAGGTCACTGTGACACAGTACAGGCCAGTGGTGGTGTCTAGCACTGAGGCAGGTCACTGTGACACAGTACAGGCCAGTGGTGGTGTCTAGCACTGAGGCAGGTCACTGTGACACAGTACAGGCCAGTGGTGGTGTCTAGCACTGAGGCAGGTCACTGTGACACAGTACAGGCCAGTGGTGGTGTCTAGCACTGAGGCAGGTCACTGTGACACAGTACAGGCCAGTGGTGGTGTCTAGCACTGAGGCAGGTCACTGTGACACAGCACAAGCCAGTGGTGGTGGTGTCTAGCACTGAAGTAGATCACTGTGACACAGTACAGTCGATGTGTTCTTGTTCAGTGCATCAATCTTGTTGGACTGAACTTATGGACTCCAGGCTGAGGGACTGATTACCTCAAACTCCTCATCTTCCACAATTCTCTGCATTGGACTGGAAAAACCACTGGCTGGCGAAACGTTTCCAGAATAAAGATACCCTACTGTTGCACAAGTGTCTCATTTATCAACTTGTGTTTTTTCTGAACCATTTATTCACAGCCGTGTTAGGTGTTGTGATATTTAGCTCAGTAATGGTCGACCCAAGACAGCAGCCAGAGTTCCAGCTTCTCGCTTTAAGACTAAGTAAAATGGATCACCATTGCGGTTAATGGGAAGAGATTTAAGGCGTTGTATGGTCCCCTATGGGTTTAATAATTCTCCATGATTATAAAACCTTGCAAGAGATCTAAAGTAGAGAAGTCAATCTTGTCAGAGAATAAACCAATAAGTGTCTTCAAGAGGGAAGTTGTTGCAGGCAGTCCCTGCTCACACCTGTGGTGGTGTTGCTTTTTAAGGGCAGGCAGTCCCTGCTCACACCTGTGATGGTGTTGCTTTTTAAGGGCAGGCAGTCCCTGCTCACACCTGTGATGGTGTTGCTTTTTAAGGGCAGGCAGTCCCTGCTCACACCTGTGATGGTGTTGCTTTTTAAGGGCAGGCAGTCCCTGCTCACACCTGTGGTGGTGTTGCTTTTTAAGGGCAGGCAGTCCCTGCTCACACCTGTGGTGGTGTTGCTTTTTAAGGGCAGGCAGTCCCTGCTCACACCTGTGGTGGTGTTGCTTTTTAAGGGCGAAGACGGCTTATGCTGTATGAGCCCTACCCCTAGAAGTCTAGTGTTTGAACGCTCACTTAATGCTGAGATACTGCTCAATCTGCCCGTGGCATAGAGAAAGGAATACTTAGCACGTAGAATATGATCAATATTATCGGTTGTGGTGGTTGTTGGACAACGTGTTGCTAGTATCAGTGGTCTGGCTTCCATTAGCCTGGAGGCCCAGTAAGTTATATATTCACTCTATAATATTATATCAGATTAAACACAAACTTTTAGTATAATGAGGTTGTTAAGGAGTTGTTGAGGTCCTGCTATAACTTAGGTTGTGTAGGCCTGCGGGCAGCTAGCAACCATAGCCAAGTTGACCACGTAGTCAAGAGGAAAGTCTGGTCTCAGGCCGGACTACGGAGGATTGAGTAAGTATACAAACATGTAACCTGACCTGGCTGGGTCGGGGCATTTGCTTAAGCCGGTGGGAGACTTGGACTTGCCTCGCATGGGCCAGTAGGCCTGCTGCAGTGTTCCTTCTTTCTTATGTTCTTATGTTCTTATAAATTTAGGCATTAAAAATAATGCAAACAAGGTGACGGTTATTTCTTTAAGGTTGAATTATGATTACAAGTAATGAAAATAAGAATATTGACCCCTGGAAACCTGTCACATGTATGCCACAGGTTTACAACAAGATAATATAAACATTAACACGATGGGAGAGGATGGGGTTAGAGAGGTTAAATGTTGTTAATGTGGCCAGGCAGAAGACAGCTTGACGACAGCATCATACCATTAACTTGACAGCCACTGCAGCCATCATGAATATTGATGTCCACCTGATGCCTACGCACTCACATCAACACGCTAAATATAGTGTCTTATCTTCTACGACATGTTATTGTGACTTACAAGAAGTATCGCGCCCTTAAAAGACACTATTGCATATTACTGGATGAACACTTGCTTAACCTGTGACTTGTGTGTAAGTTGGCCACCCCAGTCGCTCGCCCACTCCATCTTAACAAAAATAATGTTTAACAACCTACATCACTTGTAAACAATGACTTTCTTGTGGTTTACCAAAAATAATGTTCTAACAAGGTGTGAATAAATGGTTTACAAAACTGACAAGTTGATAAATGAGACTTGTGCAGCGTTTGAGTATATTTTGGAAACGTTTCGCCACGCAGTGGCTTCTTCAGTTCGATGCAGAGAAAGGTGGAAGATGAGGCGTTCGAGGTAATCAGTCCCTCAGTCTGGAGTCGATGTGTTCAGTCCAAAAGTGCACTCTTGTCAAGACTGATGAACTGAACATGACAACTGGTGTTGAAGACACACTGAACATGACAACTGGTGTTGAAGACACACTGAACATGACAACTGGTGTTGAAGACACACTGAACATGACAACTGGTGTTGAAGACACACTGAACATGACAACTGGTGTTGAAGACACACTGAACATGACAACTGGTGTTGAAGACACACTGAACATGACAACTGGTGTTGAAGACACACTGAACATGACAACTGGTGTTGAAGACACACTGAACATGACAACTGGTGTTGAAGACACACTGAACATGACAACTGGTGTTGAAGACACACTGAACATGACAACTGGTGTTGAAGACACACTGAACATGACAACTGGTGTTGAAGACACACTGAACATGACAACTGGTGTTGAAGACACACTGAACATGACAACTGGTGTTGAAGACACACTGAACATGACAACTGGTGTTGAAGACACACTGAACATGACAACTGGTGTTGAAGACACACTGAACATGACAACTGGTGTTGAAGACACACTGAACATGACAACTGGTGTTGAAGACACACTGAACATGACAACTGGTGTTGAAGACACACTGAACATGACAACTGGTGTTGAAGACACACTGAACATGACAACTGGTGTTGAAGACACACTGAACATGACAACTGGTGTTGAAGACACACTGAACATGACAACTGGTGTTGAAGACACACTGAACATGACAACTGGTGTTGAAGACACACTGAACATGACAACTGGTGTTGAAGACACACTGAACATGACAACTGGTGTTGAAGACACACTGAACATGACAACTGGTGTTGAAGACACACTGAACATGACAACTGGTGTTGAAGACACACTGAACATGACAACTGGTGTTGAAGACACACTGAACATGACAACTGGTGTTGAAGACACACTGAACATGACAACTGGTGTTGAAGACACACTGAACATGACAACTGGTGTTGAAGACACAACATGAAACTATGTAGACACTGAAATACAACTGGTGTTGAAGACACACTGAACATGACAACTGGTGTTGAAGACACACTGAACATGACAACTGGTGTTGAAGACACACTGAACATGACAACTGGTGTTGAAGACACACTGAACATGACAACTGGTGTTGAAGACACACTGAACATGACAACTGGTGTTGAAGACACACTGAACATGACAACTGGTGTTGAAGACACACTGAACATGACAACTGGTGTTGAAGACACCTGAACATGACAACTGGTGTTGAAGCACACTGAACATGACAACTGGTGTGAAGACACACTGAACATGACAACTGGTGTTGAAGACACACTGAACATGACAACTGGTGTTGAAGACACACTGAACATGACAACTGGTGTTGAAGACACACTGAACATGACAACTGGTGTTGAAGACACACTGAACATGACAACTGGTGTTGAAGACACACTGAACATGACAACTGGTGTTGAAGACACACTGAACATGACAACTGGTGTTGAAGACACACTGAACATGACAACTGGTGTTGAAGACACACTGAACATGACAACTGGTGTTGAAGACACACTGAACATGACAACTGGTGTTGAAGACACACTGAACATGATGTTAGTGTAAGTGATTATTGGACAGGAGGCCAAGGTGGAGGGGGGAGGGGAAGTATAATGAGGTTAGGCAGGGGGGAAGGCTGCCACATAAGGGTGGTGTTCTGAGGTTGGGCACGGGTAGGGGGTAGAGGAGCGGCAGGCCAAGCCTCACACAAAAAAATAACAAGACGACCGCTACCTTATTAGCCTTACCTCGGCCCCTCTCTCTCTCTCTCTCTTCCTCTCTCTCCCCCTCCCCCTCCCTTTCTCCCCTCTTCTTTCCTCTACCATCTATCTATTACTGCTTTTTTCCTCTCTTCCTCCATGCACTTGTGACACTTCTGTGCACCAGGTGTCGTGCACTTGAAGTATGTTGCTCATTAGTACCTTGTTGATCTTGAGAAAATGGGAACATTTGTATGCTCAGTGAAGCTTTCAGTCATAGGACCGAGACCTCGGTCTGATTCGCCGGTCCACTATGTGGACCACTATAGATCCCATCATAAGATGTGGCAAGACCAGCAGTAACAGTCTGGGTGATCAGGTACTGATCCACCGGGAGGCCTGGTCAAGGACTGGGCCGCGGAAGCGTTGACATCCCCCCCCCCGGAAAACCCTCCAGGTAGGGTAGGTAGGCTTTCCACACCATATAAGAAACCAAAGTACACCACACAGTTGTTCCCACAGTGTGGGAACAACTGTGTCTCAGTGTGGGAACAACTGTGTCTCAGTGTGGGAACAACTGTGTCTCAGTGTGGGAACAACTGTGTCTCAGTGTGGGAACAACTGTGTCTCAGTGTGGGAACAACTGTGTCTCAGTGTGGGAACAACTGTGTCTCAGTGTGGGAACAACTGTGTCTCAGTGTGGGAACAACTGTGTCTCAGTGTGGGAACAACTGTGTCTCAGTGTGGGAACAACTGTGTCTCAGTGTGGGAACAACTGTGTCTCAGTGTGGGAACAACTGTGTCTCAGTGTGGGAACAACTGTGTCTCAGTGTGGGAACAACTGTGTCTCAGTGTGGGAACAACTGTGTCTCAGTGTGGGAACAACTGTGTCTCAGTGTGGGAACAACTGTGTCTCAGTGTGGGAACAACTGTGTCTCAGTGTGGGAACAACTGTGTCTCAGTGTGGGAACAACTGTGTCTCAGTGTGGGAACAACTGTGTCTCAGTGTGGGAACAACTGTGTCTCAGTGTGGGAACAACTGTGTCTCAGTGTGGGAACAACTGTGTCTCAGTGTGGGAACAACTGTGTCTCAGTGTGGGAACAACTGTGTCTCAGTGTGGGAACAACTGTGTCTCAGTGTGGGAACAACTGTGTCTCAGTGTGGGAACAACTGTGTCTCAGTGTGGGAACAACTGTGTCTCAGTGTGGGAACAACTGTGTCTCAGTGTGGGAACAACTGTGTCTCAGTGTGGGAACAACTGTGTCTCAGTGTGGGAACAACTGTGTCTCAGTGTGGGAACAACTGTGTGGGACAATCATTGTGGTTAATAAAAGTATCTACTGCATCTACGTCCCATTAACCCCATGCACGTAGATTAATGAGATACTTGTGCAACATTCGGGTATTTTGATTCTGGAAACGTTTCGCCAGTCAGTGGCTTCTTCAGTCCAATGCAGAGAAAGGTGGAAGTTTGAGGTAATCAGTCCCTCAGCCTGGAGTCGATGTGTTCAGTCCGTCAATCTTGATAAAAGTGCAGTATAAAGATAGCCAAATGTTATACAAGTGTCTCATTAATCAACCTGGCGTTTTTTTTAAACCATTTATTTACATCTATGCACGTACTTGACCGTCAACATGGCGGACGCTCACCATGTGACGTCACGAGCACACTTGGTTCATGTGAAGCAAGTTGTGATTATTGGCATCCTGGGATCTAGATGACGTACTGCTGACGCTGAGTATGATAAAATACCCACAAGTTGATAAATAAGACACGTGTGCAACAGTTAGGTATCTTTATTCCGAAACGTTTCACCTACACAGTAGGCTTCTTCAGTCGAGTACAGAGAAGGCAGCAGAAGCAGTAGAGATGTAAAGACGATGTAATCAGTCCATCACCCTTGAAGGCGTAGTTTTGAGGTTGTCAGTCCCTCAGCCTGGCTGTGCTTGGAGAAAACAATAACTCTGGTCACAGGTGTATTTGTGTACTGAAACTTCGTCATGAGCGAATGTAAGCAATTCATTGTGGTTAATGGGATTGAAACCCTCGGTGTGGTGGTCTTGGGATTACCAGCCTGTCGTTGGTAATCCCGGAAGTACAAGACTCAGGGTTCGAGTCCCGCTCACTACATTGAATTGTTTACATTTGTTCATGAAGTTTCAAACACACAAATATACCTGTGACCGGTTTCCAGAGTTATTGTTGCCTCGAAGTCCAGCCTGTAAATAGGCTCGGTAAGAAGTCACACTGGGCCATCCTAGTGTAACTTTGTAGTTGTTGGGGGGAGGGGAAGGCAGGTCTGGATGCAAAGTCTGTTAGGTTATATCAGAGCCTGCCAGAGCCTGCCAGAGCCTGTGAGAGCCTGCCAGAGCCTGTGAGAGCCTGCCAGAGCCTGGCAGAGCCTGCCAGAGCCTGGCTCCATCAAAGAACTTTTTGTCACGAGCCCCAACATTGTCCCTAAGGTATTGAGGGAGAACCGCTGCTACAAGTTCGCTGGCTGCCACACACGAAGGGAGGAATACAAGGAGTGCAATATATGATGCCATACGGACTTTAGTGTCTCCTAGTCTGACTGGAAGTGTAGCTTGGTTCCAATGTCCATCATCTAGAGTGACGTTGAGTACTTTTGTGAATATCAACCTCAGAAACTGTTATATTCATATAGTTTAGGTATATATATATATATATATATATATATATATATATATATATATATATATATATATATATATATATATATATATATATGAGGTACTTGACTTCAGGTGCCTGTCCAGTGCCTGCTTGAAGACAGCCAGGGTCTATTGGTAATCCCCTATGTACGCTGGGAGGCAGTTGAACAGTCTTGGGCCCTGACACTATTGTGTTCTTCAACGTGCTAGTGGCACGGCCACATACTGGGTAATCGGAGGTCTGTAATCACAAAAAGGTTGAGTACCCCTGCATTAAGAGTGTGGCTGATAGATGAGTGAACCAAGAAACTAGTTAACGAGGGTTGGACTTGTCAGTGAGGGAGTACGGGGATGAGAGAAGTCTTGTTACACGGGTACTGGTTTATGAGATTATACATGTTGAGGGTGAGAGTACACAGGCAGCAGCTCCACAAATCTCGTACAGAGTGAGGTGAGCCACAGTGTCATCACCACGACTCCTGGCTCTCCTGGAGAACTCATAAATGTTTCAGAGTGGTCCATTAAGTCTCGTGGCCACCAGAAGCAGTCAGTCCCCGGGACAGACAATAAACTCACTCAACCTCAACACTAATAAAAATATGTTTTATGTCCTTCAAAAACTGGCTAATGTTCCCATATTTCCTGTCGATGCATCTTCCACCATATATATATATATATATATAACACTAATAATATATATTTTATGTCCTTCTAAAACTGGTAATGTTCCATATTTCTCGATCATCGTCACCATAATATATATATATATATATATATATATATATATATATATATAATAATATATATGGTGGGAACAGATGACATCACAGGAAAATATGGAACATTAGCCAGTTTAGAAGGACATAAAACATATATTTATTAGTGTTATAATATATATATATATATGGTGGAAAAGATGACATCGACAGAAATATGGGAACATTAGCCAGTTTTGAAGGACATAAAACTATTTTATTAGTGTTAGGTTGAGTGAGTTTATTGTCTGTCCCGGGGACTGACTGCTTCTGGTGGCCACGAGACTTAATGGACCACTCTGAAACATTTATGAGTTCTCCAGGAGAGCCAGGAGTCGTGTGTGATGACACTGTGGCTCACCTCTCACTCTAGTACGAGATTTGTGGAGCTGCTGCCTGTGTACTCTCACCCTCAACATGTATAATCTCATAAACCAGTACCCGTGTAACAAGACTTCTCTCATCCCCGTACTCCCTCACTGACAAGTCCAACCCTCGTTAACTAGTTTCTTGGTTCACTCATCTATCAGCCACACTCTTAATGCAGGGGTACTCAACCTTTTTGTGATTACAGACCTCCGATTACCCAGTATGTGGCCGTGCCACTAGCACGTTGAGAGAACACAATAAGTGTCAGGGGCCCCAAGACTGTTCAACTGCCTCCCAGCGTACATAAGGGGGATTACCAATAGACCCCTGGCTGTCTTCAAGCAGGCACTGGACAGGCACCTGAAGTCAGTACCTGACCAGCCGGGCTATGGTTCGTACGTCGGACTGCGTGCGGCCAGCAGTAACAGCCTGGTTGATCAGGCTCTGATTCACCATGAGGCCTGGTCACAGACCGGGCCGCGGGGGCGTTGACCCCTGGAACACTCTCCAGGTAAACTACAGGTAATACCACCTTCACCAGACTATGGAAATCATCATCACCATCACCAGTCCTATTAGGTACCAGTATGACTTCAGAGATGTCAATAGCTTGGTTTTACTTTACATATGGATAGCTAGCAGCTGATAGTTTATTCTAATCTAACAACAGCCTTTTTTAATGGCTCCGGGATCATTCCTTCCCTGCCAGGTTTCAAATATTGTCTTATAAATTGGAGAGGAAGTATTAAAGGAATGAAAACTATTGAGAATTATGCAAGAAAATAAAGTTAAGTGAATGTTGAATTCTGTGAGATTTACCTATCATGTTAAATGTTTAAGAGGCATGGCCGTCACGGCCATGCAAGCGGGAGATTCGTCTGTAAAAACTTGCCTATGCTAACCTTCCTATGGTGTAGAAATATACCTAGTTGGATGAATCTTATTGAAGCTAGCTGGCCCAGTGGCTTACGCGACGGTCTGGAGTTTTGAGACTCTCTGACCGCGGGTTCGAACCCCACACGTGGTATGGTTTGTTTGCAATCGTGTCATTACGATTTCGTGAGTCAAGTTAAATTTGTTAGTTAGGGAAAAGTTGTCTTCACTAGCTTATGGAGAATTCTTCACTGTGAGTTTTGTTACTCTTATACTGGTATACTTTTTTCTTTTATAATATTTTGTTATGTCTTTTGTTATCGTTGGCGCCATCAAGAGTAACAAGGTTTCTGCAGCTGCTGACAAGAGGCAGAACCTTAGTGTTCACACTGAACACAGCTGGGCTAGTGTCCACACTGAACACAGCTGGGCTAGTGTCCACACTGAACACAGCTGGGCTAGTGTCCACACTGAACACAGCTGGGCTAGTGTCCACACTGAACACAGCTGGGCTAGTGTCCACACTGAACACAGCTGGGCTAGTGTCCACACTGAACACAGCTGGGCTAGTGTCCACACTGAACACAGCTGGGCTAGTGTCCACACTGAACACAGCTGGGCTAGTGTCCACACTGAACACAGCTGGGCTAGTGTCCACACTGAACACAGCTGGGCTAGTGTCACACTGAACACAGCTGGGCTAGTGTCCACACTGAACACAGCTGGGCTAGTGTCCACACTGAACACAGCTGGGCTAGTGTCCACACTGAACACAGCTGGGCTAGTGTCCACACTGAACACAGCTGGGCTAGTGTCCACACTGAACACAGCTGGGCTAGTGTCCACACTGAACACAGCTGGGCTAGTGTCCACACTGAACACAGCTGGGCTAGTGTCCACACTGAACACAGCTGGGCTAGTGTCCACACTGAACACAGCTGGGCTAGTGTCCACACTGAACACAGCTGGGCTAGTGTCCACACTGAACACAGCTGGGCTAGTGTCCACACTGAACACAGCTGGGCTAGTGTCTGCATTTCTCTTCCAAATGGGATGAATGAAAACTTACTACATTTGATTAGTTGCTGACAAAACTTATCAGTTTCCTTCTTGAAGACAGATAAGGATCTGTTTATAGTTCCCCTTATATATGAAGTGTTGAAAGTCTTGGTCCCTTTACACTTATTGAGTTCTCTTATCATTTTCATTGAGCCCTTCCTTTTCAGTGAAGTTATTTTGTAACGTCTGCCGGGTCTCTTGTTCTAGTAGGGAGTAATTTGTGTGTGTAGATTTGGGACCAGTCTCACCAGAATTTTTCAGGTGTAAAATATGATGTATCTCTCTCACCTACGTTTCAGCAACACAGTTCAAGGGACTTCAAACATTTCCAGTAATTTAGGTGCTTGACTGAGTTTACACGCGATGTGAAGGTTCTCTGTACGTTCTCCAGTTCTGCCGTTTCGCCTGCCTTTAAAGGGGCTGTTAGTGGTGAGTTATATTCCAGTCTAGAGAGAACTAGTGACTTAGTGTATCATCATTTTCCATGCTGTCTCTTGTCATCTCCAAACAGTCTGTATATACACTCTGCTATCTCTGTCATCTCCAGACAGTCTGAATGTACACAATGCTATATCTGTCATCTCAATAATATCAACACTATCCTTTATTTTCAGTAAGAATAACATTATAAATATGTTAGCGCAAATTTGTGCGCACTCTTCGTCATTTGCGTAAACCTCGTGCTATATTATACACAAAGTCTTCCCCTGTGTCATTCACAAGTCTCGGTAAACTGGCCGTGAAAGAGACACATACGAGTTTTCACCCAAGTGTTAACTTTGTCTGGCAGCTCCACCTTAACTTTAATATGTTTCTAGGCAGTGAAGAGTTACAGGAATAACCAAGATAAAAGGCGAGGCTTCGCATCGTTCTCCATTACTGACTGGGTGGTGGTACAGTGCTCCATCAGGGTGCCAAGGCAGTCACACACTGCTTACTGTGCTGTTATACACATCAAAGCACACTGCCATTATCCATTTGATGTAACAGATGCAAAACAACCACCGGGGGAGTTGAATGATAGCTCCAGGCCTTTCGTCTTGCAATCAACACATCTTCAGGAGCTTGCAATGTGAAGAAATGACTAAGAAGTCCAGGTAGATTCTTTCAAGGGAACGACTCCAGCTAGCGAAGAGTCGTCCCCTTGAACGAATCTACCTGGACTTCCTACTCATTTATGCAACATTGCAAGCTCCTGAAGATGTGTTGATTGCAACACGAAAGGCCTAGATGAATCCTTTAACTCGCGATTATTGCTTATTATAGCAGACACTGATTTTCATACATTCATTTTCTTACGATGTTCGCACCTTCACTCTTTTATATATATTTTTAAGTTCAGTTAGCCTACTTAAGCCTATGAAAAAACATGGATAACTACGAGAAAATAAAAAGCATCGCCGCGATGTGTCTGGCAGTGAGGTGGGTAACCACATCCAGGAAACATTGACATATGCACGAACGTCATCGGTGGTGTGTGAATGTCTTCTGTGATAACGACT
Source organism: Cherax destructor (assembly GCA_009830355.1). NCBI lineage: Eukaryota > Metazoa > Arthropoda > Malacostraca > Decapoda > Parastacidae > Cherax > Cherax destructor. The sequence continues at coordinate 486,754 of WNWK01000452.1, forward strand.
GGTGATAAACTTAAACATTCTCGCACCACTGGTGATAAACTTACACATTCTCACACCACTGGTGATAAACTTACACATTCTCGCACCACTGGTGATGAACGTTCACTTATGGACGTTTCCTGTTTTTCATCAACCAATTCGTTGCTAGACACATCATGGGCAGGATTTTTTTAATTTACTTATTTTTGACTAAATATAAGTTTTTTGAAAAAATTCTATAACGTAACTTAGTCCAACTTAACCTTGACCCAGCCTAACCTGACCTAGAATAAATAGCATATCATTTATATGTATATATATGGAAAGCTAAGAAACTGACGTTGGGAATGGCGTAATAAAAATAATAATAATAATTTATTTTCCAGTGAGACACATTTGATATGAATGTTTCTTGCAAGGGAAAGACCGCTATTTCTCACCTCGCTCGCCTTCTTTACCACCCCATTTCTTTCCCTTCCTCCCCTCTCTTTCCTCTTACTGCCTGTTCCTTCACCCAGTGCTGCTTCTCAGCAGTAGCCTAGCATCACCTCAGCTGTGGCTGACTCGCTGTTCGCCTCGCATATAAAGTTCCCTAAGTGTAAAGTCTTGCTGGGGCTCTGGACTCCTTCACTGAGCGTCACATAAGAACATAAGAAAGGAGGAACACTGCAGCAGGCCTGTTGGCCCATTCTAGGCAGGTCCTTCACATTCCATCCCACTAACAGAATATTTGTTCAACCTAATTTTCTATGCTACCCAAGAAATAAGCTTTGATAATTTTATTTACTCATGTGCAATTCCCACTCAAATCCAACCCCTCTCACTCATGAATTTATCCAACCTAAATTTGAAACTACCCAAGGTCCTAGCTTCAATAACCCTACTAGGCAGACTGTTCCACTCATCAACTACCCTATTTCCAAACCAATACTTTCCTATATCCTTTCTAAATCTAAACTTATCTAACTTGAATCCATTATTGCGGGTTCTCTCTTGGAGAGATACCCTCAAGACCTTATTTATATCCCCTTTGTTAATACCCATTTTCCACTTGTATACCTCGATAATGTCTCCCCTCATTCTACGTCTTACAAGTGAATGTAATTTAAGGGTCTTCAATCTTTCTTCGTAAGGAAGATTTCTAATGCTATGTATTAATTTAGTCATTCTACGCTGAATGTTTTCTAACGAATTTATGTCCATTCTGTTATATGGAGACCAGAACTGAGCTGCGTAATCTAGGTGAGGCCTTACTAATGATGTATAAAGCTGTAATATAACCTCTGGACTTCTGTTGCTAACACTTCTTGATATAAATCCCAGTAATCTATTTGCCTTATTACGTACGCTTAGGCATTGCTGTCTTGGTTTAAGGTTGCTGCTTACCATCACCCCCAAGTCCTTCTCGCAATCTGTATGGCTAAGTTCTACGTTATTTAACTTATAAGTGCTTGGGTTATGGACACTCCGAGCTTTAGAACTTTGCATTTATCTACATTGAACTGCATCTGCCATTTTTCTGACCAGGAATTGAGTTTGTCTAAATCCTCCTGAAGTTCCGTGACATCTACGTCTGAATCGATTATCCTACCTATCTTCGTGTCATCAGCGAATTTGCTCATATCACTAGTAATTCCCTTGTCAAGGTCATTTATATATATTATAAACAACAACGGGCCCAAAACCGATCCCTGTGGAACGCCACTTGTTACAGATCCCCACTCAGATTTAACCCCATTAATGCACACCCTCTGCTTCCTATTGGTGAGCCATGACTCGATCCATGAAAACACTTTTCCTCCAATTCCGTGAGCAGCCACTTTCTTTAACAGTCTCTGATGTGGTACTTATCAAAAGCCTTACTAAAATCCAAATAAACAATATCGAATTCTTTATCATGATCAACTGCCTCAAAAGCCTTACTTAAAAAGTTAATAAATTAGTTAGGCAGGAACGGCCCCTGGTGAATCCATGTTGAGTATCATTAATCAATTTATGCCTATCGAGTTGGCTTCTTATGTTATCAGCTATAATCGACTCTAATAATTTGCCTACAATTGAAGTTAGACTTATTGGGCGGTAATTT
>WNWK01000453.1:0-202500 GCA_009830355.1 Cherax destructor
CGCCGGTGCCTCATCCACCCCCTCCACCACCACCCCAGGTGACTCATCAACAATAACAACAATGGCTGACTCTCCCTCACCCTACTCAACCACCACCCAAGACGACGGGACAGCAACAGCACCAATCATGAATGAATCTCCCTCAAACCACACTACCTTCATAGGATTTGACCTATCTGAAATGATCTCAGATATGACAAATGATCCTGTCACTCTTAAGTCATACATCACAAACCTAACTGTGGAAAACATGAATCTTCGTACAACACTATCTAAACATGAAACTAAGTTAGCCCACCTTGAAAGCAAGATCCTCAGCCTTGAAAAGAAGTTTACATCAGCTGGAATGGCTGATTTTGGCATGACCCTCCAAACAGTCATAGACAGCCATACAGAGCAAATAACATCCCTAAACACGAAGGTTGAAGATGCTGTCAAGGACTGGAAGAACAACATGGGTACCCAGCTGAACGAATATTTTACTAACCAAGAAGATAAAACTGAGCAAGATAAGTTATCTGACTCAGTAATAATTAGCAGTTCACTCTTTCCAAGTGACATAAACCATACAAACTGCAAAGATGCTACTCTTCAGACCACAAAAGACCACTTAAATATAATAGTGCCAGCATCAGAGATAACAGAATCTCGATTACTAGGTAACCAAGGTAGAAAACAAAGTGTTATGCTTAGATTTCACACGAAAGACAGGAAAAAAAGATCTAATAAGTTCATCTATTAAACGTCAGAACCTCCTATACAGAGTAAGAAAACTTAAACGTGAGAATAATGACAAAATCCACCAGTGCTTCACACGGGATGGGAAAATTCTAGTAAGGAAAACAAATGTAGGCCGTGTTTACTATATCACGAATGAAAATGAACTGTCCAACTTCCTTAGAGATCCTAATCTTACAGAGTCTGACCAACCTCAGAGACCAAATCCTTAGACTACGTTAGTGCAATTAAATTCCATAATTGTCCTAGTAACTGCTACCTCACTATCTCAAATTTCTCACACAATTGATTGTGTGACTTATTTTGTATTTCTTGTATTAGAAGCAACTACCTCATTATATGTAACTTTTTATATAACTTTTTATATAGTATATCTTTTTTTCTTTAATTGCAATTATTTGCAATATACTTTTTAATACATATTTACCATTACCATTTTCCAACCTTAACTATATACAGTGGACCCCCGAGTTTCGTAAACCCCGGAAATCGTACAATTATGTAAGTATAATATTGTAAGTGCTTGTGGAAGTGTATTTTTGGGATCTGAAATAGACTAACCTACGTGACAATATTTCTTAAAGGAGTAAATTCGTTCGGTAATGGCACTTGAGCAGGCTTCTGGAATGAAGTTTTTACGAAACTCGGGGGTCCACTGTACAGTGGACCCCCGGTTTTCGTGATTTTTTTGTTCCAGAATGCTGTTCAAGTGCCATTATCAAACGAATTTATTCCCATAAGGAATAATGTAAAGTAGACTAGTCCTTTTAGACCCCCAAAAATACACTTGCAAAAGCATTTAAAAAAATACACTTACATAAAATGGAGAGTTTGGAGCAGGACGAACACTGGGGGTCCACTGTACAGTATTATTAATCACTTTATTTACTTAAAATTGATTAAAACCTGTACTTTGTACAATTAATCTCTATATTCTCTTAAAATATTTCTTTGCATTCATTTACCTCATATTGTCTTTTATAAATTCTAAAACTTCAACCAGTGCAATATTGAATTCAAATAATTGTCCAAAACAAGTAAATACTAGTTATAGTAACTATTCCAACCATTTCATTAGCCAGTTCAATTAGTAAATCATCAACATTGTACAAATATTCTATATCTCTGTGAAAAATTGTTCAAAATTGTAATAATCCAATACAGTGGATCCCCGGTCTTCGTCCTGCTCGAAACTCGCCCTTTTATGTAAGTGTATTTTTTTAAATGCTTTTATAAGTGTATTTTTGGCAGTCTAAAAGGACTAGTCTACTTTACATTATTCCTTATGGGAATAAATTCGTTTGGTAATGGCACTTGAACAGCATTCTGGAACGAAAAAATCACGAAAACCGGGGGTCCACTGTAGTTAGTATACGTATATAACTTTTTATATACAGTGGACCCCCGCTTAATGAGCAAAATTCATTCCAGAAGCCTGCTCAAGTGCCATTACCGAACGAATTTACTTCCTTAAGAAATAATGTCACGTAGGTTAGTCTATTTCAGACCCCCAAAAATACACTTCCACAAGCACTTATAATATTATATTTACATAATTGTACAATTTCCGGGGTGCTCGTTAGGCGGGGGTCCACTGTACTTACATAATTGTATGATTTCCGGGGTGCTTGTTAGGTGGGGGTCCACTGTATATCCTTTTTTTTCTTTAATTGCAATTATTTGCTATATACAGTGGTACCTCGACTTACGATGGTCCCCAAACTCACCCTTTTATGTAAGTTTATTTTTTTAAACGCTTTTGTAAGTGTAATTTTGGGGATCTAAAAGGACTAGTCTATTTTATATCATTCCTTAAGGGGATAAATTCGTTTGGTAATGGCACTTGAACAGTATTCTGGAATGAAAAAATATCGTAAGTCGAGGTACCACTGTATATTTTTAATACACATTTACCACTACCATTTTCCAACCTTAACTATATACTATAGTACAGGTATCCCTCAACATTCGCGAAGGTTAGGGGATCAAGAGCCTCGTGAATGTTGAAAAATCGCGAATGTTTGGTGCCCCAATATATTGTAGGGAAATATAATACAATACTGCTTCCTTAACCTATTGAACCATGAACAATCATAAAACACATATAAACATCGTAAAATAATGTACTATATACATGTTATTTTGACATGAGCTGGCTGTGGAGGGAGGCCTGTAATAGTATAATTATACAATACGTATTTTATAGTGTTGTGAAGTGTCATGGGGAATCAAGTTACTGACACACTGCTTCTTCTTCTGCTGTATGTAGCTCCGCCCACTTTGTAATGATGCCAAATGTTGAATTAAATATGTATACATTAGAACAAAAAATGAAACTCCAACTTCATAACTTTATTTTAATTTGCATAACTCATATAATACAGAAAACAATAAAAAAGTAAAATACACATACGAGTTAAGCTTACAGAAAAATACATTAAATTCACCATCTACTATTGGAGGGAGGGAGAGGCGCAGTAATATTCAGTGTCTGGTGAGTCGTCATGGGTGTTGGATGTTAGCCTTAGCGCTAATAATATTATTATTATAATCAAATAGAAGTGCTAAACCACAGGGGCTTAGCGCTAATAAAATGTTGTGTAATTACTAATACAGTGGTACCTCGACTTACGATGGTCCCCAAACTCACCCTTTTATGTAAGTTTATTTTTTTAAATGCTTTTGTAAGTGTAATTTTGGGGTCTAAAAGGACTAGTCTATTTTACATCATTCCTTATGGGGATAAATTCGTTTGGTAATGACACTTGAACAGCATTCTGGAATGAAAAAATATCGTAAGTCGAGGTACCACTGTATTAGTAATAAAGGTTATCTATCTATTACATTTATTCCAAATTGATATCAGAAACATGATAAATACCCTAGAACTGTAATAAAGATGCTGAAATGAATAATAATAATTTATAATAATTGATCTGGAGCACTTTAAATGTTATCAGTATTTGGTAGCTGACATTTAGAGCACTCCACAGCAATTATTATTAATTATTATTATTATTACCCTACAATACAGTGGACCCCCGAGTTTCGTAAACCCCGGAAATCATGCTTTTATGTAAGTATAATATTGTAAGTGCTTTTGTAAGTGTATTTTTGGGGGTCTGAAATAGACTAACCTACGTGACATTATTTCTTAAGGACGTAAATTTGTTCGGTAATGGCACTTGAGCAGGCTTCTGGAATGAAGTTTTTACGAAACTCGGGGGTCCACTGTATATTGTAAGAAAATAATAATATTAACATTAATAATAATAATAATAAATAATAATAATAATTAATAATAATTGCTGTGGAGTGCTCTAAATGTCAGCTACCAATACTGATGACATTTAAAGTGTTCCAGATCAATTATTATAAATTATTATTATTCTAAAAATAATAAATGCTATTTTTGCATTTGTTCTTATAACAAGAGTGATTTAGGCATGTTTACCCTGATGTAAACATCTTTTATGGTGGCGGTCTGCCTGCTCTTACCCCTCATATAATATGGCATATATTATTCATTTCAGCATCTTTATTACAGTTCTAGGGTATTTATCATGTTTCTGATATCAATTTGGAATAAATGTAATAGATAGATAACCTTTATTTAGTACATTCATTACTTACTGCTTCCTTAACCTATTGAACCATGAACTATCATAAAATGCATGAAAACATAGTAAAATACAGTGGACCCCCGGTGTTCGTCCATTTTTCGTAACAGAATGCTGCTCAAGTGCCATTACCAACCGAATTTATTCCCTTAAGAAATAATGTAAAGTAGACTAGTCGTTTTAGACCCCCAAAACTACACTTATAAAAGCATTTAAAAAAATACACTTACATAAAAGGGAGTGTTTTGAGCAGGACGAACACCGGGGGTCCACTGTATTGTACTATATAGTACTACATACATGTTATACTGTAGTTTAATAACAAATAATGAACGAAGAAAACACTCAGTGAGTGAGTGGTGGGCGTGGTGGCTGCCGGGTCGGAAGGAAGGTAGTAGGGACGCTCGGGTGGCGGGAAACTTAAATATGATTTGGTGGGTGGGAATTTGGCAGCTGGGAATTTGGTGGCCGGGAATTCGCGAATGTGTGAAGCCCGCGAAAGTAGAAAACGCGAAAGTTGAGGGATACCAGTACAGTGGACCCCCGAGTTTCGTAAAAACTTCACTCCTGAAGTCTGCTCAAGCGCCATTACCGAACGAATTTACTCCCTTAAGGAAAAATGTCACGTAGGTTAGTCTGTTTCAGACCCCCAAAAATACACTTCCATAAGCACTTACAATATTATACTTACATAATTGTACGATTTCCGGGGTGTACGAAACTCGGGGGTCCACTGTATTAGTAATCACTTTATTTACTTAAAATTTGATTAAAACCTTTTTTATTATTAGTCCACTCTACTTTGTACAATTAATCTCTATATTCTCTTAAAATAGTTCTTTACATTCATTTACCTCTTAGTGTCTTTTATAAATTCTAAAATTTCAACCAGTGCAATATTGAACTCAAATAATTGTCCAAAACAAGTTAATACTAGTCATAGTAACTATTCCAACCATTTCATTAGCTAGTCCAATTAGTAAATCATCAACATTGTAAAAATATCCTATATCTCTGTGAAAAATTGTTCAAAATTGTAATAATCCAATAGTTAGTAAGAATAATTAATCTTGTATCATATTATTAAGTTTAGTATATTCCATTGTTCTCAAGTCTAGTTATAGAATCACACTAAATCATATGATTACAGGCTTATATCCTGACATCAACCTATTATTAAATGACTTACATGATTCCAATAGCACTGTAATTACTACACAGCAGATTAAGCAAAGACATTACTCAGAGCCAACAATAACATAACCATCTTTAATTACAATGTTAGATCTTTGAGCAAACATTATGATGACCTCACAGCACTACTCCAATCCCTACAGACCAATATGTCAATCATCACACTCACTGAGACCTGGCTAAAGCTTAGTATCACAGATGACTATGCCATCCCAGGTTATACAGCCATACACAACTGTAGGACTGCTCAGCGAGGGGGTGGAATAGCTATACAGTGGTACCTCGAGTTACGATGGTCCCCAAAATCGCCCTTTTATGTAAGTTTATTTTTTTAAATGCTTTTGTAAGTATATTTTTGGGGGTGTAAAAGGACTAGTCTATTTTACATTATTCCTTATGGGGATAAATTCGTTTGGTAATGGCACTTGAACAGCATTCTCGAACGAAAAAATATCGTAACTCGAGGTACCACTGTATATTACTCAGATCAACTTGAATATATCAATAACTCTTGCACAAGGGATGAGCATGGAGAATATATTATAGCTAAATTTAACCCTTTGGGGGTCGACAGGCCTTCTCGGAAACGTGTTCCTGGGGTCGAAAATTTTTTGGAAAAAAAAAAAAATAATTTTTTCTTATGAAATGATAGAGAATCTTTTTCCGCTCATAACGCCATCAAAATTATGAAATTTGAACGAAAACTAACGGAATTATGCTTTCGCGAAGTTCGCGGTATCTATGACACTAACGCATCGGCGATTTCGCCCACTTTGAGCCCTATTTTCAACAAATTCCAATGTTTCAGTCTCCTAAAATTATAGCTACTTCGCTAGAACTCCATTTCTTTTATCGATTGAGTACAAGAAACCGTCTACAGTCATACCTCGGTTAATGATATTAATCTGTCAGAGAGGGCATATCTTTAACCGAATCAATCGTTAACCGAATCAATTTTCCCCATAAGAAATAATGGAAATAAAATTAATCCGTCCAAGACTTCCAAAAAGTTTCTCGTTGATAAACACCAACAACAAACTTTCCACATCTTCCAGCACTTGTGATCTCTGTTTTGTGATCACAAATGAACCTTTCGCAACAACAGCTTCCTTGATTTTACGTGTATTTTCCTTGGCCACAATGGTAGGATGGTAGAATAGGCTTTACCATACAGCCTGGCCAGCTCAGTGATACGCACTCCACTTTCATACTTTTCATTATCTCCTCCTTCAGTTCTATTGTATTTCTGAGCCTCTTTGCCACAGGCTTACCACTAGGAGCTTTCTTTGGACCCATGGTAGCTTATTTAGCAGTTGCAAGCACTAAAAACAGTGGAATAATAACAATATACTGGTATGAATGCGTGGGTGGAGTGGGTGGGTGGTCGCTCTCGCTTGTAAACAATAGCACACTGACGCTCCCTGGAGTGCGCGCTCAGCTGGGCGCCACGCGGACGCGTCCGGTACGAATGTCGTTAACCGAAGCAAACATCGTTAACTGTAGTCATTTTTTTTACGTCAAAAATATTGTTAACCGAATTTATTGCTATCCGATTACATCGTTAACTGAGGTATGACTGTATTTACCAATTTCATCTACCCAAAATAGTGGTCAGAAAATGGCAATTTTCCAATTTCACACAAATTTCAAATGATGCCAATTTCAAAATAGGGTTCAGAGTAAACAAGGCAGACATTCCTGGCACTAAAATAACATGTTCTCTGTTCATTAGCCACGTCTCCAGGCCCTTGTTCCATTACTTTTGCTTTCCATTTTGAATTTTTATTCTCACACAAAAATAGAAGATTTACTGTTATGTATACAACTGCATCATTGTAAAAATGGTATAAATAATATCAGAGCACTTGTGCATGAATATAAGACTCGCCAGTTGATGTGTATTGGACGCATGGTGTGATTTGTTTACTCTTGAACATCGTCAAAAATCGAACATTTTCGCTACTTTGAGCTCAATTTCAAGGTACTTGTCATTGTCAAACCAATCAAAATCATCTCTATTTCTGTAATATATCTTCCATTCTATCAAATGAGACCAAGAAAACGAGAATACATCAATAATTACCATACGAAAATCGACTGCAAACTCACTGTTTTAATAAAAAAAACTGGTCAGTTTTTTTTTCTCATTATGCAGTGTGCTGCAGGATTTTTTATATACTGCGCACACTGACCACACAGACCCATTCTTTCATATGTATGCCTACCAGACGTTTTCTGCTTAAATTGAGGCCGCTAGAATTTGGGCGTACTAGTACGGCACCAACCCCTGCTCATAAAACGTACTAGTACGGCACCGACCCCGAAAGGGTTAAATCAAAAGACCTGCAAAAAACCCTCACAGTGATAAACATCAACAGACTACCACAGTCAAACATTCACCACTTTAGTGAAAAATTAGGAAACCTGATAACTGATGCACACTTGAACAAAGACCATTTACTGCTCACAGGAGATTTCAACATAAATCTCCTACATGACCAGGACCCACAGGTAACAGAATTCACAAACACTATGAGCAACTGCTTGTTACTACCAACAATATCAAAACCTACAAGAATCTCTGAGACTAGTATTTCATTATTAGACCACATTTGGACAAACAATATAGCCCCTCTAAAATCAGGCATAATCACAGACAACACCACAGACCACTACCCTACCTTTCTCATAACCAACCTAGGTAATTTGCCCCAAGATATTAAAAAAGTTACCTTCAGACTACATAACAAGTCAGCTGTTAAAAACTTTATAACAGCTATGATTGACATCAACTGGAATAATGAGTTAGAAACATATTCAGATACTAATGAATGCATCAATAATTTCTTTAAAAAAACCCACCACCTCTATAATAAACATTGCCCTAAAAAAACTAAACAGATCACAGCTAAGAGACTCAACAATCCCTGGCTAACACCCAGCATCCTTAAATCCATTAACAAAAGGCACCAATATGAAAAACAATACAGAAGGGGTCTAATAACCAGAGAACAATCCAAACGCTACTCTTCAACCCTTACCAGCCTGATAAGAAGGTCAAAAAATTGTATTATGAGAACAGACTACATAACATAAAAGGTGATATGAAAAGACCTGGAAAACCCTATCTGCAATTTAGGGAAAAAAAAAGATATCCAAGAACAATACCATCAAATTATCAAAAACAGATGAACCCCTACTCTCACCAACTGAGACAGCAAACAGACTTAATGTTTTCTTCTCCACCATAGGAAAGAATCTAGCAAGTAAAATCCCAAGCTCGAAAACCCGTCCAATAGACTACCTCGCCAACACCTACCCTAATACACTATTCCTAGATCCTACCAACCCAATAGAAGTCTCGCTCATAATCAAGGCAGGAGACATAAACAGCTTCTTCTTCTTTCAACAAATCGGCCATATCCTACAGAAGCAGGGTGGCCCAAAAAGAAAAACAAAAGTTTCTCTTTTTAATTTTAGTAATGTATACAGGAGAAAGGGTTACTAGCCCCTTGCTCCCGGCATTTTAGTCGACTCTTACGACATGCATGGCTTATGGAGGAAGAATTCTGTTCCACTTTCCCATGGAGATAAGAGGAAATAAGAACAAGAACTAGTAAGAAAATAGAAGAAAACCCAGAAGGGTGTGTATATATATGCTTGTACATGAATGTGTAGTGTGACTTAAGTGTAAGTAGAAGAAACAAGATACAGTATACCTGAAATCTTGCATGTTTATGAGACAGAAAAAAGACACCAGCAATCCTACTATCATATAAAACAAATACATACGTACAGGCTTTTGTTTTACACTCGCTTGGCAGGACGGTAGTACCTCTTTGGGCGGTTGCTGTCTACCAACCTACTACCACAGGACGGTAGTACATAAACAGCTTACCACCCCCGGGCCGCGGGGGCGTTGACCCCTGGAATTCTCTCCAGGTAGACTCCAGGTAGATACAGTGGACCCCCGGCTAACGAACACCCCGGAAATCGTACAATTATGTAAGTATAATATTGTAAGTGCTTGTGGAAGTGTATTTTTGGGGGTCTGAAATAGACTAACCTACGTGACATTATTTCTTAAAGGAGTAAATTCGTTTGGTAATGGCACTTGAGCAGGCTTCTGGGATGAAGTTTTTTCGTTAGCCGGGGGTCCACTGTACTGTCACCAATTATTGCAACACTCTTCAATAAATCCATTGAAACCTCTACCTTCCTTTCAATTTTCAATTCTCAAAATAGCAAGGGTCACCCCGATCCACAAAGGAGGTGATGAAACAGACTTGAATAATTATAGACCAATATCTAATTTACCACTGCTCTCTAAAATCTTTGAAAAATTAATTCATAGACAGATCTATTCCTACCTCGTCTCACACAACGTACTCAACCCCTGTCATTTTGGATTCAGGACCAACAAGGCACAAATGATGCCATTATACACACGCTAGAGTTAATATAGTATACCGCACTTGAGAAGAAAGAAGTCCCACTGGGAATCTTCATTGATCTACGCAAAGCTTTTGATACAGTCGACCATGATTTACTGCCCACAAAATTAGCACACTATGGTATAAGAGGGCACTCGCCAACTACCTAAAGTCATACCTCAGTAACAGAAGCCAATACGTGTACACAAATGGAGCGAACTCTTCCACACAACACATTACAGTCGGAGTCCCTCAAAGAAGTGTACTGGGTCCACTCCTATTCCTCATTTACATCAATGACCTACCGAATGCATCACAACTACTCAAACCCATATTATTTGCAGATGACACAACGTATGTCTTCTCTCACCCAAATCCAGTCATACTGACCAATACTGTTAATGCCGAATTACAGAAAATTTCAACATGGATGACAACTAATAAACTTACTCTAAATACTGACCAGACCTACTTCATACAGTTTGGAAACAGAGCTACAAATGTTCCACTTAACATAACGCTCAATGGTTCACCCATCACCAGACTCACAGAGGGAAAATTCCTAGGAATCCACATTGACAGTAGCCTTAAATTCCAAACACACATACAACAAATTTCCAAGAAAATCTCAAAGACAGTAGACATATTATCAAAGATATGCTACTATGGGCCTCAATCAGCTCTCCTTGCACTATATCACTCACTCATCTACCCATATCTCAACTATGGAATTTGTGCATGGGGATCAACAACATTTAAATCACCTTAGACCACTCATAACCCAGCAAAAGGCTGCAGTCAGAATGATAACAAATTCCCACTCTAGACAGCATACTCCACCAATATTCAAAAGCCTAAAACTACTCACCATAAAGAACATTCACACTTATTCTTATGCCTACTACATACATAGAACTCTACATTCTAATATAAACCCTCGGCTCAAAATTCTCCTCACCAACCTTAACCCTTTCAAGGGTCCAAGGCCATTTTTGGAAGGGGTGTGCCAGTGTCAAAGAATTTAAAAAAAAAAAATCTTATTTTTTCTTATGAAATGGTAGATAATCTTTTTCTGAAGGTAATAAAACCAAAAAGTACGAAATTTGATTGAAAATTGATCTAAATAATGCTATCGCGAATTTTGATGTGTCAGCTATATTTACGCATCAGCGATTTTGCTGACTTTGACTCCCATTTTAGGCCAATTACATTATTCCAGTCGACTCAAATTCTTAGCTATTTCTCTAGTATTATTCTATTCTTTCGATTGAGCACAAGAAATCGCCCAGTCAACTGTTTCAACTACAAAATAAAGGTTGGAAATTGGTAATTTAGCCAATTTAACTCAAAGTTCAAAATATTCCAATTTCAAAATAGGTGCATAATAAACAATGCAGGCATTCCTGGCACTAAACTAACATTTCCTCTGTTCATTAGTTACGTTTTCAGTCTTTACAAATGAATTCCATTTGGATTTTTTATTCACATAATGAATTTTTATTCAAACTAAAAAATGGAAGATTTACTGTTATGCAATATTGTAATAATTGTACAAATAATATCACCACATTTGTGAACGTATATTAGACCCACCAGCTGGCGCGTATTAGATGTGTGAGGTCATTTGTTTACTCTTGAACATAGGCAAAAATTTAACATTTCTGCTAATTTGAGCTCAGTTTCAAGCCATTTGCAGTACTGAAACCAATCGAAATCATCTCTATATCTGTAATATATCTTTCATTCTATCAAATGAGACCAAGAAATCGCAAATACAAATATATAAAGTACACGAAAAAACATTGCAAAGTTGCTCTTTTAATCGAAAATTGCGGTTTCAGTTTTTTTTCTCTCATTATGCACTGTGTGCTGCAGGATTTGTTTTATGTGGTGCACACTTACCACATAGATGTATTCTCTCATATCTAGGCCCAAATTTGCCGCTCAAAGCTTATCTGAGTGAGCTGAGCTCATGACGTAGAACTATCGTTTGGACCCTGAACTCAAAGCCCAAGAACTATGGCACGGACCCTGAAAGGGTTAATAGGACCCATGACCACAACACTAGACACAGATCACTTTTTGATATACCCCGTGTCCATATCAACCTATGTAAGAATTCTATGCACATAAAGGGCCCCAGAATCTGGAATTCATTACCAATAAATACTAAAATAACCTTGTCTGAAAATCAATTTAAGACTCTACTCAAAAACCACCTACTCACCCTAAACTAGATAATCATACTGTAAATTACTTTAAAAAATGCTCAATGTTATTTTCCTATAAAATATAAACAAAATACTACTCATACAGCAAATTACTTTCAAAAATGCTCAATGTTATTTTCCTATAAAATAATTTCAATTTTTACTATTATGTAACCACCTACTCACCCTAAACTAAATACTCATACTGTAAATTTGATCGATCTAATAAGACAAACTCACTCAATTTCTCAATGCCCCTAATGCCATGGCATGCCAGTGGCTCTCCTTGCACTTCAATTTATGATTGTAATAACTAACCTATGTAAACTAGCAACGAAATAAAATATTTGTATTTGTATTATTATATGTATTATTATTATTATTATTATTATTATTATTATTATATTTTATTATTATTTTTATTATTATTATTATTACAATATAAATAATTTGATATTTTTATTCACACCAAAAATAGAAGATTTACTGTTATGCAGACTACTGCATTATTGTAATAATTGTATAAATAATATCAACCCATTCATGACTGTATATTGGAATGGCCAGTCAGACAGGTATTGGACGGTGTTGTCATTTGTTTACTCTTAAATATCTCCAAAGAATCAAACATTTCTGCTACTTTGAGCTCAATTTCAAGGTACTTTTTGTCGTGAAACCAATCAAAATCATATCTATTTCTGTAAAATATCTTCCATTCTATCAAATGAGACCAAAAAAATGAGAATACAACCATAAAAATCATACGAAAATACTGCTAAGGGGCGGCTAATGGCTAAGAAGTGAACTCTGTTATTTATGTTCCAATTTCTTTCATTTTTGGTGTACATTAAGAAAAAAATATTTACCAAAAATCATTTATTATTACATATACGTACAGTAGACCCCCAAGTAACGGTCTGTCCGAATAACATTTTTTTTTGTGTAAAGGTTGCGTTTTTCGGTCACTATTTTTCTTGTGTAGCGGTTTTTACTCGTGTAGCGGTCCGTACCAGACCTGTCTGCCTGCCTGCGCTTGCATGCCTCGCCACGCAGGACGCCAGTCTAGCGTTGTTTACACTTGAGTGAACAATACCCAGAGCGCTCTTTCAAACATTCACAATACATTTGTTGTGTTTATTGGTGGTTTAGTGATTGTCACTGTGAAATAAGTCACCATGGGTCCAAAGAAGCTTCCTAGTGGCACCCCAGTGGTAGCAGGCATGCAGGGAGTGTAGCATTCATGCAGGGAGTGTAGCATTCATGCAGGGAGTGTAGCATTCATGCAGGGAGTGTAGCATTCATGCAGTGAGTGTAGCATTCATGCAGGGAGTGTAGCAGGAAGGCAGGGAGTGTAACAGGCATGCAGGGAGTGTAGCAGGCATGCAGGGAGTGTAGCAGGCATGCAGGGAGTGTAGCAGGCATGCAGTGAGTGTAGCAGGCATGCAGGGAGTGTAGCATTCATGCAGGGAATGTAGCATTCATGCAGGGAGTGTAGCATTCATGCAGGGAGTGTAGCAGGCATGCAGGGAGTGTAGCAGGCATGCAGGGAGTGTAGCAGGCATGCAGGGAGTGTAGCAGGCATGCAGGTAGTGTAGCAGGCATGCAGGGAGTGTAGCAGGAAGACAGGGAGTGTAGCAGGCATGCAGGAAGTGTAGCAGGAAGGCAGGGAGTGCTCCCTCCCCCTGTCCTTCTCCCTATCTTCCAGATGCCAGCAACTCTCTTCAATAAAGGTAAGTAAATGTTATTTTAAATGTTTAATTATAAATTTATAATACTTTATATATATTTATAATTGTTTTGTTTATGTAAAAGTATAGTTAATCTTTACAAAATAATTTTTTTGTGAATATTTTTGGATGTCTGGAACGGATTAATTGTATTTACATTATTTCTTATGGGAAATAAGGTTTCGAGTTTCAAATTTTTCGTGTTGAGGTCTAGCTCCTGGAACGAATTAAGACCGTTATTTGAGGGACCACTGTACAGTGGAACCCTGATTTTCGAACATAATCCTTTCCAGGAGCTTGTTCTAAATTCAAAATGTTCGAAAATCGAATCAATATTTCCCATAAGAAATAATGGAAATACAATTAATCCGTTCCAGAAACCCAAAAATATTAAAAAAAAAAAATACATTTTAATAAGATTAATTATAGTTCTTCATACATATAAGAATTATACAGAGTAAAGATATATTAAATAAATGCATGTACAGTGGACCCCGAGTATCGTAATTAATCCGTTGAAGGAGCTATTACTTAACACGAAGTTTACGAAATTCAACCATTATTTCCATAAGCAATATTGTAAATACAATTAATCCGTTCCACAAAAATATTCATGCAAAATAATTAAAACAATATATATATATATATATATATATATATATATATATATATATATATATATATATATATATATATATATATATATATATATATATATATATATATATACAGTGGACCCTCGGTTAACAAAAAATTCATTGCAGAAGCCTGCTCAATGCCATTACCGAACGAATTTACGTCCTAAGAAATAATGTCATGTGTTAGTCTATTTCAGACCCCCAAAACTACACTTCCACAAGAACTTACAAAATTATACTTACATAATTGCACGATTTCCGGGTATTCTTAACCGAGGTTCACTGTATATATACAGTGGTACCTCGACTTACGATATTTTTTCATTCCAGAATACTGTTCAAGTGCCATTACCAAACGAATTTATCCCCTTAAGGAATGATAAAAATAGACTAGTCCTTTTAGATCCCCAAACTCACACTTACAAAGCGTTAAAAAATATACTACAAGGGTAGTTTGGACCATCGACAGGTACCACTGTATATATATCAGTGGTACCCCGACTTACGATGGTCCCCAAACTCACCCTTTTATGTAAGTTCATTTTTTAAATGCTTTTGTAAGTGTAATTTTGGGGGTCTAAAAGGACTAGTCTGCTGGCTTTAAAATCACTAACACTACAATCAGCACTGGTTCCAGGCATTTTCTTTGCAAGATCGGCATGCAACTTCCTTGCCTTTTCACAAATGATTGTCTCCGACACACTATCACCCGCTAACTCTTTATCCTTGATCCACACCAGCAACAACTTCTCAACCTCTTCGACTATTTGTGGTCTATTTTTGGCTAGCATATTAACACCTTTTGCAACATCAGCTTCCTTGATTTGTTCCTTCTTAGTCAGGATAGAAGCGATAGTTGACCTGTTTTTGCCAAATATCCTGGCAAGCTCAGAAATTCGCACACCACTCTCGTATTTTTGTATTATTTCCTTCTTCATGTCTATGGTGTTTCTCACTTTCTTCACCACAGGGGTACCACTAGGAACTTTCTTTGGACCCATGGTAGCTTATTTCACAGTCGCACTTAATGAACAAGCTCCAAACACAATTAATTAGTTGTGAAATGTTTGGATGAGCGTGCAGGGTAGTGTTCACTCAAGAGTAAACAACGCTAGACTGGCTCACGGCACTTGCACGGTGCGAGCACCTGGGTGGACAGGTCTGGTACGCACTTGTTTGATTGGTGGGGCGTGTTCGATTGCCGGGACAAAATTTGTTCGAAAAAAGTGTTTGAATTCTGATTTGTTCGATTGCCGAGGTGTTAGAAAATCGGGGTTCCACTGTAATAATAATAATTATAATAATATAATAATAATAATAATAATAATAATAATAATAATAATAATAATAATTATTATTATTATTATTATTATTAATTTAGGGAACTGGAGCACAGATCCAATTCCCTAGATTAAGAGCCCCTCACCAGCGTCAAGGAACCTCCCTTGAGGCCCGCTCGCATCTCAAAATTTTGCTTGCATCTGGAAGCAAAAAATCGACCAAGCGACTGCTCGTATCTCGAAAAACTCACAAGTCAGGGCACTCGTAAGTGGAGGTTTCACTGTATTTCTTATGGGAAAATTCGTTTGGTATACGTCCTGTTTGGTATAAGTCCAAGGTTCTGGAATGGATTAAGGACATATTCCGAGGTACCACTGTATATACAGTGGACCCTTGAGTTTCATGATTAATCCATTCCAAAGAGTCTGCCGAATGGCGAAATTCACGAATGGCGAAACCATTTTCCCCATAAGAAATAATGGAAATCCAATTAATCCGTTTCAGACACCCAAAAGTATTAACAAAAATTTTTTTTTTTAGAGATTAAATACAGATTTTCATACAGAAAATAATGACAAATAAATGTAAAGCACTAATAAAATGGATAAATGAACATTTAACATCACACTTACCTTTATAGAAGACTTGTTGGTGTATGGAACACAGGTAGGAGGGGAGAGGGAGGCGAGTTTATTATGCTTCAATATGACGCTAATATCATCTCTACGGCTTATTTATCTATCACAATTCATCTAATATGACATACATATTAAACAATATTAATAACATAGAAACATGATATACATATACATACTCTAGAATGAATAAAATGTCATTACGAATGTGAAGAGTAAGTGGTGCTGGTGTATTTGTTGGGTTTATAAGGGCCACTGAGAGAAGCCGTACATATGGCAGTGGAGGCGGCATCAGAAGCCACCGCCACTATTCACACTGAAACAATGTACGTAATTTATAAATAAGAAATATTTACACTTTATAAATAAGAAATATTTACACTTTATAAATAAGAAATATTTACACTTACCTTGGAGGAGATGTTAGTTTAATTACTGTAGTTAGTTTGATGGAGGAGATGCTGGCAGAGGTTTAGGGTGGTGGAAGATAGCAGGGTGGCGTATGTTCAGTGGCTCTATATTCCTGCAACAACATTGGAGAGTTACTTTTGTGTCCTTTTTCTATCGCTTAACCCTTTGACTGTTTCGGTCGTATATATACATCTTATGAGCCAATGTTTCGGACGTATTTAAACGCGTAAATTCTAGCGGCTTCAAATGAAGCGGAGAAAGCTGGTAGGCCTACATGTGAGAGAATGGGTTCTGGTGGGTGGCGCAGTGTGAAAAAATCGGGAACTCAGTGGTGCATTGTGGAGCGCCATGTTTGTAGTCCTTGTTCACCATGCTCGCAGTAAGAAGTACCTCACTTCCCGGCGAATTGGAGGTCTTCTTCCCAAGTGATAGTTCTAACAGCGATGGAAGTGCCAGTGAAGTGAATTCCATGGTTTTCAAAAGGGTGTGACCAAAGCAGTGCCCAGGATAACATAATTAGTGATGAAAACCCAGATGACCCCACAACCTTCCACACTCTGGTGCTGGGCCTCTATTCACGTTCACCTGTACCAGGAGAAAGAAGAAACTATTTCCTGTGTACTGGACTTGGATGATGTGAGCAGTGACAGTGATAATGATAGTGATTTCCAAGCTATTGAAAGCAGCTCGAGTTGCAACAGTGAGGGGAAATATTCTCCAGTGAAGCGGCAGTATGTACGACGCAGCATGCGTTCTGGTAGTGTGCCATATGCTATTCCAAGAAAAAGGAGTAAATCTCGGAGTACATCCCATGGCCCTACACCACGAACTGATAGTGAAGATGACGATGATATTGTTACAATGGGGATGCATAATGTGCATGGGGCAGCAGGTGGTGGGTGGTGGTGTTGGCGGTGGCATGAGTCATGTGGCACCAGGAGCAAGCCACACTGCTAACTCAGCACAGCCACAACCAGCCTCAACCACCCCCACACTCCCACAACCTGCACAACCACAACCTCCTTAACCACAACCACCTGTCAATATCCAGTACCCACGAGCAGACCGCATCTGGGATTGGCAGCAAGCTGCCAATTTTGTTCCCAATCCCCATGACTTTGATGAAACACAAAGTGGAATACGACCATCGTGTACACTTGGGAACAATGCCACTGAACTAGAATGCTTTCAGTTATTCTTCCATGAACCCCTGATGGAAATTATTGTCAAGGAAAGCAACACATACTATGAGTACACCATGGCAAACACAATGCTTTCACCAAGGTCACGGCTACACCAGTGGAAGGACACAACTGTGGCAGAGATGTACCTGTTCTTTGCCACAATAATGCTTATGCCACATGTGTATAAGCGCAGTGTCACCACATACTGGTCGACGGAACGCCTGATTTCAACCCCAAGTTTTAGTTATGTTATACCAGTGAATCGATTTTTGATATTGTTACGTATGCTACACTTCTCAGACAAAACAAGGCCTGACAGAAACGACAGGTTATATAAGATCAGGAATGTGTTCATGTACCTGAAACAAAAGTGCTGTATGTATTTTTATCCCTTCAGGAAGCTTGTTATTGGTGAGTCTTTGATTTTGTTCAAAGGCAGACTGTCATTCAAGCAGTATATACCAAGCAAGAGGAAACGCTTTGGTATAAAGTTATTTGTACTGTGTGATTGCAGAATTGGTCTGGTTTTGGATATACAGTGGACCCCCAGAGTTCGTACTGCTCCAAACTCGAACAATTATGTAAGTGTATTTTTGTAAGTGCTTTTGTAAGTGTATTTTTGGGGTCTAAAAGGACTATTCTAATTTACATTATTCCTTATGGGAACAAATTCGTTCGGTAATGGCACTTGAGCAGCATTCTGGAACAAATTAATGACGAACTCCGGGGGTCCGCTGTAATTGTGTACACTGGCAGTAATACATTGAGAGATACCAGGAAGTTATTGGGTATCTCTGGTGATGTGGTTAGAACAATGATGGAACCATATCTTGGTAAGGGGCATACGTATATTATATACTGATAACTGGTACACAAGCCCCATACTCAGTAATTTTTTGCGAGTGAACATGATAGACGTGTGGGGCACAGTGTTTGGAAATCGTAAGCATATGCCTAGGTTCGATGCAGGCACTCATAGAGGTGATGTGCAGGCGTTTGCTGCCAATGACATCATGGTACTTCAGTGGCATGACAAACGTGATGTCACATTGTTGACATCAGTTCACCGAAACGAAATGGCAGACAGTGGCAGGCAGAATAGATCAATGAACCCATTCTAAAACCTGCAGCTTTGATGGACTACAACCTCAATATGAGCTTAGTGGACAAATGTGACATGCAGATTGGGTTTGCTTATTGTGTTCGCAAGAATTATAAGTGGTACATAAAACTCTTTTTCCATCTCTTGACATTTCCATGCTGAATGCTTATAACATGTACAAGTTGAAGACCAACAACAAACCAAAATATGGTGAATTTTGTTTGTCAGTCATCAGACAAATTATATTCAAGTACCAAGGAACAACCCCTGCAATAGACCAGCGCCCACGAAATTATCAACACATGCCCTCTCGTCTGAGGCCTGGTGATCACTACCCCATACAACTGCCTGCTACTACTTTCAAGAAAAGTGCTCAGAAGAGGTGTTTTGTCTGTGTACATACCACAAAACGCCCACAAAAACGCAGACACTCGTTTTATGTGAGGAGTGTAAAACTCCACTGTGCATATACCCATGTTTCAAAGAATTCCACAAGCTGCAGCAGTTCTACGAAAGTGTTCAGTGACTGTACATTTGTATATATATTATAGAACAATAGCAATAAAAAAAATTTTGTTTTGTTGGTTTGTGTAAACAAGTTTTGTAAACAATATAATAATGTTAATGTTTGTGCTGTTATTGTGTTGCATACAACGAGTGTATATATGTACACTGCACCTTACTTTGGTCTCACAGGCCACATAAGTTACTTAGAAAAAAAACATTGAAAATACAAGAAACCTTCTAATGGGAGTTAATGAAAATATACCGGGTGAGCGGCATTCACCGCTGTTGCTATATGCTACTCATTTTCTGCCAACTTTATGCCTCTATATCTCGGTAAGAACTCATCACAAAAAAAAAAAAAATTAGGCTAAAGACAATCAGCAAAATAATCCTAACATTTTGGTAAGAAAAAATATATTTTTTTTTTAATATTTTGTGACATAGAATGACAGTTTCAGAAATGGGCTTGCGACAGTCAAAGGATTAATAACGTTCTTTGTTTCCACAGATACCTCAACGCACCACTCACCTTTTTTCCTTCATCAAATGTACGGTTAACCTCATCCCTCATAAACCCATCCGCTGACAAGTCAACTCCCAAATACAGTGGACCCCCGAGTAACGAGCAAAATTCATTCCAGAAGCCTGCTCAAGTGCCATTACAGAATGAATTTACTCCCTTAAGAAATAATGTCAAGTAGGTTAGTCCATTTCAGACCCTCAAAAATACACTTACAATATTATACTTAAATAATTGTAGGATTTCCGGGGTGCTCGTTACTCGGGGGTTAACTGTATCTGAAAAAATTCACTTCTTCCATACTCCTTCTCTCCAATGTGATATCCAATTTTCCTTTATCTAAATCGTTTGATACCCTCATCACCTTACTCTTATCTATGTTCACTTTCAACTTTCTACCTTTACACACCCTCCCAAACTTGTCCACTAACCTTTGCAACTTTTCTTTAGAATCCCCCAAAAGCACAGTATCATCAGCAAAAAGTAACTGTGTCAACTCCCATTTTGTATTTGATTCCCCATAATTTAATCTCACTCTTCTCCCCAACACCCAAGCATTTACTTCTTTTACAACCCCATCTATAAATGTGTTAAACAACCATGGTGGCATTACACATCCCTGTCTAAGACCTATTTTTACCAGGAAGTAATCTCCCTTTCCCCTACCCACCATAACCTGAGCCTCACTATCTTCATAAAAACTCTTCACAGCATTTAGTAACTTACTACCAATTCCATACAACTCCAACATCTGTCACATTGCTCCCCTTTTCTGAATTCATAAGTGCAATGAAAGCTTTCTTACCTTTATCTAAATACTGTTCTCATATATGCTTCAATGTAAACACCTGATCTACACATCCCCTACCCATTCTAAAGCCTCCTTGCTCATCTGCAATCCTAACCTCTGTCTTATCTCTAATTCTTTCAATAATAACCATTCCATACACTTTACCTGGTATACTCAGTAAACTTATTCCCCTATAATTTTTACAACCTCTTTTGTCCCCCTTCTTTTTATATAAAGGAATTATACACACAATCCCTAGGTACCTTCCCCTCTTTCATACGCATCCCACTCCAGCACTATCTCCCCCTGCTTTTAACATTTCTGTCATGTTCCCATCAGTTCCAGTTGCTTTACCCCCTTTCATTCTACGTAATACCTCATGCACCTTCCCCACACTCACATCCTGTTCTTCTTCACTCCTAAAAAATGTTATACCTCCCTGGCCAGTGCATGAAATTACTGCCTCCCTTTCTTCATCAACATTTAAAAGTTCCTCAAAATATTCCCGCCATCTACCCAATACCTCCAGCTCCCCATCTACTAACTCCCCTACTCTGTTTTTAACTGACAAATACATTCGTTCCCTAGGCTTTCTTAACTTGTTTATCTCACTCCAAAATTATAATATATACAGTATAATATTTATATTATAATACTCAAAGTATAATATACTTATAGCATAAAATATTTAAAGAATAAAATATTATATTTAATACTACCTGATTTAAAAACATAGTCAGCAAAGCTCACCATATTAATAAAATTTATGAAACAATATACAGTAACAAAGCAAGAATTATCTTTACTAACAAAGCCTTATACAGTACATAATTATACAGTAGTCCCCCCCATATCCGTGGGGGATATGTTCCAAGACCTACTGTGGATACCCGACACTGCAGACAGTAGCGAAGCCCACATACAGTGGACCCTCGCTATTCGAACATTCTTCATTCCAGAATGCTGTTCAAGTGCTGTTACCAAACAAATTTATTCCCATAAAGAATGATGTAAATTATATTAGTCCATTTCAGACCCCCAAAAATACACTTATAAAAGCACTTACAATAATAAACTTACATAAAAGGGCAAGTTTGGAGTGTTCGAATAGCGAGGGTCCACTTTATGCCATTTTTCATTTACAGTACATACATACTTATGAAAAAGTTTAATTGATAAATTATGCACAATAAGTCGAGAATTAGCACTTTTTCGCTGATGAGAAGCACTTCATGGCTTCTCTTAGCCTTTGATGAACTACCAGCATCACCACTTTTGTGATTTGGGGTCATTATTAAGCAAAATTAAAGGTTATTTTCAAGCCACGGTAAACTGCGGAAACTGAATCCATAGATACAGGGGTTCTACTGTATTACCATATGAACCTTATTAACATATGGACCTATGTACAGGGAGTCCCTAACTAACTATCAGGTTGAGGTCCTGATATTCGAACAAGCTACACTCCTTGTATTCTCACTTATGTTTTGTTGCTGTTGTTCTCCTGTTGTGATCCTGGCATTCTAACTTAAGAAAGAGTTGTATTCAATTTGTTTAACCTATGAATGAGTTGTGTTTCTGGTGTTACCTGAAGATTACCTGATGGCAATTTCAGGGGTAACCAGGCCCAGTTCCAGACAAAGCCTTTTGGTTAATGGCCTGATCAACTACACCACTGATGCTAGCTGCATGCACTCCAATGTAGGCACCAAAAAGAGCAAAATGGCACAATACTGTGACTGGAATAATATACATATAACCCACACATAGGAGAAAGAAATTTATGAAAATGTTTCGGTTCAACTTAGACCATTAATTATTGACACACAATAGTGTGGAGGCACAATAGTGTATAGGTACCATAGCCAGCTAATCAGGAACCAACTTGAGGAATTTATAAAGTTTTCTCTTGAAGACAGCCAGGAGTCGGCTGGTAATCCCCCTTATGTAAGAGAGGAGGGTGTTAAAACTCTTGGTTCCTTTATATGGCATCCCTGCTTTTCACTGGAAGTATTTTGCAATGTCTGCTGAGCCTCTTGCTCTCACGGGAAATAATTTTGGTGCCTAGATTTGGGACCAATCTGTCCAAAATCTTCCTGGTGTAACTTATAATGTAATATATCTTTCTCACCTACATTCCAGGAATATGGATCAAGGGACATCAAGCATTCCCAGTATTTTAAGTGCTTGACTGAATTTCTAGCCAATGAAGGTTCTCTGTATATTCTCCAGTTTTACAATTTTTCCTGCCTTGAAATGCACCATTAGTGTACAACAATATTCCAGGATAGAGAGCACAAGTAAATTAAAGATGATTATCATTTTCTTGGCATTTGTATGGCTTAAAGAAATAAACATTATTCTTCTTCTTTCAA
Organism: Cherax destructor; assembly: GCA_009830355.1. Taxonomy (NCBI): domain Eukaryota; kingdom Metazoa; phylum Arthropoda; class Malacostraca; order Decapoda; family Parastacidae; genus Cherax; species Cherax destructor. Next base: position 23,366 of record WNWK01000453.1, read on the forward strand.
CAAATCGGCCATTTCCCACCAAGGCGGGGTGGCCCAAAGAGAAAAACAAAAGTTTCTCTTTTTAACTTTAGTAATGTATACAGGAGAAGGGGTTACTAGCCCCTTGCTCCCGGCATTTTAGTTGACTCTTACGACATGCATGGCTTACGGAGGAAGAATTCTGTTCCACTTCCCCATGGAGATAAGAGGAAATAAGAACAAGAACTAGTAAGAAAATAGAAGAAAACCCAGAGGGGTGTGTATATATATGCTTGTACATGAATGTGTAGTGTGACCTAAGTGTAAGTAGAAGTAACAAGACATACCTGAAATATTGCATGTTTATGAGACAGAAAAAAAGACACCAGCAATCCTACCATCATGTAAAACAATTACAGGCTTCCATTTTACACTCACTTGGCAGGACGGTAGTACCTCCCTGGGTGGTTGCTGTCTACCAACCTACTACCTACAAACATTATTATTATTATTATTATTATTTCTTATGCACCTTTTTATAAATAGGAATGTTGTTAATTCAGGTATTCATAAGTGAGAATACTGGCAACGCTGGTGTTCATAAGTGTGAATGACAGTAACTCCGGCATTCGTAAGTGGGGAACGTTTACAATTTGAATATTTGCAGGTTAGGGACCCCATATACCAGGGGAGGGGAATCTTTTTATGTTGGAAGGTTGCATTAAAGTTAGCTGTAATCTAATAAGGCAATATTCAAGAAATTTTGATTTAGACATTCAGCAAAATGTCGGTTAGTTTGTAAAAAGTTAATTATTATATAGTAACTTCAAGAAAAATAATTCATACAGAAGGTCACACTCAAGGTATACTTCATGCCCTAGAAGGCCACAGGTTCCTCACCCCTGCTATATACCAATAGCAAGACAAAACAAACCCAAGCATGACTGTTGATTCAAGTCAAAAGCAAACCCTGGAGGACAATCTGCAACTGGAATATGTGCACATGTGTAAGAACCAATGGTGTTCTGGCAGACAGCTCCTCGGCCACACAAGCCAGACGTTACTTCACACTCGTCAACATCTGCAGGATGCAAACCAACAACAATATCACAAAATTAGGAAACTGCTTTACATCTGAGAGATGAGAAAGAACTTTGTCTAGCATATTTTATTATAGGTATTAGAAATTAATAAAGATAAGCTAAATTATATGATACATTTTTTATTATTTATTAACACATCGGCTGATTCCCACCAAGGCAGGGTGGCCCGAAAAAGAAAAACTTTCATCATCATTCACTCCATCACTGTCTTGCCAGAGAGGTGCTTTACACTACAGTTAAAAAACTGCAACATTAACACCCCTCCTTCAGAGTGCAGACACTGTACTTCCCATCTCCAGGACTCAAGTCCGGCCTGCCGGTTTCCCTGAATCCCTTCATAAATGTTACTTTGCTCACACTCCAACAGCACGTCAAGTATTAAAAACCATTTGTCTCCATTCACTCTTATCAAGTACGCTCACACATGCTTCCTGGAAGTCCAAGCCCCTCGCACACAAAAACTCCTTTACCCCCTCCCTCCAACCTTTCCTAGGCCGACCCCTACCCCGCCTTCCCTCCACTACAGATTTATACACTCTCGAAGTCATTCTGTCTTGTTCCATTCTCTCTACATGTCCGAACCACCTCAACAACCCCTCCTCAGCTCTCTGGATAATAGTTTTGGTAATCCCGCACCTCCTCCTAATTTCCAAACTCCGAATTCTCTGCATTATATTCAAACCAAACATTGACCTCAGACATGACATCTCCACTGCCTCCAGCCTTCTCCTCGTTGCAACATTCATCACCCATGCTTCACACCCATATAAGAGTGTTGGTATAACTATCCTCTCATACATTCCCCTCTTTACTTTAATGGACACAGACTCCGAAGTGCTCCACTCACCCTTTTCCCCTCATCAATTCTATGATTCACCTCATCCTTCATAGACCCATCTGCTGACATGTCCACTCCCAAATATCTGAATACATTCACCTCCTCCATACTCTCTCCCTCCAATCTGATATCCAATCTTTCGTCACCTAATCTTTTTGTTATCCTCATCACCTTACTCTTTCCTATATTCACTTTCAATTTTCTTCTTTTACACACCCTACCAAATTCATCCACCAACCTCTGCAATTTCTCTTCAGATTCTCCCAAAAGCACAGTGTCATCAGCAAAAAGCAACTGTGACAACTCCCACTTTGTATTTGATTCTTTATCTTTTAACCCCACACCTCTTTCCAAGACCCTCGCATTCACTTCTCTTACAACCCCATCTATAAATATATTGAACAACCACAGTGACATCATACATCCTTGTCTAAGGCCTACTTTTACTGGTAAATAGTCCCCCTCCCTCCTACACACTCTAACCTGAGCCTCACTAACCTCATAAAAATTCTTCACTGCTTTCAGTAACCTACCTCCTATTCCATACACCTGCAACATCTGCCACATTGCCCCCCTATCCACCCTATCATATGCCTTTTCCAAATCCATAAATGACACAAAAACCTCTTTACCCTTATCCAAATACTGTTCGGCTATATGTTTCACTGTAAACACTTGGTCTACACACCCCCTACCTTTCCTAAAGCCCCCTTGTTCATCTGCAATCCTGCTCTCTGTCTTACTCTTAATTCTTTCAATAATAACTCTACCATACACTTTACCAGGTACACTCAACAGACTTCTTTCTTTCTTTCAACACGTCGGCCGTTTCCCACCGAGGCAGGGTGGCCCAAAAGGAAAAACGAAAGTTTCTCCTTTTACATTTAGTAATATATACAGGAGAAGGGGTTACTAGCCCCTTGCTCCCGGCATTTTAGTCGCCTCTTACGACACGCATGGCTTACGGAGGAAGAATTCTATGCCACTTCCCCATGGAGCTCAACAGACTTATTTCCCTATAATTTTTGCACTCTCTTTTGTCCCCTTTGCCTTTAAACAAAGGAACAATACACCCTCTCTGTCAATCCCTAGGTACCTTACCCTCTTCCATATATTTATTAAATAATAGCACCAACCACTCCAAAACTATATCCCCACCTGCTTTTAACATTTCTATCTTTATCCCATCAATCCCAGCTGCCTTACCCTCTTTCATTCTACCCACTGCCTCACGAACTTCCCCCACACTCACAACTGGCTCTTCCACACTTCTACAAGATGTTATTCCTCCTTGCCCTATACACGAAATCACAGCTTCCCTGTCTTCATCAACATTTAACAACTCCTCAAAATATTCCCTCCATCTTCCCGATACCTCTAACTCTCCATTTAATAACTCTCCTCTCCTATTTTTAACTGTCAAATCCATTTGTTCCCTAGGCTTCCTCAACTTATTAATCTCACTCCAAAACTTTTTCGTATTTTCAACAAAACTTGTTGATAACATTTCACCCACTCTCTCATTTGCTCTCTTTTTACATTGCTTCACCACTCTCTTAACCTCTCTTTTTCTCTCCATATACTCTTCCCTCCTTGCATCACTTCTACTTTGTAAAAACCTCTCAAATGCTAACTTTTTCTCCCTTACTACTTTCTTTACATCATCATTCCACCAATCGCTCTTCTTCCCTCCCGCACCCACTTTCCTATATGATACAAATCCCAATTATATTATATATCCTAAGTTCAGTCATACAGTATTAGCATTGTAAGTGAATAAAAACAGGTAACTGTGCACTGCCATTAAATCACAAATTTATAGTGAAATATGTAAAATTAACCATAGTAAGAAAAAACTGAAGTATGTATAGTATGGTGCCTGTGCTCTGAAGGATGTGTGGGGATGTGCAGTTCAGAGGTTCATTGGAATATTAAATTCTGCACACTTCTGGAAAAACAGTTACTGGATAAGTGTTACTGGGATTCTTCTTTTTAGTCATGATACCTTGGTAAGAAACAGCCAATACGATGAGAAAAAAAGTTTATGTTATGGTTATGGCCAGCATGTGGTTACCCTGGCTACAACTAAGTGGGTCTGACCACCTCCACATGTTTATTTTACTTTTATGATGGACAGCAAATGAGAAGCCCAGAATTTACAACTTTCTCCACATAAGATAATTCCTTAAGTTGTTGTATTTCATAAAATACTAGACACATTTAGATCAATCAGTACATGAGTGATGGAGGCTTGATCCTGTCTGCTGATTACAGTCCAGTCACTGACCAGTAAATGATTGATCTTTTAGATGGTTATATCAAGCATACTCACAAGATTACAAAACTTGCAACTTATTACTGAAATTATTAAGAACTTCCAACTGTATATAGTAGTGCTTGACCAGATGAGTGATGTGCAGGAAATGAATTAAGATCTGATTAATCTGTAATACACAATAACAATAGCTATCTCCCAATTTTAGAAAAAATCAACATACAGTGGTACCCCGACTTACGATATTTTTTCATTCCAGAATGCTGTTCAAGTGCCATTACCAAACGAATTTATCTCCATAAGAAATGATGTAAAATAGACTAGTCCTTTTAGACCCCCAAAATTACACTTACAAAAGCATTTAAAAAAATCAACTTACATAAAAGGGTGTGTTTGGGGACCATCGTAAGTCGGGGTACCACTGTACTAATAATATACTAAGTTACTAAAGTGATATTCTTAAGTGTTTGTATCTGAGTAAATAATATGTTATAAACTTTAGCACTTCCAATTAAATATAATGTAGTCCTAACTAGCTGGTAGAAAAACCATCCTTTTAAAGGCAGAAGGGAGGGAGAGGGGGGAGGGAGGGAGACAGAGACATATAGACAGAGGGAGAGACAGAGATGGAGACTGAGACAGATTCTTTTATAATCATTGCAAGAATTCTGTAAGCAATAAAGATAAGCAACATTTTTTAAAGATATACCCTGACCTGTTATTTGTACTTAATATAAAAGTGTATTTCAAATTAAAAAAAAAGCAAGTTTTATTAACTCACCATCACAAACTATGGTGTCCAAATTAAAATTGTATCCCGGAGGGCAACGGCCCTGAGAATGAGTAGCATCGAGGTACCCATGCTCGACTCTTGTGCCAGGAAACCCTTGCACCCCTAAGGCTCCTCTGCCAAGGATCGATCCTGGTATTCCTGGATCAACTTCATTGTTTATATCATAGCTGGATGGTCCTAAAGCTGCAGCTGCTCTGGCATCCCCAAGATGAGTTGTGGCAGAGCCAGTACTAACAGTCTGGTGTTGCACACCACCAGGAGAAGACAAGGAGCCATCGGCATTGATACAGGCGTAAGAGCCAATCTGGTTATAACACACCTGTTCTCCCGGAAGACAGCCATGCACACCACTGCTGCATTCATTCACATCTGCCGCATTTATAAATATCCCAGATAAAATCAACCCTTATACTCCTTAAATGTTCTAGAGTAGATAAGAGATATTGCTGATAAGGACACACTCAACATATTAACTATGATAAAAAATGTACATAGTATTTATGCATTGTATGTAAAAAAAAAGTGTTTTATTATTGTAACCCTTTGTTAGGCATGCCAAAATTTGCCAAGGATCAAATGTTGAGTTATTATCAGAAATGCCTCCTAGGTTACCTTTGTGTGACAATTTATAAATACTACTGACAATTTATAAATACTACTGACAATTTATAAATACTACTGACAATTTATAAATACTACTGACAATTTATAAATACTACTGACAATTTATAAATACTACTGACAATTTATAAATACTACTGACAATTTATAAATACTATTACAATAATCAGTTTATAATATTTAATAAAGCAGTTTAATTACTTATACTAATTGAAACAAATACTTAAATAAACCACTAACACCATTATTCAAAATTAATAAAATTCCTAAAAGCAAATAAAACTACATCCCATAAATATAATTAGGTAAGTGAAGCAAACAAAAACTGTACCGGTCTACAAGCCCACATTAACACAAGCAACAATGCTACTTTCTCTGATTTAAAACCTATACAGTATGCATACATTTAACATTTTAATCTTTTACAATATACTGCACATCATCACTTTACCCTCGCACGTTCTTTGATCAGGAGCCAATTTGTATCCAGGGTTGCAAGAGCATTCTATAGAGACTCCTGTGTCCCTGCAAATGTGAGCACAGGGATTGTTCTGTCGGCACCTACGGGTAGTGAAGGAAACTTATTATTTTAGAGAACACAAAGGCACAATACCATGACTGGAACAATACACAAATAACCCGTATATAGGAGAAAGAAACACTGTCATAAAGTTTCTTTCTCCTGTGTGCGAATTATTTGTGTATTATTATTTTGTTAAACCATACTACATATAAAACAATTAGGCCAAATTTTTTTTTTTAACACACTAGCAATCTCCAACAAGGTAGGATGACTCAAAAAAAGAAAAAGAGAAAATACATTCACTATCTTTCATCCAGTTGCTGTCTTGCCAAAAGTGTGCAACATTCTCACTCTTCCTTTAGAGTGCAGGCAGTGTATTTCCCACCTCCAGGACTCAAGTCAACATGGATGTCAATGTAAAATATGAGTTTAAAGAGATATCTGACATAGGCAAAGTACTGTATATACTGTACCAAAATATGCCTCTACAGGAAGACCATGTTTCACTTTATGGACAACTTTAAAAGTACATAGATGTTATTTTCACATTCATAGAAAAGCACCAAACCCATGGAGTCATACAGGACCTGAGAAACCAGAGGTAGTCAGATTTAATTTAAGGGAAAGGTACCTCCATTTCCTTGGATCAAAAGCCCTTTATCAGCATTACATTATAAAAGTCCACTATAAATGGGGCAACTTTAAAAAGAGATCATGGCTTCGGGCAAACAACATTCAGACTGAAGAATTAGAAACTTTTGCAATATTTGGGAATCTTTATTGAGGAGGTATTTTGCCAGCAAGTGACTTCCTCAGTCCAGTATAAAGATGAATGGTGGAAGATGAGAAGTAGTTTGAGGTAATCAATCCCTCGTCTTGCAGACAATGTGTTCAGCCCATCAAGACTGATGGATGATACTGTTATATAAATCAATCTATTTTCCTATATTCAATTACATTTTCACTAAAATTCTCTCTCTCTTTCTGCTGATATTATTGTTAAAAGTATAAAATTTAAAGCTATGTTAATAATAAATTAGTCAAAAACAACAGTATTTCACACAGTACACAATTTAAACTAACCTATCAATGAGAGCATCTTGTATACATGACTTGTTATCTGTAGAGAGCGTGAATCCTGCACGACACTGACATCGATATGACCCAGGAGTCGGTACACATACATGTGCACAAAGTTTACCAGCGAATCTTGCACACAAGTCATCAGATTCTGTTAGTGGAAAAGGAAAATAAGGAAGATTTTCAGTGTTAATAATATACATAATTATAATATTTCTCTTATGACAATACAGTGGACCCCCGAAAATGAGCCGTAATCCATTCCAGGAGCTAGGCCTAAAATCGAACTGGCCGATTTCTGAACCATTATTTCCCATAAGTAATAATGTAAATATGTACAATTAATCCGTTCCAGACACCTAAAAATATTCACAAAAAATACATTTTTTAAAGATTAACTATAGTTTTACATACACAAAACACATAATAAATTGACATTTAAAATAACATTTACTTACCTTTATTGAAGAGACTTGATGGCATCTGGAAGATAGGGAGGAGGAGATGGGGAGGGAGCACTCATTGTTTGGAAGGGAAATCCCCCTCCAAAAGGACTTCAGGTAACAAGTCCCTCTCTGGGGTTACTTACCTTTGACTTTTAATGCCACTAGGACCAGCTTCACAGTCACTAGACCCCTGTCGCACAAAATAACTGTCCAGAGTGCTCTGTTTCTGGCGCCTCTTTAACATGTTCCTGAAGTGCAATATGGCTCTGTCACTGAATTTGTTGCAGTGATGGCTTATTTCAGCTTGCTCAGGGTGGTATTTTTCAACAAATTCCTGCACCTTATTCCACATTGAACAAATTTCCTTAATCTCAGTTCGATGGTGTTCCTCACTTTCTTTACCACAGAGGTGCCACTAGGAAGCTTCTTTGGACCCATGGTGACTTATTTCACAGTGACAATCAATAAACCACCAATAAACACAATAAATTTATTGTGAAATGTTTGAGCGCACTGGGAAATGTTCACTCAAAGGTAAACAACGCTAGACTGGCTCACAACGCCTGCACGGCGAGGCGCGCAAGTGCGGGGTAGGTGGACAGGTCTGGTAAGCGGGCCGGTAATCAGGGAACGGCTGATAATCGGGGAAAAATTGGGCCGAAAAAAACAATCGAAAATCGAGCCAGCCGATAATCAGACCGGCCGATTTGTGAGGGTCCACTGTACTGCTTAATTTATTTTTATTTATTTATAACCCATTCTTAAATAAAAATTAATTATTGAAAGAACATGAAGAATATGAACAATAAGGTTCCTAAAATTAAAAGCAAGTTATGAATAAAAGATAAGTTGCAGAAACAAGTTTTTACTGTCCCAGCACAAGTACATACAGTGCTAGGTATTAAAATACATATTGACATACTATAATTCAGCGGTTAAGAAACCCAAGTATGCATACAGTGGAGACAACTTAGATAATGTTTTTGTGATAGACCATCACTCACAAGGTCACCTGATGGAAAAAAAAGACAAGCTAGTTATGAAAAAAACGATTTGCAGAAGTGGCAGCCTTGGCAGCCTTGATCGAGTTATCTGTCATGGTGGCGTTGAACTCTGCAGGATTTAACATATCATGAGTGCTTGCCAAGTTAATTTTACCCGATTCACTCGAAATTTACCTAACTTCTGTTCCTCATATATTGTGTACATTCCCACTATTGGGGAAAATAGAGTTACGTTCCTGGGAGCCCCAAAAAGCCAAACACCTTTTATTTAGACCAACAGATCTTACAAAATAAAAGTGAATATGTAATTGTAGTTCATTGTCATGATGTATTATGTTGTTTTTATTGCTTAAGATTACAAATGAAACAGAAATAATAGTATTTCTTACCTTAAATTGTGGGTGCTGGTGTTTGTGGATGATTGTGGAGAATGGAGTTATGCTGTGGCCCTACTGGGCTGAGGTGGATGGTAGAGGTTCTGGTACTGAAGTCGATGGTTGTACTGGAGTGTGCATAAATCAGTCAAGTCAGTAAGTCAGTCAGTCAAGTCAGTAAGTCAGTCAGTCAAGTCAGTAAGTCAAAGTCAGTAAGTCAAGTCAGTAAGTCAGCCAGTCAAGTGAGTAAGTCAGTCAGTCAGTCAGTAAGTCAGTCAGGTCAGTCAGTCAGTCAGGTCAGTTAGTCAGTCAAGTCAGTCAGTCAGTAATATGTACTGAAGCATATTGATACACTTATGTAGTGTATTATAAGTAGTCCTAACTATAAGCGTTTACCTTATGAGTTGCTGTATTCTAATCCGAAACCGTCTTATAACCCTGATGATTTCTTAGCAACTTGTACCAGCCAAGCTCAGAGTGTTTTCAGAAGAATCCGTGAAACACTTCATAAGTCAACAGCAGAATTTACCAGAGTAACTAATACTCGAGCAAAGCCGACTAAAATTAAAGTAGGTTCGAGAGTGATGCTCACTAACTTTAATAAGACTTCTGCAATGCCAAAGCTCGACCAAAAGTTTGTTGGTCCGTATCGAGTAGTCGAACATATCAACGGCAATAAGTATAAAGTTAGAGAATTAAGTACTGGTCAATGTAAAGAGTCGCATTTGGACCATATGAAGTTAGTATGTGACCATACTGTAGTGACTGATAATAATAATCCGTCTGACCCTGTACCTTCGACTTCTAATAGTGAGCCAGAGAAACAGCCTGATTGTCGTTACTCCTTGCGTACATGACAAGTATTGAGAAACTCTCAAGTTTCCTGTGTAAATACCAATGTAGAAGTTCCTCAACCTAGGCATGAGTTTTAACAGTATGACCCGTGTGCACAGAGTCCATCTTCTGTTAAAATTTCTTCCCTGTAATTATATTTATTCTTCCTCAGAATCCGTAGAGTGCATGAATGCAGATCGATCGATTAATCGATTTTAGAAATTGAAATTGTAAAATATTATGCAATGCATTGCGAATTACATTAAGAACCATTATTTTAAGACCAATGATAGTAAGAACAGTTATTACTATCTATTCAGTCGATTTAATCTTGTTATAATTTTCTTGATTAGTTCTAAGTTTAAATGTGATTGATTTGTACAGAATCACCCCAGTATCACCTGTCTGTTCAGCCTGCAGAGTTGTATTGTATGCCGAGACGTCATACGTAACATGGCTGAGCTGTCAGTAATATGTACTGAAGCATATTGATACACTTATGTAGTGTATTATAAGTAGTCCTAACTATGTTATATGTCTGATTCCTTTGTTACTTGTGACGTCAGAAGCCCGCACATGTGTGCGCATAGAACTGGACAGAAGGGCTGGGTATCTCTCCTCACAGACTGTCAATACACCAGTCACCATCCATCCGAGTGTTTCCCTTGACTACCTTTTATCTCTAAGAACCCCTTATGATAAGTCAGTCAAGTCAGTCAGTCAAGTCAGTCAAAGTCAGTAAATAAATCAGTAAGTCAGTAAATCAATCAGTAAGTCAGTAAATCAATCAGTAAGTCAGTAAATCAATCAGTAAGTCAGTAAATCAATCAGTAAGTCAGTAAATCAATCAGTAAGTCAGTAAATCAATCAGTAAGTCAGTAAATCAATCAGTAAGTCAGTAAATCAATCAGTAAGTCAGTAAATCAATCAGTAAGTCTGTAAATCAATCAGTAAGTCAGTAAATCAATCAGTAAGTCAGTCAGTCAGTCAGTAAATCAGTCAAGTTCATAAGTCAGTCAGTCAGTAAATCAGTCAAGTTCATAAGTCAGTCAGTCAGTCAGTCATCACACAAACTCATATTTACCTAGCAGAGGATGGTCCTACATAGTATGAACCCAAGGCTGGGACAAGGGTGGTGGGAGTGGTGGAGGGTGGTGGAGGTGGCAGGGGTGGCGAGGGAAACCGTGTTAAACGACGGTCTACTGTATTTCCAAATAGTTTTTTGTGAGAGGTTTAGCAAAAATATACTTGCTTCTGTTCTGTGTAACTATTTTGAAATGACAAATGCATTTTAGATAAATGTATCACTAAACATGCTCTGAAATAACACAAATTACCAGAACCTGACCACATGATCCAGTCCACCTCCAACATTACCTGACCCCCATTGCCTGCACCATACCTGATCCCTCACCTTGACATTGCTTGACACGTCACCTCACCTACAATGGATGGGACATCTCAACTTGCTCTGACCTGACTCAACCTTCTTAGCACTATATATGTCTCTAGTTTGGTATTATATTTAGTATACCTGATAAAGCCAAACAAACCTAGATAGTAGGTTGGTAAACAGCAACCACCCAGAGAGGTACTACCGTCCTGCCAAATGAGTGTAAAACAAAAGCCTGTAATTGTTTTACATGATGGTAGGATTGCTGGTGTCTTTTTTCTGTCTCATAAACATGCAAGATTTCAGCTACGTCTTGCTACTTCTACTTAAACTTAGGTCACACTACACATGCATGTACAAGCATATATATATATATATACACACCCCTCTGGGTTTTCTTCTATTTCCTTAGTAGTTCTTGTTCTTTTCCTCTTATCTCCATGAGGAAGTGGAGCAGAATTCTTCCTCCGTAAGCCATGCATGTCGTAAGAAGTGACTAAAATGTCAGGAGCAAGGGGCTAGTAACCCATTCTCCAGTATATATTACTAAATTTAAAAGAAGAAACTTTAGTTTTTTCTTTTGGGCCACCCCGCCTCAGTGGGATACAGCCGGTGCGTTGAAAGAAGAAGAAAGCCATATAAAGATAAAACATACTAACAAGATTTCCTTTCCTTTTTCTGTATGTCTGTTCAATTACTTGTCAGCTTCATCATACTTCAACTATACCTCAAAAGCATGAATTTCAGTACAAGAACTACATCTTCAAGGACCCCAGTAGAAATAAGTTACTTTGACGTTTTTGGGTTATCCTAGTTAATTTACACTATGTACAGATCCTCACCAACTTCTGACCTATGCGACTTATGTCCATCCACATATACAACCAAAAATTACACTCTAAATTAATAAATAAAAACTATATGTATGTAAATACGAATACAAATTACCTTTGGTCATACGTCCTACAAGTAAGGAACATCAGTTTGTGAGTAATGAAACTTAAGGTAATAAAGCAATTTGATAAAAAACAAGACAATCATGACAGAAATTTATTAGGTTAAATGAATGATGCACAGGTATACGACTTTTACACGCCATGCTAACATAATTCCAACATCCATCTATTTCAAGATCCAACCGATCGGATGGAACAGAACTCAGACATAAGTCAGGGAGGACCTGTATGATTGTACTTATGTGTACCTGTGATTAAATAAACTTACTTACTTACCTTTTTAATAGTAGTAGGTTGGTAAACAGCAACCACCCAGGGAGGTACTACCGTCCTGCCAAGTGAGTGTAAAATGAAAGCCTATACTTGTTTTACATGATGGTAGGATTGCTGGTGTCTTTTACTGTCTCATAAACATGCAAGATTTCAGGTATGTCTTGTTACTTCTACTTACACTTAGGTCACACTACACATTCATGTACAAGCATACAGTGGACTCCCGAGTTACGAACATCCCGGAAATCGTACAATTATGTAAGTATAATATTGTAAGTGCTTTTGTAAGTGTATTTTTGGGGATCTGAAATGGACTTACCTACTTGACATTGTTTCTTAAGGGAGTAAATTCGTTCGGTAATGGCACTTGAGCAGGCTTCTGGAATGAAGTTTGTTCGTTACTCGGGGGTCCACTGTATATAAATATATATATATATATACAGTGGACCCCCGTGTTAAATCCATTTTCGTAACAGAATACTGTTCAAGTGCCATTACCAACCGAATTTATTCCCTTAAGAAATAATGTAAAGTAGACTAGTCCTTTTAGACCCCCAAAACTACACTTATAAAAGCATTTAAAAAAATAAACTTACATAAAAGGGTGTGTTTTGAGCAGGACGAACACCGGGGGTCCACTGTATATATATAAATATATATATATATTATAGGTAGTAGGTTGGTAGACAGCAACCGCCCAGGGAGGTACTACCGTCTTGCCAAGTGAGTGTAAAACGAAAGCCTGTATTTGTTTTACATGATGGTAGGATTGCTGGTGTCTTTTTTCTGTCTCATAAACATGCAAGATTTCAGGTATGTCTTGTTACTTCTACTTACACTTAGGTCACACTACACATGCATGTACAAGCATATATATATATATACACACCCCTCTGGGTTTTCTTCTATTTCCTTAGTAGTTCTTGTTCTTTTCCTCTTATCTCCATGAGGAAGTGGAGCAGAATTCTTCCTCCGTAAGCCATGCGTGTCGTAAGAAGTGACTAAAATGTCAGGAGCAAGGGGCTAGTAACCCATTCTCCAGTATATATTACTAAATTTAAAAGAAGAAACTTTAGTTTTTTCTTTTGGGCCACCCCGCCTCAGTGGGATACAGCCGGTGCGTTGAAAGAAGAAGAAAGCCATATAAAGATAAAACATACTAACAAGATTTCCTTTCCTTTTTCTGTATGTCTGTTCAATTACTTGTCAGCTTCATCATACTTCAACTATACCTCAAAAGCATGAATTTCAGTACAAGAACTACATCTTCAAGGACCCCAGTAGAAATAAGTTACTTTGACGTTTTTGGGTTATCCTAGTTAATTTACACTATGTACAGATCCTCACCAACTTCTGACCTATGCGACTTATGTCCATCCACATATACAACCAAAAAATTACACTCTAAATTAATAAATAAAAACTATATGTATGTAAATACGAATACAAATTACCTTTGGTCATACGTCCTACAAGTAAGGAACATCAGTTTGTGAGTAATGAAACTTAAGGTAATAAAGCAATTTGATAAAAAACAAGACAATCATGACAGAAATTTATTAGGTTAAAAGAATGATGCACAGGTATACGACTTTTACACGCCATGCTAACATAATTCCAACATCCATCTATTTCAAGATCCAACCGATCGGATGGAACAGAACTCAGACATAAGTCAGGGAGGACCTGTATGATTGTACTTATGTGTACCTGTGATTAAATAAACTTACTTACTTACCTTTTTAATAGTAGTAGGTTGGTAAACAGCAACCACCCAGGGAGGTACTACCGTCCTGCCAAGTGAGTGTAAAATGAAAGCCTATACTTGTTTTACATGATGGTAGGATTGCTGGTGTCTTTTTACTGTCTCATAAACATGCAAGATTTCAGGTATGTCTTGTTACTTCTACTTACACTTAGGTCACACTACACATTCATGTACAAGCATACAGTGGACTCCCGAGTTACGAACATCCCGGAAATCGTACAATTATGTAAGTATAATATTGTAAGTGCTTTTGTAAGTGTATTTTTGGGGATCTGAAATGGACTTACCTACTTGACATTGTTTCTTAAGGGAGTAAATTCGTTCGGTAATGGCACTTGAGCAGGCTTCTGGAATGAAGTTTGTTCGTTACTCGGGGGTCCACTGTATATAAATATATATATATATACAGTGGACCCCCGGTGTTCGTCCATTTTTCGTAACAGAATACTGTTCAAGTGCCATTACCAACCGAATTTATTCCCTTAAGAAATAATGTAAAGTAGACTAGTCCTTTTAGACCCCCAAAACTACACTTATAAAAGCATTTAAAAAAATAAACTTACATAAAAGGGTGTGTTTTGAGCAGGACGAACACCGGGGGTCCACTGTATATATATAAATATATATATATTATAGGTAGTAGGTTGGTAGACAGCAACCGCCCAGGGAGGTACTACCGTCTTGCCAAGTGAGTGTAAAACGAAAGCCTGTATTTGTTTTACATGATGGTAGGATTGCTGGTGTCTTTTTTCTGTCTCATAAACATGCAAGATTTCAGGTATGTCTTGTTACTTCTACTTACACTTAGGTCACACTACACATTCATGTACAAGCATATGTATATACACACACCCCTCTGGGTTTTCTTCTATTTTCTTACTAGTTCTTGTTCTTATTTCCTCTTATCTCCATGGGGAAGTGGAACAGAATTCTTCCTCCGTAAGCCATGCGTGTCGTAAGAGGCGACTAAAATGCCGGGTGCAAGGGGCTAGTAACCCCTTCTCCTGTATATATTACTAAATGTAAAAGGAGAAACTTTCGTTTTTTCTTTTGGGCCACTCTGCTTCGGTGGGAAACGGCCAACGTGTTGAAAGAAAGAAAGAATATATATATACACACCCTTCTGGGTTTTCTTCTATTTTCTTACTAGTTCTTGTTCTTATTTCCTCGTCTCCATGGGGAAGTGGAACAGAATTCTGCCTCCGTAAGCCATGCGTGTCGTAAGAGGCGACTAAAATGCCGGGAGCAAGGGGCTAGTAACCCCTTCTCCTGTATATATTACTAAAAGTAAAAGGAGAAACTTTCGTTTTTTCTTTTGGGCCACCCTGACTCAGTGGGAAACAGCCGACATGTTGAAAGAAGAAAAGAAAAGGAGAAACTTTCGTTTTTCCTTTTGGGCCACCCCGCTTCGGTGGGAAACGGCCGACGAGTTGAAAGAAAGAAAACATGCAAGATTTCCGGTACATCTTGCTACTTCGACTAACACTTAGGTCACACTACACATACGTACATGTACACGTTTATGTATACACATTCATCTGAGTTTTCTTTGATTTTATCTTAATAGTTCTTGTTCTTATTGCTTTTCCTTTCATATCCATGGGGAAGTGGAATAAGAATCTTTCCTCCGTAAGCCATGCGTGTTGTAAAAGTCAACTAAAATGCCAGGAACAATGGGCTAGTAACCCCTTTTCCTGTATAGATTTACTAAAAAGAAAAAGAAGAAAACCGTCAAAGAAGGACGTTTGAATGTGCATGGCTGTTGTGCGAATGATAAGAAAGAAATGATTGTAGATGTTATGAATGAAAAGAAGCTGGATGTCCTGGCTTTAAGTGAGACAAAGCTGAAGGGGGTAGGAGAGTTTCAGTGGGGAGAAATAAATGGGATTAAATCAGGGGTTTCAAATAGAGTTAGAGCTAAAGGAGGAATGGCAATAATGTTGAATAATCAGTTATGGCAGGAAAAGAGGGAATATAAATGTATAAATTCAAGGATTATGTGGAGTAAAATAAAGGTTGGATGTGAAAAGTGGGTTATAGTAAGTGTTTATGCACCTGGAGAAGAGAGAAGTGTAGAGGAGAGAGAGATTTTGGGAAATGTTGAGTGAGTGTGTACTTGTGGTTGGGGATCTTAATGCTAAAGTGGGTAAAAATGTTGTGGAGGGAGTAGTAGGTAAATTTGGGTGCCAGGGGTAAATGTAAATGGGGAACCGTTAATTGAGCCATGTGTAGAAAGAGGTTTGGTAATAAGTAATACATATTTTATGAAAAAGAGGATAAATAAGTATACAAGGTATGATATAGCATGTAATGAAAGTAGTTTGTTAGATTATGTATTGGTGGATAAAAGGTTGATAGGTAGGCTTCAGGATGTACATGTTTATAGAGGGGCAACGGATATATCGGATCATTATTTAGTTGTAGCTACAGTTACAGTAAAAGGTAGATGGGACAAAAAGAAAATGGCAACAGCAAGTAAGAGAGAGGTAAAAGTGTATAAACTAAGGGAGGAGGAAGTTAGGGCGAGATTTTTTTTTTTTTTTTTTTTTTTTTTTTAACACATCGGCCGATTCCCACCAAGGCAGGGTGGCCCGAAAAAGAAAAACTTTCATCATCATTCACTCCATCACTGTCTTGCCAGAAGGGTGCTTTACACTACAGTTATAAAACTGCAACATTAACACCCCTCCTTCAGAGTGCCGGCACTGTACTTCCCATCTCCAGAACTCAAGTCCGGCCTGCCGGTTTCCCTGAATATAAGGGTGAGATATAAGCAACTATTGGCAGAAAGGTGGGCTAGTGCAAGTATGAGTAGTGGGGGGGTTGAAGAGAGTTGGGATAGTTTTAATAATGTAGTATTAGAATGTGGGGCAGAAGTTTGTGGCTATAGGAGGGTGGGTGCAGGAGGAAAGAGGAGTGAGTGGTGGAAGGAAGAAGTAAAGGGTGTGATAAAAGAGAAAAAGGTAGCTTATGAGAGGTTTTCACAAAACAGAAGTGTTAATAGAAGAGCAGAGTATATCTAGAGCAAAAGAAAGGTGAAGAGAGTGGTGAGAGAGTGCAAAAAGAGAGCAGATGAAAGAGTGGGAGAGGCTCTGTCAAGAAATTTTGCTGAAAACAAGAAAAAAAATTGGAGATAAACATGTTAAGAAAGCCTAGGGAACGAATGGATTTGTCAGTTAAAAACAGAGTAGGGGAGTTAGTAGATGGGGAGCTGGAGGTATTGGGTAGATGGCGGGAATATTTTGAGGAACTTTTAAATGTCGATGAAAAAAGGGAGGTGGAAATTTCATGCACTGGCCAGGGAGGTATAATATCGTTTAGTAGTGAAGAAGAGCAGGATGTGAGTGTGGGGAAGGTGCGTGAGGCATTACATAGAATGAAAGGGGGTAAAGCAGCTGGAACTGATGGGATCATGACAGAAATGTTAAAAGCAGGGGGGGATATAGTGTTGGAGTGGTTGGTATTTTTGTTTAAGAAATGTATGAAAGAGGGGAAGGTACCTAGGGATTGGCAGAGAGCATGTATAGTTCCTTTATATAAAGGGAAGGGGGATAAAAGAGAGTGTAAGAATTATAGGGGAATAAGTTTACTGAGTATACAAGGTAAAGTGTATAACAGGGTTATTATTGAAAGAATTAGAGGTAAGACAGAGAGTAGGATTGCAGATGAGCAAGGAGGCTTTAGAGTGGGTAGGGATGTGTAGATCAAGTGTTTACAGTGAAGCATATATGTGAACAGTATTTAGATAAAGGTAGAGAAGTTTTCATTGCATTTATGGATTTAGAAAAGGCATATGATAGAGTGGACAGGGGAGCAATGTGGCAAATGTTGCAAGTGTATGGAATAGGTAGTAAGTTACTGAATGCTGTAAAGAGTTTTTATGAGGATAGTGAGGATCAGGTTAGGGTGTGTAGGAGAGATTGAGAGATTGTAAAAGAAGTAAATGCTAGGGTGTTGGGGAGAGGGGTGGGATTAAATTATGGGGAATTAAATGCAAAATATGAGTTGACAGTTACCTTTTGCTGATGATACTGTGCTTATGGGAGATTCTAAAGAAAAATTGCAAAGGTAAGTGGACGAGTTTGGGAGGGTGTGTAAAGGTAGAAAGTTGAAAGTAAACATAGATAAGAGTAAGGTGATGAGGGTATCAAACGATTTAAATAAAGAAAAATTGGATATCACATTGGAGAGAGGGATTATGGAAGAAGTGAATGTTTTCAGATATTTGAGAGTTGACTTGTCAGCGGATGGGTTTATGAAGGATGAGGTTAACCATAGAATTGATGATGGAAAAAAGGTGAGTGGTGCGTTGAGGTATCTGTGGAGACAAAAAACGTTATCCATGGAGGCAAAGAAGGGAATGTACAAAAGTATAGTGGTACCAACACTCTTATATGGGTGTGAAGCATGGGTTGCAAATGCTGCAGCGAGGAGGCGGCTGGAGGCAGTGGAGATGTCCTGTCTAAGGGCAATGTGTGGTGTAAATATTATGCAGAAAATTCAGAGTGTGGAAATTAGGATGTGTGGAGTTACTAAAAGTATTTGTCAGAGGGCTGAAGAGGGGTTGTTGAGGTGGTTTGGTTATTTAGAGAGAATGGATCAAAGTAGAATGACTTGGAGAGTGTATAAATCTGTAGGGGAAGGAAGGCGGGGTAGGGGTCGTCCTCGAAAAAGTTGGAGGGAGGGGGTAAAGGAGGTTTTGTGGGCGAGGGGCTTGGACTTCCAGCAAGCATATGTGAGCGTGTTAGATAGAAGTGAATGGAGACGAATGGTTTTTGGGACCTGACGAGCTGTTGGAGTGTGAGCAGGGTAATATTTTGTTAAGGGATTCAGGGAAACCAGTTACAGTGGACCCCCGGTGTTCATGATGCTCCAAACTTGAACAATTATGTAAGTGTATTTTTGTAAGTGTTTTTGTAAGTGTATTTTTGGGGGTGTAAAAGGACTAGTTTAATTTACATTATTCCTTATGGGAATAAATTTGTTTGGTAATGGCACTTGAACAGCATTCTGGAACAAAAAAATCACGAAAACCTGGGGTCCACTGTAATTGATTTAGTTGGACTTGAGTCCTGGAAATGGGAAGTACAATGTCTGGGATAGTGACAGTTTTGAGGGACTTATTCTCAGCTGTCGTATCTGAGCGCTTCTGCAAAGACCGTGATTATGTATGAGCGAGGTGAAAGTGGTGAATGATGATGAAAGTATTTTCTTTTGGGGGATTTTCTTTCTTTTTGGGTCACCCTGCCTCGGTGGGTGACGGATGACTTGTTGAAAAAAAAAAATTACCTTTTTTTTTCCTTTTATTTTGGGTCACCCTGCCTTGATGGAAAACAGCCAATGTGTTAAAAAATACTTACCTTCATCAATTGAGCCATTTTGACTGGTACTTAATATTATAATTCTTAAAACACTATTTCCACCATTGCACAATCATCAACAACACAACATGACCACTGTCTTCATTATGAAAACAATATCATTTCCACATACAGTAATTATTCAAGAGCAAACACTGAATATATAATAAAGTATCCAAAGCAAGACTCACAAACAATCTATTACAGTACAGTAGAATGTGTAATATTTTACCTGAATATGTACCAGTAGTGGAAATCACACCAGGATAAAGGTTATTCAAATCCACCAATTTGTTACCTGCAAACAGGAAAACCATTACCAATTATTTCAATGAACTATCATATTTAGTGAACACATCCTAGGATGGTGAAAGTGTTGAATGATGATGAAAGTTTTTTCTTTCTTTTTGGGTCACCCTGCCTCGGTGGGAAACATCCGACATGTTAAAAAAAAAATCCTAGAATAGTACGATTTAATAGTTAATTTTTTATTTTTTTATTTTTTAACACATTGGCCATCTCCCACTAAGGTAGGGTGACCCGAAAAAGAAACATTTTCACCATCATTCGCACTATCACTGTTGTGCCAGAGATGTGCAGATATGATAATTCAGATGTCCCTCCAAACAGCAAATATCCTGACCCCTCCTTCAGAGTGCAGGCATTGTACCTCCCACTCTGAAGGAGGGGTGGGGATATTTGCTGTAAAGTCAGCACTCCTCTGGTAAGACAGTGATAGAGTGAGTACTAGTGAAAGTGTTTCTTTTTTTACAGGTCACCCTACCTCGGTGGGAAACATCTGATGAGTAAAAAAATAAGTTATATTTACATTCAAATTTGCTTATGTTTCATGAACATGTTTTTTTTTTTATTTTTTTTTATTTACACATCGGCCGATTCCCACCAAGGCAGGGTGGCCCGAAAAAGAAAAACTTTCATCATCATTCACTCCATCACTGTCTTGCCAGAAGGGTGCTTTACACTACAGTTATAAAACTGCAACATTTACACCCCTCCTTCAGAGTGCCGGCACTGTACTTCCCATCTCCAGAACTCAAGTCCGGCCTGCCGGTTTCCCTGAATCCCTTCATAAATGTTACTTTGCTCACACTCCAACAGCACGTCAAGTATTAACCCTTTCGGGGTTTTGGTCGTACTAGTACGTCTTACGCACTGGGGTTGTTGTTGACGTACTAGTACGCCTAAATTCTAGCGCCCTCAAATCAAGCAGAAACAAGCTGTTAGGCCTAGATGTGATAGAATGGGTCTGTGTGGTCAGTGTGCGCAGTATAAAAAAATTCCTGCACCACACAGTGCATAATGAGGAAAAAAAAAAGCTGACCGTGTTTTTGGTTTAAAACAGCGACTTTGCAGTCTATTTTCGTATGGTATTTATGCTTGTATTCTCGTTTTCTTTGTCTCATTTTATAGAATAGATGATATATTACAGAAATAGAGATAATTTTGACTGGTTTCACGATGACAAGTACCTTGAAACTGAGCGCAAAGTAGTGAAAATGTTCGATTTTGGCCGATGTTCAGGAGTAAATAAATCACACCATGCGTCCAATACACATCAACTGGAGAGTCTAATATTCTTGCACAAGTGCACTGATATTATTTATGCCATTTTTACAATGATGCAGTTGTATACATAACGGTAAATCTTCTATTTTTTGTGAGAATAAAAATTCAAAATGGAAAGCAAAAGTAATGTAAGAGGGGCCTGGAGACGTGACTAATGAACAGAGAAGATGTTATTTTAGTGCCAGGAATGTCTGCCTTGTTTATTCTGGACCCTATTTTGAAATTGGCATCGTTTGAAATTTGTGTGAAATTGGCCAAATTGTCATTTTCTGACCACTATTTTGGGTAGTTGAAATTGGTAAATAGGTGGTTTCTTGTACTCAATCGATAGAAGAAATGGATTTCTAGCGAAATAGCTATAATTTTAGTAGACTGAAACATTGGAATTTGCCAAAAATAGGTCTCAAAGTGGGTGAAATCGCTGATGCGTAAATGTCATGGATACCGCTAACTTCGCGAAAGCATAATTCCGTTAGTTTCCGATCAAATTTCATAATTTTTGTGGCGTTATGATTGGAAAAATATTCTCTATCATTTCATAAGAAAAAAATAAAAAATTTTTTTTAAATTTGTGGACCCTGAGAACGAGTTTCAGAGAGACCCCTTGGACCCCCAAAGGGTTAAAAACCATATGCCTCCATTCACTCCTATCAAATACGCTCACACATGCTTGCTGGAAATCCAAGCCCCTCGCACACAAAACTTCCTTTACCCCCTCCCTCCAACCTTTCCTAGGCCGACCCCTACCCCGCCTTCCCTCCACTACAGATTTATACACTCTCGAAGTCACTCTGTCTCGTTCCATTCTCTCTACATGTCCAAACCACCTCAACAACCCCTCCTCAGCTCTCTGGACAATCGTTTTGGTAATCCCGCACCTCCTCCTAATTTCCAAACTCCGAATTCTCTGCATTATATTCACACCACACATTGACCTCAGACATGACATCTCCACTGCCTCCAGCCTTCTCCTCGTTGGAACATTCATCACCCATGCTTCACACCCATATAAGAGCGTTGGTATAACTATACTCTCATACATTCCCCTCTTTACTTCCATGGACAAGGTTCTTTGTCTCCACAGACTCCGAAGTGCTCCACTCACCCTTTGTATGATAAACATTATGTTTCACAAACACATACAGTAAATGATAAAGTCTTACAAACTTCTACTGACAAGAATACCGTTACTGGAACAATACACAAATAACCCGCACATAGTCACACACACTGTGTGTGTTTGACTATTTAATGGTCCGTCAGACCAAAATATCATCATAAGTTTCTTTCTCCTATGTGCTGGTTATATAGTGTATTGTATAGTAAACTTTACTTAATACATTGTACACAGTATAGTACCATGCTTGGTCAGAGACCAAGCCACAGTGCCAATGATCCCCAAACTCATTTACAGACATTACAGATACACGGCTGGAGATGTAAAACGTACCAATATCTGGGAAGCCAGCAGCACTCCCAGGAGCCACCTGCATGCAACACTGAACGAATGCACTATCCCATGGGAAGCCAAACTTGAACCCCATATTGCAGCCCATACCCATGCTGCCACTGAATAAACCCAGCTTACATCCTTGGCAACAATCCTGAAGAGAATAATACAGATTATTCAAAATGTGAGAAACTCAAAATTGATTCATCATCAACCACTTTTATTTTTTTTAACACTACGGCCATCTCCAACTGAGGCAGAAACACTTTCACCATCATTCACACACAATCACTGTCTTTGCAGAAATGCTCAGATACAACAGTTTAGATGTAACTCCAAACAGCCAATATCCCAAACTCCTCCTTTAAAGTGCAGGTATTGTACTTCCACCTCCAGGACTCAAGTCCAGCTAACTGCTTTCCCTGAATCCCTTCACAAAATATTACCCTGTTCACACTCCAACAGCTCGCCATGTCCCAAAAACCATTCATCTCCATTCGCTCCTAACACACTCATACATGCCTGCTGCATGTCCAAGCCCCTTGCACACAAAACCTCTTTTACTCCCTCCCTCCATCCTTTCCTAAGACGACCCCTACCCCTCCTCCCCTCCCCTACAGATTTATACACCCTCCAAGTTATCCATTTTTGCTCCATCCTCTCTAAATGACCAAACCACCTCAACAACTCCTCTTCAGAACTCTGAATAATTACTTTTAGTAACTACACCTCCTCCTAATTTCATCACTACGAATTCTCTGCATAATATTTACACCACACATTACCCTTAGACACGACATCTCCACTGCCTCCAGCCTCCTCCTTGCTGCAGCATTTACAACCCATGCTTCACACCCACATAAGTGTTGGTACCACTATACTCTCGTACATTTCCTTCTTTGCCTCAATGAATAACGTTTTTTGTCTCCACAGATACCTCAGTGCACCACTCACCTTTTTTCTTCATCAATTCTATGGATAACCTCATCCTTCATAAACCCAGCTGCTGACAAGTCTACTCCTCCCAAATATATAAACACATTCATTTCTTCCATACTCCATCCCTCCAATGTGATAAACAGTTTGTAAATTAAATTTATACAATTTGTCAATTAAATAAAAAAATCAATTGAGAATAAGAAATATTCAGTAATGCATATGATTAATATTTGCATGATTTTTTAAAAAACTGATACAGAATGGCAAAATAACATTAACTGAAAAGAACTGTGGGAAAATATTATATTCTCTAGCCTTCTTTGGTAAATTATGTGAGATTTTGAGAGAATATTGCATCACACTGCAGTATTACTATATATACTACTATACTAATGTTTTTATTGTCCATGGATACAATTAATAATATAAAAAGTAATGGATTCAGATACAGTATTTCTTTAAATAAATATTACAATACTGAATGTCTTAAAAATATGCATATCAATATTTATAACAATAATGTGGTACTTTTGTAAAATTTAGTTGAAAAATATAAAATGGTGTTCACATATGATCTGAACTACGATAACAGTATATATGTGGCATATACAATAATTGGTAATTTTACCTGAATTGAGAAGACTAGAATTAAATTTATAACTAATTGAGGGTTGACATTAAAAAGTTAGCATGATAACAAAGTGAGATATTTTTAAGTTATTTCAGTTTTAAACAGATATAAAATTCTCCTTCATAACATTGAATTTAGGCATAAGTTAAGTTACCTTAAAGTACTCCCCGCCTTGGTTACTGCTGCTGACACAATCTTGGCCCACTTGTGCTGCTTGCTTTCCTTTCTGGCACTGCTCATCCCTGTTCATATAACAATTTAACTGCTCCACTTGCAAACAAGTTAGAAAATAACAGTAAATTAAATGTAAAATCAGGATTACAATGTTTGTTCAAATGAGGCAACCTTTGGAGTCTATCAGTCTGAGACAATTTAGCAACAAGCCATGTAAAAAAAAAAAATATTTACATTTTCTTGCACATTTGAACTCATAAATTTGTAGTGATTATGTTCTTAGCATTCTCATGAACCTGGAATTTGATAATACAAAACTCACTAGTTAGTTTTAAATTTAAGGTCATGAGCAAAGTAAAAAAAAATGGGCACTGTCAAAAAATTGTGAATAATCTAACACATTCATGCTGAGCTTTTCAGTAAAAACTTGTACAGGATTGTATAACTGTGTCTTGCGAATTTCAAAGCTTGCAAATTTGAGGGTTTCACTGCATTTAACATTAGAGAAGTAATACTGTATTCCAGTATTTATACTCAGTGGCCACTTTATTAGGTACACCTGCTCATTAATGCAGATATCTAATCAGCCAATCATGTGGCAACCCCTCAATGTTTAAAAGCATGCAGACATGGTCAGTTGTTATTTAAACCAAACATCAGAATGGGGAAGAAATATGATCTCTAGTGACTTCGACCGTGGAATGACTGTTGGTGCCAGACAGACGGGGTTTTTTGAGTATCTCAGAAACTGCTTATTTCCTGGGATAGCCATGCACAACAGTCTCTCTTACAGAGAATTGTGTGAAAAACACAAAAGATCAAGTGAGTGGCAGTTAATAAGAGAAATCAGAGGAAAATGGCCAGATTGGTTCAAGATGACAGGAAGGTGACAAAAACTCAAGTAACCAGGCATCACAACAGTGGTATGCAGAAGAGCCTCTCTGAACACACAAAATGTTGAACCTTGAAGTGGATTTTGAAAAGACTTAAACTAGGACTAATACAGTACTATACTACTAGTAATAGAAAATTAAAATAATACAGTAAGTTGCACATGTCGGCAGATTAAACAGGCCTCAGTTTGATGGATTTCAGATTCAACATCCAAAATCTGAGGCAGGACACAATATAAAAGCAATAGGTGAATTCCGTTAAATCCGGAACTATCCATCATTCTCACAGTCCACTGGATTAATTTATTTCAAATTTAATAGACAAAGTCTACTAAATCAGAATTATCCATTATTGTTACAGTTATGGAAAAATATTCTCATAATTCAGATTTAACAGACAATTGGGTTTAAGGGACATCCATTTTTCCCTATTTTGGAAGAATTGAAAAAGTTATGTTGGCAAACTCTTGTTTTACTGCATATTCTGTGTAAGAAGCCATGCTGGAAGGCTTCAAATACTACTATGTAAAATGTATCTAATGATATTAAGTTATAAAATAAATTGATTCAAATACCCCTTGAATATTACACAGTACAGTGGACCCTCGGTTTTTGTTCACCTCCAAACTCGAACAATTATGTAAATGTATTTTTGTAAGAGCTTTTGTAAGTGTATTTTTGGGGTTCTGAAACGACTAATCTAATTTACATTTGTCCTTATGGGAACAAATTCGTTCGGTAATGGCACTCAAACAGCATTCTGGAATGAATTTTCAATGAAAACCGAGGGTCCACTGTATTTAGGAAACAGGAAAATTTCCCTAGCGATTACATTCAAATTAAAAAAAAAAAAAATTTATTTTATGCAGTATATGTACATATAATGTACATGTAGTTTACATGTTATGAAATATTATTAGGCACAAAAGAAAGCCACTAGCATGCAGTGCATTTTGGGCAGACTAATCCTAATGCTTAAAGACTATACTTAAGAAATAGATATAGATTATGCAGCATCACCTGAAATGATGTTAGCTCCCAGTACTGTATATAACTTTACACTATAGAACATAAAAGATTGAACTGTCAAGAGCTCACCTGAAGTATCTAAGGCAACAGATGCCAGCAGCAGTAATACAGATAGACTGGTGCTCGGAGGGGATGCCACTGACAGGGGCAGGGAAAGTGGAGCACTGCTGGGCTTCCCTCGCCCAGTTGGCACCATAGGCACAACATCTTCCAAATGTTGGCTCTAGGTCACCTGCAAAAGAAATGCAGCAGAATCAACCAAAGACAATGTTTCACAAGTGAAACTGACCACCCACATCTTGTTATTAGTCCGTTAAATCAATGGCTGACTATACTGTAGTATACTTATTTTGAATTGGCATGATTTGGAGATTACAAAAATAACATTATTGATTTAAGTTGAAAAATATAAATTTGGCTTTTGACTAAAAATTTGAGGTTAGCATTTGACCACTCTGGTAATAAATTGGTTGTAATTAAGACATTTATGGTTTGATGTAACGGCTTGACAAAGCTCCTGGAGAGCGAAACGTTGCCACAATAAAATGTCGCATTAGTTGCATTTGTGTCCTTTTACTTAACATATTGTCGGTAATTCTACCAATATTAAGAGTTGTAGATGCGTGGAACAATCTTCCAAGTAGGGTGATAGAGGTTAGGACCTTGGGTGGCTTTAAAAAGAGATTGGACAAATATATGAGTGGGAGGGGCTGGGTTTGATTAGTGTCGTGAGTACGGGAGTAAATTCTTAGGTAGTGGTGGTTTTAATAAGGACTTGCCTTGTATGGGCCAGTAGGCCTTCTGCAGTGTTCCTCCATTCTGATGTTCTTATATACATGTATTTTACACTGATTTTCGATTTTTATTTTAATCAGAGGTAAGCACCAAATCTATAGGAGCCCTATAGTGCCTGGGAAATCAGAGGCACTCAGGTTCAATCCAAGGAAGATAAGATTTGTTCAGAATTTTAACCCAGAGGCTTAGCCACCCTAGATAACCTAATAAAGTCAGTGTGTCATCGAGGATTGTCTGTCTTATTTCCATTGTGGTCCTTTAATCTTGTCCCCCAGGATGCAACCCACACCAGTCAACTAACACCCAGGTACCTACTTACTGCTAGGTGAACAGGAGTAGCAGGTGGAGAGAAACATGCCCAACATTTCTACACATGCTGGGGACTGAACCATGGACACTTGGTGTGCGAGGTGAGTGCAATGCCAATCAAGCCCCCTGCCCCTCTCACTGGCATCATGGCACTTCTCATGGGGGGTTATAAATTTTTTTAACATAACTAATGCCATTATTTCTGACCCTCGGATTGGTTTGAGGGGTTTTGTGATACTTTACATGAACATCTGTGTAATCAGGAGCAATCCTGCATGCCAGAAACTCAAAGATTTTAAAAACAATTTTAGTGCTGCTAGTTACAACAAAGAACCAGCAATTGGAAGACACCCACACACAGAGAAATAATAGCCCTTAAGACATTATGACAATAGCAACCAATTTTAATAGTTTTCACTAAGAGTTAAACAGTGCCTAAGAAGATATAACCATGTTTGATCCAAGGAAGAAGAGAGCAGGTCAAATTCCATGGATCAAGAACCAAGACACCCTGAATTAAAAGGTGTTTAAGGTGCAGAGAAGCTACCACACACCACAGTTGTAAACTGAGAAAAAAGTGGAGCCAAATGGATACTAGAAAAGATTTCTTTGCAGAGAGCTAGAGCAATGGAATGAATTAAGAGAAGATGTAGTAAATGGAAACCATGACCTCAGACAGTTTAACTGTAACTTGCTCTAAACAACCTGATAGATGAATGATGTATGCTTGTATATGAAGCTTGGCACAGGTGTATATAAATTATTAAGGGATTACAGGCTTGGTGTCAGACCGAGCCGCGGGTGCGTTGACCCCCGAAACCCACTCCAGGTAAGCTTTTGTGGATTTCCTCTGAGGCCTAATGGAACAGGACAAAGACAAAGATTTATTTCAGTTAGATACAATGTTTGTTCAGAGATGGGTGACATTTGATTTTGCATGCAGAAAGCCCATAGTTATGCAGTGCATTCTGGGCAGCTTTGCTAAACAAGAATTAAATAAAAAGAATGTCGAATATAATTTTGATTCCTCAAATGGAAGTTTAAAAAAACTGTCAGAAAAGACTAGCAAAAGAATTTGACTTTTTTGGGTTATCCTAGGTAATTTACACTAATGCATGATTGTTATGGGGTTATAGGACCCAATATGTATCTATGTATCTAAGTAGCAGGAAAAAAATTATTACAGTGGTACCCCGACTTACGATATTTTTTCATTCCAGAATGCTGTTCAAGTGCCATTACCAAACGAATTTATCTCCATAAGAAATGATGTAAAATAGACTAGTCCTTTTAGACCCCCAAAATTACACTTAGAAAAGCATTTAAAAAAATAAACTTACATAAAAGGGTGTGTTTGGGGACCATCGTAAGTCGGGGTACCACTGTATTTGTAAAGCCTATTTTTAATGAAATGCAGAGGTTAACATATTTTGTCTCTCCCCATAAGAGTGATTAAATCTTATGACAGAATCATGGCATTGTGCCTCCAACAGTTCAATATAACTAGATACAGTGGAACCTTGATTCTCGTCTGCCCTGGTTTTCGTCAAATTCGGTTTTCAACTACTTTTTTCGTCAAAATTTTGTCCCAGTTTTCATTCATCCGCTCGGTTTTCATTGAGTTGACAGTGGTCCACCATACCAAACTCGTCCACCTGCCCGCGCCCACACAAAGCATCCCACGCGTTCTGACTCAGGATGTGGAAGAGTTGGTGGATGACAACAGGGAAGAGCTAACCACTGAAGAGCTGCAAGACCTTCAACTGGAACAGCAACAGACTGCAGCTGAGGAAATTGCTTCAGAGGAGGAAGAGAGAGGGAAGAATGTGCCTTCTTCAGTGATTAAGGACATGTGTGCAAAGTGGAATGAGTTGCAAAGATTTGTGGAGAAATATCACCCTAACAAAGCTGTTGCAAGCCGTGTCTGCAACATGTTCAATGACAATGCCTTGTCCCATTTTAGGCAAATCTTAAAGAGATGCCAGAAACAGACCTCTCTGGACAGATTTTTTGTGCAACAGGGGTCCAGTGCCAGTAAAAGACAAAGAAGGGAAGTAACCCCTTGATACCTGAAGTCCTTATGAAGGGGATTCCTCTTCCAACCAATAACCTCTCCTTCTCCCTCTCCCCTCCTCATTGTCTTCCATACGCCAACAAGAGTCTTCAATAAAGGTAAAAGTGATGTTAAATGTTCATTTATCCTTTTCTTTAGTCATTTATATTTATTTCTCATTGTTTTCTGTATGTAAAACTATAGTTATTCTCTATAAAATGTATTTTTTGTTAATACTTTTGGGTGTCTGGAACAGATTAATTGGATTTACATTATTTCTTATGGCAAGTATTGCTTCAGTTTTCGTACAACTCGGTTTTCATCAGACTTTCTGGAACAAGTTAATCACAAAAACCGAGGTTACACTGTATAACAAATAATAAGACTTTTCCTGCTACTTAGATACACAGATACATATTAGCTACTATAACCCCCATAACAATGATAATTGTACATACATACTTATGTGTACCTGTGTCTAAAAAACTTACTAAAGTAAAACAGTACAGATAGAAACTAGCAGATCAACTGTCAATCATAATGAAATGTACCATTAAGCATATTTATGGCAAAAGCAACAAGTTTAGTATGTATATTGCAAGATGATGTTGCTACTAAAGTCTAGGCTTCAAATATCTCTGGTAGAATAGTTTGTATTAATATTGGTAGAATTACCAACAATATGTTAAGTAAAAGGACACAAATTCAACTAATGTAATAGCACCTCACTCTGAGCCTATATATACCCTCTGTGTTCATGTATTGTTTGTAATGGCTTGACAAAGCTCCTGGAGAGCGAAACGTTGCCACAATAAAATGTCACATTAGTTGCATTTGTGTCCTTTTACTTAACAGAATAGTTTGTGTCGAGATGGCTAATGACATCATATGCTAAGTGTTAGAGACACAGACCCATATACTGGAGCACTGTATATTAAGTCTCCAAACATTCAACCTTTCAAAGACACCTCTGTGCAAACCCTACAGATTATAATATCTTTATTTCTGCAAGAACAGTGGAACCTCAGTACCCGAACTTAATTCGTTCCAGAAGGCTGTTTGAGTGCCGATCTGTTCAAGTACTGAACAAATTTTTTCCCACAAATTTTCTTTTTGGTTGGCTGTTATCACTAATCTTCATAAGCCCCATCGTGACTTACAAATACATACGTAATATAAAAAAACACCAAAAAATGAGAAAACATGAATTAGTTTACAGTGAAGTTCTGGCAGGTTGTGCTTGTTTGGTCGAGTGTCAAGCAAACGGTCAACTACCGAGCAATTTTTTTTACCGAACAAAGCATTCGAATACCGAATTGTTCGAGTAGGGAGCTGTTCGAGTACCGAGGTTACACTGTATATGTACAATGTATTCATGCCCAAATGACATCAATGACAGTGACATTACTATATAGAAAGCCACTTGTTATGCAGAGCATTTCGGGCAAATTAGGTCAATTTTGTCCCCAGTCGACTAACACCCAGGTACCTATTTTACTGCTAGGTGAATATGGACAAGTGTCTCAAGGAAACACGTCCTAATGTTTCCAGGGATCGAACCACGGACTTCAGTGTGCGAGCTGAGTGCGCTAGCAATTAAGCTACAGGACACCTTATGGCAAAACACATTGTTAATGACAAGATATCTGAAATCTTAAGACTGTATCCACAATTTCCGTCGCCTAGATGAATGAATTGTTTTTGAAGGATGAAGACTGCATCTCAATAATGATGAATGTTTCAGTAGTAATAAGATCCCAATGGAAATATCAAGGACCCCAATGAAAATAAGTCACTGCGTCTGACCTTTCTGGGTTATCCTAGGTAATTTACTTAAGTCGCTGTGCCTAAATAAACTTAAAATAATTTTTTGAGCATATCTCCATATTGTATTGTGTACATTAAATATACGAAGAAGTTGTAATAGTACGTATATGAAATGACTGTAATACATTTTTTTTGTCATGTAAATATGCCTAGTGGAGTCTGTAAACCTGTTATGTGGCTACACAACCAAATCTCAGGAGGACTACTTAAGAAATTCCAATTAACTTAAGATCACTGAATCAGTTTGAAGTGTTAATACATACTTAAAATTGTACTATTTTTATTAGTCTAGTTTTAGGTAGTAAGTTTATGCAGGTACACATAAATACAGTTACATAAATTATCATACATAGTAACATGTGTAGATTACCTGGGATAACCCAAGTCACAGTGACATTTCCATAATAATAATATCTTTATTTCTATAAGTTCATGTACAAGGTATACAAGCCTAGCTGACATCAATGACATACTACTATATAGAAAGCCGCTTGTCATGCAGAGCATTTCGGGCAAATTAGGTTAGTTTTGTCCCAAGATGCGACCCACACCAGTCGACTATAACACCCAGGTACCCATTTTATTGATGGGGAACATAGATATCTTATTATTTAAACCTTAAAACAGCTAAGTAACCTAACTACGTGGAAAGTAGTTACAATAAAAGGAGATATTCTAGGAATGATGGTGTTTTTTGTCCCATAAACCTAGGTCACACTACACATACATGTACAGGCATATATATACACACACCCCTCTGTATTTTCTTACTAGTTCTTATTCTGGTTTATTTCCTCTTATCTCCATGGGGAAGTGGAACAGAATTCTTCCTCCGTAAGTCATGAGTGTCATAAGAGGTGACTAAAATGCCTGGAGCAAGAGGCTAGTAACCTCTTCTCCTGTATACATTACTAAATCTAAAAAGAAAAACTTTCGTTTTTAGGTCACCCTGCCTAGGTGGGATATGGCCGGTTTGATGAAAAAAATACTAGGAATAAGGTAAACTGAGTTATCACAATAATAAGTATATGAATGTTAGCTATACAAGAAATCATTCTCCTCCCTTTCTGTCGCTACATTCATTAGGTACCTTTTGGCTCTCTTCCTACACTGCTTCATACTACCACATGTGCAGACAGTTGTTCTACTGCTGTACAAGTGTGTGAAGCCTGACCACCTGTTGTATGTACTATAAAGATGTTCTTTCCCTAGTACAGTACTTGCTGGTTGCCAGCCTTCACAAACTTGGCACCAACATATTCTGGACACTACTTGTGAGTAATTTTATAAACGTGATTTAACTTCAGTTGTTTGACTCTGTCTCCACCATTCAGCATATGCAGGTGTTACAATTCATCCTGGTCTACATCGTTTCTTGGAGTCATGTGTAGAATGAATCTCACCATTTTGTTCTGGGTGATTCTAGTCTATATTTCAGTTTTTTGTTAAGGCACAGTACCATTATGATTAGTCTGCCCGAAATGCACAGGATGCTAGTGGCTTTCTTTTGTGCTTAATAATATTTTATTACATGTAAATTACATTTTGTAAACTGCTGAAAGAAATAGTTTGCTTGTTTGAAGAGGACCTTGGTCAGAAATGTTTCAGACATGGAGGGAAAGTACCATCACAACCCGTCCATTCTTCCCGAAGCCTCAAATAAATAAGGAAGTTTATTTAAGTACAGGCACACATAAGTACAATTATCATACATAGTGACATGTGTAAATTACCTAGGATAACCCCCAGAAAAGTCAGACGAAGTGACTTACTTAGGGTCCTTGTAATGTCATAGGCAGCCTCAGCCAGGATGCCCAATGGTCTGATAAAAGGCCTATTATATTGTGACTTGTGTAATCTTGCTTTTTGAGCTACCTCTTACAGGATGTGCATGGAATACACAATAAACTTGCAACTCAGGCAGGACATCTAACTAAACCCAACCAGGAGAAGAAGGAATAACAAGAGACTAAAAGTCAAAGGGACTTAGGAAAATGTGAGTGAGCATAATGGAACCAGGGACAAGAAAGAAGAAAATTTTCCTTCTGAGACACCACCAGCAATAATAACCTAATACTAGTGAAGAAGGTTGTGCAATGTCCTCTGAACCAAGATTCCATGATGTTGCAGTGTCGGGTATTGTCACTATATACGATTGTACTTATTTGTATCAGTGCCTAAATAAATTTGCTAGGTATACAGGTGGGGAAGGTAACCATCCTGGAGGTGGTGATGAACCCGGAGTCTGGAGTGACCCACATGAAGGCGCGTCAGGGTCACATCCACTAACAGGTAGGGGTGCCCTGCCCAAAGACATCTCCTCAAGGAAGGTTCCTTGACGCTGGTGAGGGGCTCTTGATCTAGGGAATTGGGTCTATGGCCTGGTCATAGACCGGGCCGCGGGGACGTCGATCCCCGGAATGCCCTCCAGGTACGCAGGTATGCTCCAATTCCCTGAATTGAGGCTGAATGCCTTCCATCCCTCCCTCCATAGGCGCTGTATAATCCTACGGGTTTAGCGCTCCCCCACGATTATTATAATAATAATAATAATAATAATAATACCCAAAGACAGGGACTGCTGGACTGGTAGTGGTTGTTGGGTTTTTGAAGACGATTAACAACTGTGTCAAGCCCTACTTCCTGTTTTAGGGGGGTAAAAACATTGTTCACAAGTAGTCGATGGACCAAGAGGAACAGGCGTTTCCTTTGCAAATAAAGTGTCTGACATCTTTTTGGGTTATCGTTGGAAATTTACACTATGCATGGTAATTGTACTTATGTGTACCTGTATCTACATAAACTTATTTACCTACTTACTAAAGATTAACGTAAATTTCCCAATTAGGGTAGATGGATCTTCACCTTTTTAACCAATCGAACACAAAAAAAATAATTAATGGTAAACAGAGTTAAGTAGGAGGGTGCCACAGTGAGAAGCTCTGTTCCACAAGGCACAGTACTCGCCCCCATCCTGTTCCTCATCCTCATATCAAACATAGAGATGTAAACCATAGTACCGTGTCTTCCTTTGCAGATGATACTAGAATATGCATGAGACTGTCATCTATTGAGGACACAGTAAATCTGCGAGCGGATATAAACCAGGTTTTCCAATGGGCAACGGAAAACAATATGCTTTTCAATGAGTACAAATTTCAACTACTCCGTTATAGAAAACTGGAGGAAATAATAGCTAGGACAGAGTATATTACAAACTCTGATCACACAACAGAGTGAAAAGGCAGTGTAAAGGACTTGGGAGTGTTAATGTCAGAGGATCTCACCTTTAAGGATCACAACAATGTCAGGAAAAAGTGGGAATAGGACATTAGTGGGTGGTGATCCTTGGCTTTTGAAATGGGAAGATAGGTCTTCCATCACACACTATGGAATAATATTCAACTTCTTTTCGTGGGATGGACCAATAAGCCAGTGAAAGGCATTTCAAATGACCAAACTCTAAACTGAACGGGTCATCACATAAATACTACAAGCATTGAAAAAACAATCTAATGATAGAAATACGACCAGTGGCGGCGTACGTGTATGACAAGACATTGACGACAATACATTAGAAACCTCCAAGCATAAGCTGGAAAAAAATTTAGGCTATCAGGTTATCTGTTATCTGTCAATGGTTCTGGGGGTTATCGACCTGCGGACCGGTCCCAGACCAAATCTCCTAAATGTTCCTGGAATAATAGCTAACAAAAAAAAAGGAAATATAAGTGTATAATGAGTGTACGATTTGCCAGTGATCTTACACGTTCATGGTAAAGACAAAATCAGCAGATGTGTCAGAGTGCAAAACCTTTAACAGGATTCCGCGTCACACTCATATAGCAGGAGGGTACCAGATCTACTAACCTTTTTTACCTATAGCAGGAAATGATACAGGAAAACCAGTAAATGCTGAGTGATATTTAACACGTTAAATTCCTTCAGTATTTACATAACCTGTTGTAAACTGACAGCTACTAATATTGCTACCATTACTACTACTACTACTACTACTACTACTACTACTACTGCTACTACTACTACTACTACTACTACTACTAATTTATTCATGCTCACGTATGATTTGCATGCATATAACTATACTACGCACATTACTGGCAAGGGCATATATTACCTGGAGAGGGTTTCAGGGGTCAACGCCCCCGCGGCTCGATCTGAGACCAGGCGGTAATATAAATACAATAAGCCTATGGTAAAACAAAGAAAAGTCTGATTGACGTCTTTCCATTGGAAACACACACACTGTCTGGGCCAAGAGCTATGAATCGACCCCTGCAACCACAATTGGGTGAGTACACACACACACACACACACACACACCTGGAGTTTACCTGGAGAGAGTTCCAGGGGTCAACGCCCCCGCGGCCCGGTCTGTGACCAGGCCTCATGGTGGATCAGGGCATGATCAACCAGGCTGTTACTGCTGGCCGCACGCAGTCCAACGCACGAACCACAGCCTGGCTGGTCAGGTACCTACTTTAGGTGCCTGTCCAGTGCCTGCTTGAAGACAGCCAGGGGTCTATTGGTAATCCCCCTTATGTATGCTGGGAGGCAGTTGAACAGTCTTAGGCCTCTGACACTTATTGTGTTGTCTCTTAACGTGCTAGTGGCACCCTGCTTTTCATTGGGGGATGTTGCATCGTCTGCCGAGTCTTTTGCTTTCGTAGAGAGTGATTTTCGTGTGCAAGTTTGGTACTAATCCCTCTAGGATTTTCCAAGTGTATATAATAATGTATCTCTCCCGCCTGCGTTCTAGGGAGTACAGGTTGAGGAACTTCAAGCGCTCCCATTAATTGAGGTGGTTTATTGCAGTTATGCATGCTGTGAAGGTTCTCTGCACATTTTCTAGGTCAGCAATTTCACCTGCCTTGAAAGATGAAGTTAGTGTGCAGCAATATTCCAGCCTAGATAGAACAAGCGACCTGAAGAGTGTCATCATAGGCTTGGCATCCCTGGTTTTGAAGGTTCTCATTATCCATCCTGTCATTTTTCTAGCAGATGCGATTGATACAATGTTATGGTCCTTGAAGGTAAGATCCTCTGACATGATCACCTCCAGGTCTTTGACATTAGTTTTTCGCTCTATTGTGTGGTTTGAATTTGTTTTATACTCCGAGGTAAGTAAGTTGGATGATCCATAAACGGTAATAGATCGACCATCACTTTTTTAATAGCTGCTCGCACTCCAACAGCACGCCAAATTATAAAAACCACTTGCCTCTATGCACTCCTGTCGAATGTGCTCACATAAGCCTATTAGATATTAAAGCCCCTAGCGCGCAAAACCCCCTTTACCCCAACCTCCAACCTTTCCTGGGATGACCCCTTACCTCTCCTCTCCTCTTCAGATTTATACACCTCTCTAGTCATCCTATTTTGTTCCATCCGTTCTAAATGTCCAAAAAACCTCAGCCCCATTCTAAGCCCTCTGAATATTTTTGGTAACCCCACACGTTTTAATCTTCAAGCTCTGAATTCTCTGTATAATTATAAAATGCATTGCCCTCAAACACGATAACTCCCGTCTCCAGCCTCCTCGTCGCTGCAACATTTAAAACCCATGCTTCACACCATATAACAATGTTGGTGCTACTATAATCAGGCGGGATCCTCTTTTTGTATCAATGGATAAATTTATTTGTTTTCACAGATGCCTTAATGCACCTCCCACCGTTTTCCTCTCGTTAATTCTATGGTTCATTTCATCTTTCATGCCGACAATTCTACCCCCAAATATCCGAACGGATTCACTTTCTCTCTCTCTCTCTCTCTCTCTCTCTCTCTATATATATATATATATATATATATATATATATATATATATATATATATATATATATATATACTATGAATAATAATAGAAAATTCAAGCTTTGACTACTCACATTATCAAGGAACTATAGTTCCTTGATAATGTGAGTAGTCACGAACGCTTGGAATTCTTCTATTTTTCATAGTGGTTTTCTTGCATATTTTAATATCACCTGTTTACTGATCTTTGCATATATATATATATATATATATATATATATATATATATATATATATATATATATATATATATATATATATTTGACTACTGCCCTCAGGATAAATATTTGATGTATAATTGAACTATCAAACAACTTTAAATTCAAAATTTGTAAGTGTGGAACTGAGTGACTACTCACCAGCAGTAGCGGTGAATAAGAGCAAGAGAAGTGCAGTATGAACACCGAGCCTCAATTGTAATGGTCCCTTCATGGTCCTGGACCTCATTTAACCACGTGCTATAGTTTAATGCGCACCACAAAACATACCTGTTGAGGCAGTTACTTTTCCTTGTTTCGCTGATCTCTAAGTCTAAACAATGTTTCAATATATATCACAGAAATTTCTAAACACTATGTGATCATCTCACTCAACAATTTGCAATTATATTTTTCACTTTTATATCACAGTTAACACTGAAATTTAACAATGTTGGCAGGAATAACGATAATTGACTGTTGAAAGTTGATCTGATGATTGGGAGGTCAAGAAAGGTGTGATTGCCAAGGCATCTATAACTACATCAATATCTTCTTCCCCCTCCCTTCTTATCCTCCTCCTTCAAGATACGTACAGCTTGCTTAGAGGTCCCTCCCTAACTCCTCCAGTCAGGCGTCTGTCTGCTGCGAGTGCCTCGTGTAGAGCCAGGAGAGATGCCAGACTATCTTATGCTATCCCTCAGTCACACCGCCGCTCCTGCAAATTACTCTCCCTACATCCGTCAGTTATTCAGTCGTATATCCCCAGCCATAACCCTGACATTCTAGTTTAATATGGGAGATGTTATCATGTTAAGAAATCTTGATGTATGACTATGAACATATTATGGCAACGTGTGTGTATGTTTGAGAGTGTGTGTGGTGGGTGGCAACCTTTGGAGAGAGGAACGCTGATAACATTCTTTCATTCAATAAGTGATCCTGGCCTTAGAGACCGTTTCTTATCGCAGACTACTTGAAGTTTGAATCTTATGATGTCGGTATCTACAGTAAACATATGTATAACCTAGATAGATAATGCTGGATCACTTACATTAGTGTGTGTGTGTGGTCGGATATTCCTTGCCGACCTATTTCATTAAAAGGGTATATACCCAGAGAGGTGAATGTTTCTCGGTGTATACACACTTAAAATTTACTTTAGTCCACATTTTAGAGATTAAAATATTCTTGACTAGTGGTGTACAGGTGACAGGCAGCCTCGTGTAGTCGACAGGCTTTCAAACTTTTAAAATAAATAATCATTATACTCTAAAGTTCTTTTAAGTCAAACAAAATTAGCACCTGTAAAATATCGCTCGAGATCACGTTGAAGTTTAAATTCTATATACATTTATTTCATTCATGGCAGTGTCTTGAACCTAGAGGACTGTTGATCCCTTCCTTAGATCAGATCAGATTTCTTCCACTTCCTGTATCATCTAAACGAGTTTGAGTTAGAAACGAAAGACGATCTTGTTTTATAAGGCAAACTTACGAATTGTAACACATTCGATACACGATACTGCAACGATACTTTTTATCCAACACTTGAATAATACCAGCAGCATGAATGCACATGTCTTACACATCAATATTTTGCCCAAGATATATCTTCCAGCAAAAAAAAAAAAAAAAAAAAGAAATGAAAATCACTGCATGGCCAGAGGTCTCAGGCTGGAAATGATCCCAGGCTTTCTGGGCCAAAAACTCAATGTTTGTCCTCTTTCTCGCTGGTAAAGGCTGCTGGTACAGGCGATTACTATGTCATCCTTCACGACGTTCTTAATAATAATAATAATAATAATTTTTATTTCAATGCATGTTACAAGTGTACAATGTTATTGGTAGTTACAATTATAAAACAATTATAAAACTGTAATGCAAGGAGAGCCACTGGCATGCCATGGCATTAGGGGCACTTCAACACTGCTATGTCCATTCTGTAATATGGAAACTAGAACTGTGCCTCATAACTTCTGTGACCTTACCAACGATATACAGTAGTAATAATTATTGCAGTGTTGTTATATTCATGGGGAAGGTCTTAACACGCAGGGGTCCTACATATTCACTTAGGGCATGGAAGGTAATTAAGTCTGAACCCAGGAAGGAAGGAAGGAAGGAAGGGGTAGCTCCAGTTCTTTAGGTTAAGACAGCCTGGTTGACCAAGCCCTGATCCACCATGAGGCCTGGTAACAGACCGGGCCGCGGGGGAGTTGACCCCCGAAACCCTCTCCAGGTATACTCCAGGTAAGAGCCCTTTACCTGGATCAAAGCACCCCACTTGAAGGGTGAACTGTACTATAACCTTGGAACGTGTTAATATACGTCATGATATGAAGTCATGCAGTATATTAGCTTTATCACTAGCACTTGCACATTGTTGCCTCAGATCCAGATTTTTTGCCCACTAGAACTGTGTCTTCCGTTAGGATTGATTACGATATTATTTTAGTACCTAGCTGATATGTTCGGCAGGTATCGTCATTGTCCGGGACCGGGAACACTTTTAGCCCCAGCAAAGCCGCATTATTCTATCTAGAGAATCCTCGCAGCTTGTGCTGTCAAGGGCTAAGTGAGAATAATGAGTCTTCTATCAATATAAACCAGGCGTGCAGCCGGTCCTGTCACTGCACAAGTGCTGTTTGTCCTGTCAATTGTTACATGTTATATATATCATATTAGCTGATAGTAAACATACGTATCCACATTCAGAAACCCAAGCAAAATAATGAAGTCCTTAAAGCATATATTTTTCAATATACTATTAATATAATTATGAAAGTGAGGATTCCTTGTACCCATGATTCTTATAGGTCTAGCAGACCTGGCATTTATTTGCATATTGGCATCGTAATTTTTCACTCAAAGCAGTCTACTAACACCTAAGTACCTATTGATAATGTCAGGTGAGCAGAGACACCAGGTGTAAGAGATCTTGACAATATTTACTCGCTCCCGGGAAACGAACCCGGGACTTTTTGATTGTGAGCTGAGCACTCGCCACTGAGTTACAAGTCATCTCAAAGCTTGTAAGAGAATACGCCGGCATTTTAAAAAGAATTTAAAAAATAAATCGGAAAATGCGATCAGATTTGGAGTTAAAAGGTTTGCATTATGATTATTATTAATACTGTTATTATTATTATTATTATTATTATTATTATTATTATTATTATTATTATTATTATTATTATTATTATTATTATTATTATTCTGCTATTGTTATTATTATTATTCTGTTATTATTATTATTATTATTATTATTATTATTATTATTATTATTATTAGTAGTAGTAAGTAGTAGTAGTAGTAGTACTGTAGTAGTAGTAGAAGTACTGTAGTAGTACTGTAGTAGTAGTAGAAGTACTGTAGTAGTACTGTAGTAGTAGTAGAAGTACTGTAGTAGTAGTAGAAGTACTGTAGTAGTAGCAGTACTGTAGTAGTAGTAGTAATAACAGCAGCAGAAGTAGTAGTAGAAGCAGCAGCAGTAATAGTAGTAGTAGAAGTAGTAGTAGTAGCAGTAGTAGAAATGCTACACAATTGTGACTGGTCAGTGATAACAAGTTGCACGGACGTAAATGATGTCTGGGAAAAATTCAAAACCATGTTCACTGCCATCCTTGATAATATTGCACCAGTTAAAGAGGTTAAAATTAAACGAAGAACTGAACCCTGGATGACTACTGAGATATTAGATAATATGAAATTCAGAGACCAGTTGATAAAAAGATTTAAGGCAAACAGACAGGATATTGCAGCGCTAAATGAATTCCAAAGGGTGAGGAACAGAGTGCAGAGGCTTATAAAAGGCGCAAAGGCAAGGCACTATTGCTCAAAAATCGAAGAGTACAAAAATAACCCTAGAAAGCTCTGGCAACAACTAAAACAGTTGGGGTATAGCCATAAACCCGTAGATAGATCTAACACAGTACTAAATGTTGATAAGGAAGTATGCCACGAAACAACTTAAGTGGCAAATTGTTTTAATTCATACTACACAACTGTCGCATCCACACTAGTAAGTAAGCTACCAGCTGCATCAAATACCTTTAATACAGACTCTGATAAGTTTAAAACATACTATATCAATAAAGGGGTAACTCCAAACAGTTGTCAACTAGTAAGTGTATCTCATGACTTCGTGCAAAAATAACTAAGCAGATTAAACCCAACTAAGAGCACCGGCCCAGATAACATCCTGTCTAAGTTCCTAAAAGAGGGTGCCTCTGAACTGGCAATCCCCATTGCTCACATAATAAATCTGTCCATCACCACTAATACAGTACCAGAGGGGTTCAAGGAGGCCAGAGTTACTCCTATCTTCAAGAAAAATAGTAGGTCAGATGTCAGCAACTATAGGCCTGTTAGTATACTCAGTGTAATATCCAAAATTCTAGAGAGGGCGGTGTACTGTGAAGTAGTGAAGTATCTTAAGTAAGTAAGTAAGTAAGTTTATTCAGGTATACACAAATACATTTACATAGATTATCATACATAGCAGCATATGTGTAGAGAACCTAGGATAACCCAAAAAAGTCAGAGTGACTTATTTCCATTGGGGTCCTTTTTATACCTAAATATTATACATTGTAGGATATATATGTTATTATATTATAAAGGATATATGTATACTAGGAATAAGGTAAAAAGAGTTATTTACATATACATGTGTGTTAGCTAAATAAAATTAAAAATTATTCTCCTCCCTTTCTGTCGCTACATTCATTAGGTACCTTTTGGTTCTCTTCTTGAACTGGCTCATGCTATGACTGGCTTTGACATGTGCAGGCAGTCTGTTCCATTTCTTTATTGCTGTACAATAAAGAACATTCTTCATAGTTACCAATCAGGCTTTAGGAGCTCTTACTCAATCGACACCTCCCTAATTAATCTGATGGATTACATGAGAACTGAAATATCGATAGGGAACCTCATAGGAATGGTAACTTTAGACTTGCAAAAGGCCTTCGATACTGTCAACCACAATGTATTATGTAAGAAACTTCAAGCTATCGGCATAGGTTCCATAGACTGGTTTAAGTCCTATCTTAGCAATAGGAAACAAATTGTCAAAATCAACAAAGCAGAATCAGAACCACTGCCGATAGCATGTGGAGTTCCCCAAGGTAGTATTCTGGGTCCCTTATTATTCCTGTGTTACGTAAATGACATGCCCAGCAGTGTCAAGTGCAAACTCCTACTGTATGCGGATGACAGTGCTCTGTTAGTATCAGGTAAAGACCCACAAGATATAGCTAATATATTAACACTGGAACTGGAGTCCTGCAGCAAATGGTTAGTAGACAACAAGTTATCGTTACACCTCGGGAAAACAGAAGCCATACTCTTTGGCACGAAATATAAACTGAGCAGGGTAAATAATTTTAATGTCCAATGTAATGGGGAATCCATCACTTCAGTTTCCTCAGTAAAATATCTGGGAATCCCCTTTGACCCATGCATGTCAGGAGAATTGATAGGGAACAGTATAGTAAAGAAAGCGAATGCCAGACTGAAGTTCCTCTACAGACA
The DNA here is from genome assembly GCA_009830355.1 of Cherax destructor. NCBI lineage: Eukaryota > Metazoa > Arthropoda > Malacostraca > Decapoda > Parastacidae > Cherax > Cherax destructor. Next base: position 66,222 of record WNWK01000453.1, read on the forward strand.
AGCACAGTGTCTACCTACTGAGGCTCGCAGGACCCTATATCTAGCCCTTATACAATGTCATATTGACTACGCTTGCTCTTCATGGTACTCTGCCTTGACAAAAAAAACTGAAAGATAAACTACAAATCACACAGAACAAAATGACAAGATTCATCCTGGACCTGGGCCCAAGAGAACATGTAGGCCAGGATGAATTACAACAATTGGATATGCTGAATATTGAAGACAGAGTAAAACAACTTAAGTTGAATCAAGTTTATAAAATTGCTCACAAACAGTGTCCAGAATATCTTGCTGCCAATTTTGTCAAAGCTGGGAACCAAAGCAGTTATAGTACTAGGGGGAGAGAGCACAACTTTGTAGTACCCACAGTCACTGGCCAGGCTTCAAACACCTTTTATTGTACAGCAATAAAGGAATGGAACAGACTGCCTGCACATGTCAAAGCCAGTCATAGCATGAACCAGTTCAAGAAGAGAGCCAAAAGGTACCTAATGAATGTAGCGACAGAAAGGGAGTCTACCTGGAGAGAATTCCAGGGGCCAACGCCCCCGCGGCCCGGTCTGTGACCAGGGAGGAGAATTATTTTTATTTTTTTAGTTACCATACATGTACATGTAAATAACTCTTTTTACCTTATTCCTTTTAATTATAGTATAATAACTAGTATCTACTACAGTGTAAAATATTAAGGTATTAAATGGACCCCAATGGAAATAAGTCACTCTGTCTGACTTTTTTGGGTTATCCTAGTTTTCTACACATATGCTGCTATGTATGATAATCTATGTAACTATTTGTGTATACCTGAATAAACTTACTTACTTACTAGTAGAAGCAGCAGTAGTAGTAGTAGTAGCAGCAGCAGCAGAAGTAGCCGTAGTAAAGCACAGCGCTAGTAGTAGTAGATAGTAGTAAAGTAGATAGTAATAGCAGTAGTAGCTAGTGACAGAGTAGCAGTAGTAGAAGCAGTAGCAGACAGAGAGTAGGTAAAGTAGATAAAGTAGTAGTAGCAGCAGTAGCAGTAGTAGAAGCAGAGCAGCAGCAGCAGAGCAGCAGCAGTAGTAGCTAGTAGCAGTGTAGAGAGTAGTAGCAGGCAGTAGTAGAAGCAGTAGTAAGATAGTTAGCAGTTAGAAGAAGCAGTAGTAGTAGTAGCAGCAGAAGTAGCAGTAGTAGAAGCAGCAGCAGCAGCAGCAGCAGTAGTAGTAGTAGTAGTAGTAGTAGTAGTAGAAGTAGTAGTAGTAGTAGTAGCAGTAGTAGTAGTAGCAGTAGTAGTAGAAGTAGTAGTAGTAGTAGCAGTAGTAGAACCAGCAGTAGTAGTAGCAGTAGAGAACCAGCAGAGTAGCAGCAGCAGTGTATAGTAGTAGTAGAGTAGTAGTAAGTAGTAGTAGTAGTAGTAGAGTAGTAGTTAGTAGTCAGAGTAGTGAGCAGTAGTAGTAGCAGTAGTAGCAGCAGTAGTAGAGCAGCAGCAGTAGTAGTAGTAGTAGTAGTGAGTATTAGTAGTAGTAGGAGTAGTAGAGCAAGTAGCAGAGAGCAGCAGCAGGCAGAGTAGCAGTAGTGAAGCAGCAGCAGCAGCAGTAGTAGTAGTCAGAGAGTAGTAGTAGTTAGTAGTAGTAGTAGAGTAGTAGAGTAGTAGTAGAGTAGAAGTAGTAGAGCAGCAGCAGAAGCTGCAGTAGTAAGCAGCAGCAGCAGCAGTGTGTGTAGAGTAGGTAGTAGTAGTAGTAGTAGTAGTAGTAGTAGTAGTAGTAGTAGTAGTAGAAGTAGTAGTAGTAGCAGCAGCAGAAGTAGCAGTAGTAGAAGCAGCAGCAGCAGCAGTAGTAGTAGAAGTAGTAGTAGTAGTAGCAGTAGTAGAAGCAGCAGCAGTAGTAGTAGTAGTAGTAGTATATAAATATTATTATTGTTATTATTCATTGGGAAATGCTAATTGAGCAAGGGTGATACAGTGCTCTAGGAAGGGGAGGTGATTAGGTTTGACCTTGTAAGGGGAGGCACAGCTCACACTCCCTGATTCAAGGGTGATGCTATGCAAATCACGCAGGAAAAACGATGACTGCTCGTTACTGTATTAACAAGCATACAGCAGCGTATGTTTGAAATACGCAGAATACAGTTGCCACTGAAATTAAAAGAAAATACCGATGGGTCTGATCAGTAAGTGGATATGTAGCCACATTAAATTAACTTGACCTTGGGTAAGTGCACCTTGCCATGAAGACTGGGTCACATGAGATGCTTACTGTGTAAAACATTGGTGTTATTTAACCCATGAAAGGTTTAATGCTTAGTTGTGATTGTAATAATAATAAACTTGTGAAAGTTATTAACCCAGGATAAGCATTCTTATGTTAGGTAAAAAGACACGAATGCAATTAATGTGACATTTTATTGTGGCAACGTTTCACTCTCCAGGAGCTTTATCAAGCCGGCTTGATAAAGCACCTGGAGAGCGAAACGTTGCCACAATAAAATGTCACATTAGTTGCACTTGTGTCCGTTTGCCTAACATATTGTCGGTAATTCCACCAACATTAATACAAGCATTATTAGCCTAGGATAATGGCTATTAAACCCAGGAAGTGATCCTCTGGGTCAAGGTTAGGTAAGGTTCGTCAGGAAACAGCACAATTGTTTCTTGACGCGGGTCTTAGATGATGACCCACCGTTGGAGCTTCTGGTCATCTGACCGAGGCCTTCCGCTGTCTTACCCCTCCACCCCTTTAAAGATTATGGTCATAGTTATAACCATTTCTGTATTTATGTCTCTGAGTCAAGCCCCTCAACTGTCCAATAAAATCTCCCAGATAACTATTTACTGCTAGGTGAGCAGAGGCAGCAAGTGTAAGGAGACTTGCCTATATATCATTCCACTTGGGAATCGACCTCAGTTCCTTTCAGATGTGATCCTACAGATTAAAGATAGCAACAGAAACACAAAAAAGGGGCACTGGATATGTGCTACAGAGTCGACATTATTGAGAGGATGCAATGCCCATCTATATTTAAACTCTTAAGTCATTACAAAAAGTAATTACTATACCCTGATTAAACCCTGCCTTAGTGATTAATCTCTGGGAAATGAAAATGACTAAAATCTCCTTCTAATCTACGTGCTTGGAACAGTGAGAGATAAATAAAGTAGTATATGTTAAGAATGATGAGAACTTTGTAAGAGATGTCTGGTAAATATTCAAGCATCAGCTGACCTTTTAACAGAGTATCTTATTACTGTTTATATTGAGAGTCTACGCAGTCCGACCCAGGGTATAAACACCAAGAGGTGTATATATCTCACTGTATGTATACCAAGAGGTGCGTATATCTTAGTGTATAAACACCGATATGTGTGTATCTTAGTGTATATACGGTGAGATATATATATCTATGTATGTACATTGAGATGTATATTTTTTTCAATGCATATCTCGGGTGTGCATATCTCACGAGTATATACACTGAGAGGTGTATATCCTGTCTATACATATACCAGATTCTCGTAACCAAGAAATGTTAAACCCGTATGGTCTTTCATCGGCACATAGATCATAGAGATCTTATGAAACTATTTTTTAATCCCTTCGTAGCAAGTGGTATGCATTAGAGATTAGACGAATGGGTAGAGACAGACTCCTATACACAGCATCAGAAGTAGGTATGATCGAGCCCTCCAAGCCAGGAAAGCCAGCTGATGGTATTTGAGATGTGAGGGGTCAGGAGCTGTGACTTGTCGAGTGCTGTTAGTGAGTACACACACACAAGTATTTATTTCCATAGCAACTACTGTCAACAAGAGCAGACACTAGTGGGTTATGCTTCACCTTCACATATAAACAACTTAATATTTTCCTTGCAGTTACTATAACATTGTTGTGCTCCTTAACGTAAGCTCTGGCATTACTCTTAGCTTTCTCATATTTGATTTACGTTTTATTAAGTGATTTGAGTTCATCTTTTACTTCGATCATGTTTTTATTTCCTCTGTTCTTTTGTGACGTAGTAACTGAATTTTGTCTTCGCTGAACTTGATATTGTCAGTGGTCCACTTGAAGACTTGATATTGTCAGTGGTCCACTTGAAGACTTGATATTGTCAGTGATCCACTTGAAGACTTGATATTGTCAGTGGTCCACTTGAAGACTTGATATTGTCAGTGGTCCACTTGAAGACTTGATATTGTCAGTGATCCACTTGAAGACTTGATATTGTCAGTGGTCCACTTGAAGACTTGATATTGTCAGTGGTCCACTTGAAGACTTGATATTGTCAGTGGTCCACTTGAAGACTTGATATTGTCAGTGGTCCACTTGAAGACTTGATATTGTCAGTGGTCCACTTGAAGACTTGATATTGTCAGTGGTCCACTTGAAGACTTGATATTGTCAGTGGTCCACTTGAAGACTTGATATTGTCAGTGGTCCACTTGAAGACTTGATATTGTCAGTGGTCCACTTGAAGACTTTAGTTATATCAGCTTGGATGCTCGCTGTATCTTCTGTGGATGCCATTTTCATACAGATTCTAGAATCTGCAAAAGACCATACAATGCTATGATTTATGTATGATTTATGTCCTTGTTTATGTCAATATGAGAATGAGAAGTGTGGGGAGTCCTGTATTTTGAGGGACAACTTTTCACTCTAGCAGCTACTGATTTCACTTTTTACTATTATCCTTTGCGTTCTATTTGTTAGGCAGTTCAATGTCCATCTGCCTACCTTTCAGTTATTCATTTTGCACGCATTCTGTGTGCAGTTACCACATGGTCGCACTTGTCGAAGAGTTTTGCAGTCATTGTATGCTACATCTGCATTTTGCTTGTCTTCAAGTGCATCCACGACCATGTCATAGTAGTCCAGTAATAGGGAAAGGAAGGGGCGACATGTTCTGAACCCATATTGATCTGGGTTGTGCAAATGATTTGAGTCGATGTGATTTGCAAAAATGATTCTTAAAAACCTTTCTCAAACAATTTTGATAATGTGGGATGTTAGAGCAATTGGTCTATAGATTTTTGCAAGTGTTTTAGTTCCACTTTTAATGGAGTGGGGAAATATCCGTGGTTTTTAATGACTGTGGGATGACTCCAGTGTCTAGACTTCTTCTCCAAAGAATATTTAAGGTACGTGATAAGGGTTTCTTGTATTTCTTGATGAATATCGACTCATTCATGAAGAACTCATTTGGGTCGTCAATCTTTAGGCCGATTAGCCTGCAGATTTCTAGTGTCCTCATCAGAAACTGTTTTCATGTCATCGGCAAACTTGCTTATGTTGCTATTTATTACTTTATCTATGTCGTTTATGTTGACTGTGAACAAGGGGCTCAACACTAACCCCTGTGGAACACTACTAGTAGCAGGTTTCCATTCTGAGTTCTCCCCACCCCATTCCTGATTTTTCCCATCCCATTCTGATTTCTCCCCGCCCTATCCTGCTTTATCCCCAGTTATGCAACCTCTGCTCCTTCGACCTAGGGAATAATTTCTCCTATCTATATATCCTAGTATACAACTTAGATATACATAAAAAAATATATGAAACACCTTCACTCATCACACCCGTCATTGCATATATGAAGCACCATCTTTCCACACTCCATCACTATCCATGGAAGACCATTCAACACACATATCACTGTATCTGTGGAGTGTGGAACATCATTACTCATCACATCCATCACTTTTCACATGAAATATTATATTCAAGGAGAAACGTGAAATCCACAGGGGTCATACAGCGCTTGAGGAATGGGAAGAAATCATATTTGATCCGAGGAAGGGGAAGTGTACCTCCGATTCCCTGAATCATGAGCCCTCTACTAGCCTCAAGGAACTCTTAAAGGGAGATTTAATGGGGAAATATACCCGGAGGTTATTCGAGGGGGTCAACACCCCCGTGGCCCGGTCCATGACCAAGCCTTGCCGTGGATCAGGGCCTGATCAACCAGGCTGTTACTGCTGGCCGCATGCAATCCAACGTACGAATCACAGCCCGGCTTGTGAGGTACTGACTTTGAGTACCTGTCCAGCTCTCTCTTGAAAACACCTTAGGGTCTGTTAGGTATGCTAGGAGGCAGTTGAACAGTCTTGGGCCCCTGACACTTATTGTGTAATCTCTTAGTGTACTCATGACTTGTTTTGCATTCGATTATCAACCGAGAGACCCGGGATCAATTCTGTGCGAGTTGAGCCAAATAGAAAGTCTCCTTACACCTGTTCCCCTGTTCACCTAGCAGCAAGTAGGTACCTGGGTTTTTGGCGATTGTTGTGGGTCGCATCCCAGTAAGGAAAAGGAATAAAGGACCTCCTTAAAAATAAACCACATTACTTGACTTTCATGGGTTATCCTGGGCTACTAATCCTCCGGGGTTGATAATTAAAAAAAAAAAAAAAAATCTTCCTCTCTGAGGGAAGTAAGAAACATGAGCAAGCAGCAAGAGGGGCTGATTGACAGTGTCAAGTGTGTGGTCTGTATAGTGTACACGAACACAAGCTTCCTCACTGAGAGCCTCACCACAGGCTCTCACCTCTCACCTATTCGGCTGTGTACCCTTTTCCCGTGGGTACCCTCCTCGTGTGAACCCTTTCCCCGCATGTACCCTACCCCGTGTCTACCCTCCCCGTGTGTATCCTTCCCTGGATTAAGATTTTGTTGGCCCCTGGGCTACAGGTACTGTGAGGCCTCCTGGAGTTTACCTGGAGAGGGTTTCGGGAGTCAACGCCCCCGTGACCAGGTCTGAGACCAGCCCTCATGGTGGATCAGGGTCTGATCAACCAGGCTGTTATTGCCGGCCGCACGCAAACTGACGTACGAACCACAGCCCGATTGGTCAGGTACTGACTTTAGGTGCCTGTTCAGTGCCTTCTTGAAGACAGCCAGGGGTTTATTGGTAATCCCCCTAATGTATGCTGGGAGGCAGTTGAACAGTCTTGGGCCCCGGACACTTATAGTGTTGTCTCTCAGTGTACTCGTGGCGCCCCTGCTTTTCATCAAGGGAATGTTGCATCTCCTGCCGAGTCTTTTGCTTTCATAGGGAGTGATTTTCGTGTGCAGGTTTGGTACCAATCCCTCCAGGACCTTCCAAGTGTATATTATCATGTATCTCTCTCGCCTGCGCATGTGATATTTTCAAAATGAAAAAAAAAATCACACCAGTCAATAGTTCATCATATACGTGATGTAATAACATACTATAATTATAAACTTACAACAGTAACTGTGAACATTTTTCACTTAATTTCCAGGGGCCCTCCAGCTGGCGAAGGACCCTGGGCTGCAGCCCCTAAAGCCCATGCCTTAACCGGGCCCTGCCCGTGTGTGCATTTTCCAGTGTACCCTCCTTACCCTCCTTTGCACTTGTTCTTAAATTAAATTTGTTAATTGTCTGGGATCATCACCTCTCGCTGCTCGGTCCGTACCAGGTTTTTTAAAATGTAAATAAAATACCACAGAAAAAGGGAGCCAATGTGTCAATATTGGACCGATGAAGCCACTGCCTGGCGAAGTGCTACCACAATAGAACATAAGAAAGGAGGAACACTGCAGCAGGCCTGTTGGCCATACTAGGCAAGTCCTTCACAATCTATCCCACTAACAGAATATTTGCTCATCCCAATTTTCAATGTTACCCAAAATAGATACCTAAATGTTGCACAAGTCTCTCATTCATTGGCATACTCTATACATAAGAACATAAGAAAGAAGGAACACTACAGCAGGCCTACTGGCCCATGCGAGGCAGGTCCGAATCTCCTACCGGCTTAAGCCAATGACCCAATCTAGTCAGGTCAGGTCACATTCACTTAAGGAAGTAGCACGGCATCAGACCAAATAGGCAACTTATGTTAATCTTGTCCCTCAGGATGCGAATCTCAACAGATGACTAACACCCAGCTACCCACTTACTCCTAGGTGAACAGGGACAACAGGTGTAAGGTACCTGCTTACTACTAGGTGAACAGGGGCAGCAGGTGTAAGGAAACATGCTCAACGTTTCAACTGTGACGGGATCGATCCCGGACCCCCAGAATGTGATCTGGGGACGCTATCAACCAAGCCACGAGCATCCCGCCCTCCTGTAGCTAATGGAAACACTAAAAGCACAATATACTTAGATCTAGGCTACGATAACCCAAGGCGGCAAAACAATATAAATTATTTCCATTTGGGTTCTAATGATATGTCCCTCAAGGGAGGTTCCTTGACGCTGGTGAGGGGCTCTTGATCTAGGGAATTGGATCTGTGCTCCAGTTCTCTGAATGCCTTCCATCCCCCCAACAGGCGCTGTATAATCCTACGGGTTTATCGCTCCCCCATGATTATAATAATAATAATCTAATGATATAAATTATGAGTTTATCGCATAGTTTATCAATAAAAGTCCACGCGGAGTCACGTTCAATATGGCTAACAAGTGTAGATCACCTGACTTTAGTCACTTTACTACTAAACCTCAATAATTTTTTATAATGGTAGAGTCCATCTGGCGGGGAATTTTGTGAAATGTTGCTAGGGAAAATTCTTGGCTTGTGGGGGAGAAAGGTGGACCCAACGGCCATTTTGTCCTGACGGTCGATATGAGTCGGGGGAGGCGAGTACACTGCTATTTTTTTTATTTTTGAGCGTCTAAGAAGATCCAACGTTAGCGCTGGACAGTGGAACAAGGACTATAGTGGCAGAAGATGAGTGGAGCAAATAGCACACCATTAGGAAGGATGAACCCAGCTATCGGAGCTGGAAAAAAGCCCGCCCCTACAGGCTTGTCTCTCTTGAAGCCCAGCTACATGAGTTCAGGAAGCTCTAGTGCATCTTCTGCAGCCACTGCTGCTGCTGCAGCAGCTGCTGCAGCAGTCTCTGCACAGATTAACAGCAGCCAAAACTCCGGAAAGAGGGAAAGTGACTCCAGCTATGAAGGTAAGAAAGGGATGGGGATTTACGCAAGTAACCATGTTAGTGCCTCTGGGGGAGTGACCCTTCATGAGGATGCAAGGCTCGCCATCCAAGGAATTAGAGCTGCCCTGCCTTTGGATCAAACCCGATTAACCTTCATTCCCCTAGGCACTTGCCCTTATGGGTTTAGGGCTTTGTAAATATTTTAGAGGAGTCCCTTGGCACAGATGAAGGGCTCTGGATCCGTCCCCTCCCCCCACAGGCGCTGTATAATCCCTATGGGTTTAGCGCTCCCCCATGATTATAATACTCTAGATTCAAGGAATTAAGCTATCCTGCCTATGGATATAATAGGAATTGCATTGTTACAGCATTTAGTAAGGATTTTGGATATTGTCATTAATTGCTGCTTTGCATATAATTATGTAATTATTAAATTGAAATAAAAATTACTGACATGTAAGTTTATTTTGGTACAGGTGCACATAAATATAATTATCATATATTAACATGTAAAAATATCAGTGTAAATTACCTAGGATAATTAAGTTTATTTTGGTACAGGTCCACATAAGTACAATTATTATACATAGTAACATATAAATTACCTAGGATAACACAACAAAGTCAAAGTGACTTCCATTGGGGTCCTACTAATTGTGTGTGATATGTGGCCATGTCAGAGTTTTCAAATTATCAATGAGGTGGCAGGTTCGGTGACTTTTTAAACTATAACCACGAGTTGTCGACCAACATAATTAAAGTTTGAGCATTTAGGATAGGTTAATGCTTGCTAATAATTTTACAAACTTTTTGTACAGTAAAACCTTGATTCAGTGGACTTTGATTTAATGGATTTTGAATTTAACAGGCAAAATTTGTGGTTGGTCAATGTACAAAAAATGGACAAAGTTTGTTATTTCCAAAATTGTTATTATTGCAATAATTGTACACAATACTAACAATATGAGGAAATGAACACGTGTTGATGGCCAGGCTCTAGGAACTCGTCATAGGTATATCACCACTTGCGGATTTTTATTTAAAGATGCTTTGCCAACCAGTTGCTTTATTAATTCAATACCTGCAGATATGGTGTAGAAAGACAGTATGTATATGACATTTAATTACAGTATGTTCATTCCAAAATTTAAGAATGCCATTATCATAAGATCTGTGGCTTCCTGGCAAGCAAGTTTTTATACTGTAATTTGTAAATTTTTATGTTTGAGGTCTAGTACAGTAATGTTCTGCATAACCCTGGGCTTTCAACATGCATTCCAATATCACCCATTTCTGTATAAACGTATCATGTTGAAACAAACTTGGATTTGTATTTGTATTTATACTTGGTTCTTACCTCTTAAAATTGAAAATTATTTTGATTGTGGGTAAAAATTTATGAAATTTATTAACAAATACTTGTAAATTACAGCAGAACAAGAAGAAAGAAAGCGACGTAGAAAATCCAGGTGGCAGGGCGATGAGAAAGACAAGACTTTCATTCCGGGCATGCCGACGGTGCTTCCCAGCAATATGTCCAAGGATCAGGAGGAAGCATATTTGCGTAAGTTTTATTGTGTGCTCTCATACTGGAAAGTTAATGAGTTTTCAGATGATGTACTGGTAACTCGGGGAAAGTCAACAGAGTTACTAAATACAGGTTGAAACTGCTGATAGATATCTGCAAGAACACCCTGTTTCAACATCTTGCGGGAAAGGTGATGGAGATTGTTGGTAACAGGACCAAAAATTTTGGTCATCTAATGTTGTATGCAAGAAGAGGAGTTCTTGACAAGACCAGTCCTCTACCTTTTGGTGTTATAGTAGTGAACACATGAGCTCTAACCTTGATATGCAAGATAAGGTGATACTTTTGATTAAAGTTTTTGTATGAGTGAGGTGAAATATTTGGGCTATATCAGTGAGACTGTTTCTAGGCAAGTTTATGAATGTTTTGAAAGAATAATATTGTTTACTGTAATTTTATTTCTTGTTGGGTAAGTTATATTCTCATTATTTTTAATTAAAATTTGTTTACAGCATGACAGTCAACTAATTAATAGTTTTCTCCCTCAAATATTACCATTTCATCCATTTCCAGGTTAATTCAAGATTAAAGAAAAAATATTAATAACGGTAGAAACAACGAAACAGCTCATTAATGAAATAATCTAGTTGAAATGATAGTTTTATTACTTGTGAATGACATCGATGGGTAGCACTGTCATTTGAATTGCTACTCATACTTTTGGAGGAAACTTTTAACAGTGCAAATCCCTCTTTTTTTATAATGCTAATAAAGAACACTGTATTGATTGAATTTTGGGCATTTTTGCCCGCTAACCCGCTCTATTACAGTGCAGCTGCAGATTGAAGAATTAAGTCGACGTCTCCGCTCCAACGATCTGGGCATCTCTCCTAATCCTGAAGACAGGTTGGCACTTCTTCACCCAGTTACTCCCGTCCAGGTGACTTGGAGCCATCCAGCTGGCTCATGGCACCCTGTCCCCGGCTCATCCCCTGCCCGCATCACTGGGCCTGGGCCAGGCCGGGCGACATCAGGTTTTATTCACAGTACCAAACTAAAAGTATCCTTCAGGTCTCTCCCCCCTCTCTCTCACGTGTCAATAGTGTGTTGCCTGCTCTGAGGCACCATGATAATGTGCTCATAGATAATTTTTTAATAGGGTTTCTGGGGAAGGTAGGGCAGAGCGTTGGGCTTCAGTCATGGTAGGAGACATTGTTCAGGTACGTGACATCAGTATTCTGCAGTGGCATGAACTAAGTTTTAGGCTAGGTTGTTTTTTCACGAGTTTCTATTAACCGAAACATTGGACAGCTTATCGATTTTATACTCGATTGTTGTACTGTGGTGACTGGCTTAGTATCATTTAGAATACTTAAAAAAGTATTCTATCGACTCCTCACATATAGTTATTTTAGAGTGGATACTATGTGCACTGTCCCTATTAAGTCTTCAGTCTCTTAAATATCAGCATGTAAATATGTAACTTGCTTGATGTATAGATGCTCTGTTGGTCATAAGAGCACCACAATCCATTCTTAATTTACAGTACAGTATACAGTACCCTATTTTATTTACTGTTAAAAAGTTTTAAATAGCCTCATTATTTTTTATTTTAACCATTATGCTTCCATCCATCACAGACTAAATTCTAGTTTTCACTATATTTTTTTTTAAAATATAAGTGAGTTTAATCAGATGCTGGCAGGCCGCAAGAAGTATCTCGCCTAATAGTGTGACAATAAACTTTTTATGCCAGAGCTCTTGCAACCTGTATTGTTATTGGTCAGTTTTTACATTGACGTAGATGGTTGATCTATGTTAATTGTAGGTGATGACAGCCAGTGCTATGCTTCAGTGGCTATTGACATATTGTGGTGTGGCTTAACATCTATCTCGGCTATCTTCGTAATTACTGTTCATGCTCACCCATATGTGCACTTAGTTAAACCAACATTTATTGCAGATGTCCGACCTGCAAAACTGCCTGGACACTAACCCCAATTTCTGGATGTTGACCCCCCTTTTGAACAGGTCTTTATCAGAACATCTAAACATTTAACTTAATACTTGGTCTTACTGTTGAGGCAGGCTCTGATGTGAATAATATACGTAATATAGTTTTTCTCTTATTGCAAACTTTATGAAATTAATTGATTTATCATTAATGCACTCTCTCCACCTAATCCAGGAAAACTAATGAGAGATTTTCTAATGTTTTTTTTCCTGAGGAACTTGAGATGTGATAAATTTTTCCGGTCAGTTGTGATAGATAAATCTTGGTCTCCAGCTAGTGCTGTAATCATTTGCTTTTTAGGTCAGGTGTATCACGAGGACTCGACACTTCGTGTACAGTTGTATGGAGTGTCTATAATTCTATCTCCCCTTCAGATTTAATACTACACTTTGGGTGGGGGTCTTTTAATTTAATCTCCCCTTCAGGTTGCACCAGTTTTATAATGAAGTTTGTCAGTATCCTTAGGTTTTGTATAGCCCATCCACTGGTTGGTGTATTAAGAAAACTTGAGTATGGTTAATTCCACATATTCTTACTTGGTCTTTAATTTACTTTTCCCACATTCCCTCCACTCCTATACCCAAAAATCTTTCTGTATAGCTTTTATTTATTTTACATTTTATTTGATTTTTTTTTTCATTTTAGTCATCTATTGGTTGATCAATATTAATTGTCTTTTCAGGTGGTATTCATTCCTGAATACGTAACTTTAAATTCACGTCTTCTTGCATAAAGTATATAGAACTATCCTTTTTAACAACACCTTTTGTTCTTTGGTTGTCTCCTGTTTGATAGCTCCAAATTTTGTAGTAAATTTAGTAATGTGTAATTATTGTGGTATGCTTACATGTTCCTTGGGTTTTGATGTAGTTGTACCATGCCTTTTAATTTTCTAAAATATTGTTTGTGAATAATTTATTAGTAGCTCAGGTTTCTGTTCTTATTACTGACCTACCTCTGCTTTTGTTGGTACATTATTATTACAGTATTGTGTTCCCAAGTCTTATTACCACTTTAACTGTTGGCTTGTGTAATTGAAAGCATTGTTCTAAGTACTGTATAGGTTATCTTGCTCTTTACTAATTTTAATGCTTATGATCTTCAGATAAGATCATTCCAAATAATTTTTTTTTTTTTTTTTGTAAATTTTACTGTCTTAAATTTTACTTGATGGTACTGCAGTTACGTAATATTTTAACCATTTGGTTTATCGCAAAATTAATTTAAAAATTTCAAGCGGGCAGGTTTGTTTTATTTTGTTTACTGCAGTGAAGAATTTTAACATGAAATCCATACTTGTTAAATTGTTTATGGTTACAAATTAATATTTCGTTTAATTTCTAATGCCTTTTATGACCTTGCCCTAGAGTATGATTGTTCGGAATTTGTAGATAGGAAGAGGGATTGTACCGAATGATACTTTCTTACTAGTTGCCGTTCTTCAGCATCACTTGAAAGGAAACATATCTAGTATAATGTCATACATTATCATTTGGTTTATACTACAGTGGACCCCCGAGTTTCGTAAACCCCGGAAATCGTACATTTATGTAAGTATAATATTGTAAGTGCTTGTGGAAAAGTATTTTTGGGGGTCTGAAATAGACTAACCTACGTGACATTTTTCCTTAAGGGAGTAAATTCGTTCGGTAATGGCACTTGAGCAGACTTCAGGAGTGAAGTTTTTACGAAACTCGGGGGTCCACTGTATTGTATTTGGCCGAAGTGCATAGATAAATGCCCCGAGAAGCATGCACCAGGGATGTCATCAGAACTCTCTTTACTATTTGCTTTTTTATAACTTTCAAGATGAGAAAGGATCCTCCTTCTCATCCTTATCATTACTATTGTTATTCTAGGCACGTGCGTGAAAATGATAGGAAATATTGTAAGGGATAAAAACAAAGTTAATGATCTGTAAAATATAAAAATGTTGCTTGAAAGTACGGTCAGCTCTTATAAAATTCCTCTATAATAGTCCAATTTTTTGTTAATGCTATTGAAAAAAGTGCATCCAATATTGAACAGCATGTGAAAAGGGCATCATAAAACACATTATTAAATTGAATTCACTTGAATTACATTTGCAAAACACTGCACTGTATAGAATAGCTGTATAAGATAGCTGACTGTAGAGCAGTTATTAAACAGGATAAATAATTTTTTTAGTTAAATGTTCACACTTATTGGCATTACAGAAAACCACATGAATAAAATATAAATTATTCCTTCTTAAACTAGTTTGTTGTCCTGTTTATTGCCCTTTCTCATGTGCTACTTACATGCTTAACTTTCTTTACTTATCGCATTTCTATATCTGTTAACCACAGTCTATCTTGCATGTCAACTAATCATGAATTAATGAGCCTGAAATACACTTATCAAAATTATGGCTGGCTCATGACAACATGCGAGACCTTTGCTTCATGTTTTTGTAATCCTGACAAAAGTTTTAAAGTGGTTAATGTTTAAAATTGGCTGAAATATGACAAGCAGTAAAGCCATATTAAATTTGTATATAAATGGTTTTGCATTGCATAATGAATTATAAGCTTCAATGATTTTTTTCTGTTTAGCACATTGGCTCTTTCCCACTAAGGAAAACAGATTCATTGCTATTGCTCTAGCTGTCATAAATTTCTCACACAGGCATATACATCATGATCTGCTGATGGCTTACTAAACTGAAACATATCCACCAAACAAAATTTCATCAAGCTTTGTATTTTCCACCTCCAAAATTTAAAGTTTGGCTACCTGGTTTTCCTGAAAATTTTCATAAATAATTTCCATACATATATGGCATGCCAGATCCCAAAGAGCATTTGTTCTTTTCTAACATGCTTAATTACACCTGCTGGATGTGTAATTTTCTCTGTACTTATTTCTTGCTCTTCCTCCAACCTTTTCTTGGACATGGACATCCCATATACCACCAACTATCCATTCCAGATTTATATACCTTGTGTACTATTCTGTCTAAGCTATCAGACATCCTCGGTTACCTCACTTCAGTATATGTATTTTATTTTTTATTTTTTTATTAACACATTGGCTGTCTCCCACCAAGGCTGGGTGGCCCGAAAAAGAAAAACTTTCACCATCATTCACTCCATCACTGTCTTGTCAGAGGTGTGCTTACACTACAGTTATAAAACTGCAACATTACTACCCCTCCTTCAGAGTGCAGGCACTGTACTTCCCATCTCCAGGACTCGAGTCCGGCCTGCCGGTTTCCCTGAATCCCTTCATAAATTGTACAAGAATGGTATACAATACCGACAATATGAAATAAAGACACATGTGCAACATCTGGGTATCTTTATTGTAGACGTTTCGCCATCCAGTGGCTTTATCAATACAAAATTCTAGGACATAATATGAAGAGAGTAGAACTATATACAAAAGATGAGGTAATCAGTCCCTCAGCCTTGGAGTTGGTGTGTTCAACACCGTAGGTGTGGAGATTATCTCCAAGGCCGAGGGACTGATTACCTCATCTTTTGTATATAGTTCTACTCTCTTCATATGTCCTAGAATTTTGTATTGATAAAGCCACTGGATGGTGAAATGTCTACAATAAAGATACCCAGATGTTGCACATGTGCCCTTCATAAATGTTACCTTGCTCACACTCCAGCAGCACGTCAAGTCCTAAAAACCATTTGTCTCCATTCGCTCCTATCTAACACGCTTACACAAGCTTGCTGGAAGTCCAAGCCCCTCGAACACAAAACCTCCTTTACCCCCTCCCTCCAATCTTTCCTAGGCCGACCCCTACCTCGCCTCCCTCCACTACAGATTTATACACTCTCGAAGTCATTCTATTTTGTTCCATTCTCTCTACATGTCCGAACCACCTCCAATCTTTCGTTATCTATTTTTTTTTGTTATCCTCATCACCTTACTCTTTCCAATATTCACTTTTAATTTTTTTCTTTTACATACCCTACCAAACTCATCCACCAACCTCTGCAACTTCTCTTCAGAATCTCCCAAAAGCACAGTGTCATCAGCAAAGAGTAGCTGTGACAAGAACATAACAAAGAAGGAACACTGCAGCAGGCCTACTGGCCCATGTGAGGCAGGTCCAATTCTCCCATCGGCTTAAACCAATGCCTTGACCTAGTCAGGTCAGGTCACATTCACTTAAGGGAGGAGCACAACATCTGACCTAGTAGCATAAGCTAGTCAGGTCCAACTCACCCACCCACACCCACCCACACCCACTCATGTATTTATCCAACCTATTTTTAAAACTACACAACGTCTTAGCTTCTATGATGTTACTCGGGAGTTTGTTCCACTCATCCACAACTCTATTACCAAACCAGATTCTTTATCTTTTAACATAGCTAATCATTTTGGAACTTTGGGAAGGGATCTGAAAACAGTTGATGAATAATGTGCTTGTCAATCACTGATAGTTTACATTCATTCTAATGTATGAATTGTTTTAATACTTTAGCAAGGAATCTATGACCATTTGAAGAACTGTTGTTGCTGATTCGTAGGTAGTGGTCCTTTCTTGCTTCAGTTCTGACTGGTCAGGAGTGAGTTTAAATCATTTTTCATTGTTTTATAATTTTTTATCCATATTTTTGCTCTTTGGCTTAAAGTAATAGTTTTAATAACTGATGATATACATTATAAAAGATTATTGCTTAAGTTAAAAGCACACATTTTGAACTTGAACAAATGTAGGATAATGTAAAAAGTTTGTTAGTGCCTCAAGAAGCTACACTTGGTGGGTTAATTTATCTTCCTGATTAATGTGTAACTGTAAAACATTTAATATCTGGCAGGTTGTTTACAAAGTTCTCATGTTTTTAATTTTTTTTATAATTCGGACACCACTTGCGCATTCATTCTGAATAGTAATTTACGTGGATTCAGATTGGCTGAACAGATGCATTAATTTTTACCTGTTTAAAATATTGATCTAATACTGCACAGCATGTTGTAGTGTGACTGCATAATTTATCTAATATTTGTGTTTTTTTCCTTATTAATTTCATGCATGTAGAAGGTGAGGATGCAGCGGCAGTTCATCATAACTATAGCTTGTAGTTACAGTACTTTCTCACAATGGTGGTGTCACAATAATTTCAGACATTTAAAATTGTGGTTTCTACGTTAAACTATTAACATTAATGTGAATGTTACTTGCAGTCTTATATTTTTACTTTATCACTGGCTGTTTACCACCAAAGTTTGGTGATTGAAAGAGGAACTAATCATCACTCATTTAGTAGCTGTTTATGTAAAACAGCTGTAAATATTCATTAGTTGATTCTAAGCTGGGTTTTTAAGAGAGAATTTAATTGGACTTGCCACACTTATTAAAATGGGCACACCAAACTTGAATAATGTATAGTAGATTCTAAAATAATGTGAAGGCTGTTCCTGAAAATCAGTTATTATACTATTGTGAAGAACATATAGGAGAAATTAGATTGTTTATATTACCTCCCAAAGAGCTAAAGAATTTTTTTTAAGTAGGCTAAACTTTAACCCTTTCGGGGTCGGTGCCGTACTAGTACGTTTTACGAGCAGGGATTGGTGCCGTACTAGTACGCCCAAATTCTAGCGGCCTCAATTTAAGCAGGAAACGTCTGGTATGCATACATATGAAAGAATGGGTCTGTGTGGTCAGTGTGCGCAGTATAAAAAAATCCTGCAGCACACACTGCATAATGAGAAAAAAAAAACTGACCGTTTTTTCAATTAAAACAGCAACTTTGCAGTCGATTTTTGTATGGTATTTATTGATGTATTCTCGTTTTCTTGGTCTCATTTGATAGAATGGAATATATATTACAGAAATAGCGATGATTTTGATTGGTATGACAATGACAAGTACCTTGAAATTGAGCTCAAATAGCGAAAATGTTCGATTTTTGACGATGTTCAAGAGTAAACAAATCACACCATGCGTCCAATACACATCAACTGGCGAGTCTTATATTCATGCACAAGTGCTCTGATATTATTTATACCATTTATACAATGATGCAGTTGTATACATAACAGTAAATCTTCTATTTTTGTGTGAGAATAAAAATTCAAAATGGAAAGCAAAAGTAATGGAACAGGGGCCTGGAGACGTGGCTAATGAACAGAGAACATGTTATTTTAGTGCCAGGAATGTCTGCCTTGTTTACTCTGGACCCTATTTTGAAATTGGCATCGTTTGAAATTTGTGTGAAATTGGAAAATTGCCATTTTCTGACCACTATTTTGGGTAGATGAAATTGGTAAATAGGCGGTTTCTTGTACTCAATCGATAGAAGAAATGGAGTTCTAGCGAAATACTAGCTATAATTTTAGGAGACTGAAACATTGGAATGTGTCGAAAATAGGGCTCGAAGTGGGTGAAATCGCCGATGCGTCAGTTTCATAGATACCGCGAACTTCGCGAAAGCATAATTCTGTTAGTTTTCTATCAAATTTCATAATTTTGGTGGCGTTATGATCGGAAAAAGATTCTCTATCATTTCATAAGAAATTTTTTTTTTCCAAAAAAATTTTCGACCCCAGTAACACGTTTCCGAGAAGGCCTGTCGACCCCCAAAGGGTTAAAGTTAAAGAAAAACTTAGCTTAACCCTTTTACTGTTTCCCCCTGTACATCTATGGCATTGATGCCAGTGTCACTCAAGTAGATCTGTTTTCAGCACAGCTCCCTCAAATACATGGGAAGTGGTAAAATTTGGCCTAGACATGAGAGAATGGGTCTATGCAGTGAGTGAACATTACAAAAAAGAAAAAAAAACCTGCCTCATGCAGTGCATGAGAAAAGCAAACCTCTGACCTTGAGGTGTTTTTGCATGGTATTGGCTGTTTATTGGTATCAGTTGATAAAATGGAAGACATACAGTACTAGTGAAATAGTTATGTTTGATCAGTTTCTGACTGGAAGTAGCTTGAAATTTGGCTCAAAGTGGCAGAAATGTTTGATTTTTCCTGAAGAAGGGTAGGGTTTCCTTTTGGTTATATTTTATTATCTGAGAAACAGGGTACAGGAAGACCCCATTTTTACAGCAGGCTAAGTTCCAGGCTATTGCTGTAAAGCAAAAATCACTGTAAGGTGAATCATAGCCTTTTTTTCACTTTCAAATGCATATAAAAGCCTGATAATATGTTTACACTATCATATATTAAGTGAGTAATATAGCTAGGCCTAAAAAATACATATACAGTACACATATTACTTACCTTAAAATATTTTTGTCCTTAGCTTATAGTTAGTGGTAAATATATTTCTTGTAGGAAAGTCTGAATAAATGAAGAATGAGTATACAGCGTCTCCTCACTTAATGATGGAGTTCTGTTCCTAAGACCACGTCGGTAAACAAATTCGTCGCTAAGTGAGGAGCATACTATAATGGTAGTGGGTTTGTGTCAGCCATCTTTGATATTATTTTAATGTCACCTTTGCACCATTTATAACATTTCTGGTATATTTTTAAATGTTTATACAGTAGTGTACTATATATTGTAATAAACAGAATAGAGGAAATCAGGTCTAATATACATTATTTAGGTATGCATACTGGTCAAGAGAGCCCGTCGTAAGTCTGAGTTGTCGATAAACAAGTACATCGCTAAGTGAGGAGAGGCTGTAATTAAAAATCGCTGTATTAGCAAAACATTGTAAAGAGAAGCACTGTAAATCGAGACCTGCCTGTATAGGAGCGGCCTGGAAACATGATTAATGAACAGAGGAAAGGTTGATTTAGTGGCAGGAATGCCTACAGGACTTATTAATTTGAATTTTTTTTAATCTTGTATAAAATTGGTCAAATTACCAACTTCTGTGCACATGTAGGATAGTTCTGATAGTTGAATGGGTGCTGTCTTGTTCTCAGTCGATAGAACAGAACGCATACTAGCGAAATAGCTAGAAATTGGGTTGAATTGAGCACTGAAATTGGTTTAAAATGGGGCTTGGTGGGAGAAATAGTCAATGCGTCATTTGCTTCTAGACTGCCAACTTTAAACCTGTGCAATTCTGTAAGCTTTCCATTAATTTTGCATAATTGGTGTCACTACACTCAGAAAAGGATTCTCTGCAGTTTCAAAAGATAATTTTGTTTTTGTTTTTTGAAAATCATGAGTCTGTGCTTTTAATGTTGGGGAGTTGTAACAGTGAAAGGTTTAACTCAGGTTGTTCTTGCTTGTTGTGGAGATGGATGTGGCTACTGGGCTGAAGTGGATAGATGTGGTTGTGTTGATGTGGATGCAGAGTCGTCAGATGGCAAGAGTGCCCAAATTTATATGCATTTTTTTTAACTGGATGAAAATCATGTTGCGTATATTCAAGTTCAGTGGGTTGATAAGAATTAGAATGAGTTTTAATAATTTCTTTAAACTGGTCATTACTCACTGAGTTATTGTGATCCAAAGAAAATAACAGGAAACACATTCATCTTCATTCATTCAACTGCTGTTTTGCTAGAAGTGTGCTGACATCATAGTCCTGATTGTCTTAATAGAATGAATTTGCTGTAACTCATTTTAAATGAGGTTATATCATTAATGCTCATTTTTTAACTGGTCATTTCCCTCAAAGATTGCAAGTACGTACGTAGAAAACAATTACCGTCACTTTTAGCCATATTTCCAAAAGTTCCTGAATATCACAATTCATATGATCCTCTGAAATACATCATTGACCATCCTTCGAAATGCAAGTTTTATTTCTCTACTCTTGAATTCTAGTCTGGCTAACATTTTTTTTTTCTGAATCCTTTCCTAAATGTTACATTCTGTTAAATTCTAAAAATTGCATTTCTTGACTGTGATCTATCCTGCCTTACACATTCCTGCTGGTTGCTTAAGTTCCTCCTACCACTTAATTAACCTTCACACATTTTCAGTGCTTCCCGGGAATCCCCATATTCCTTTCTCCTTCCATCTTAGATTTATGTACCACCTTTGTCAACCTGTTGTGCTCCATGTGTTTTAAATGACCAAATAGTTTTTGAAAATCTCCCCATCCCCTCTACTCTGAATTATATCTCATACCACCACATTATCTTCTAATTTCTTCAATCCTTATATTCATTGTAATATTCACACTACACATTCACCTTAAACATGACATTCACTTGACCTCCAGCCTCCTCCTTGCTGCATCATTGTTAGTAAGACCGTATCTCATCCGTGCAGTAGTATTTATACCCCTGTACATGATATACAGTGATATTGTGTGGAAGATGGTGAAATTGTTTTTCTTTTTTGGGTCACCCTGCCTCAGTGGGAGACTGCCGACATTTTTAAAAAAAAAGTGGGTATATTCTCTTTTGCAATCGATGATAAACTTCTTGTTCTCAACTGATGTCTCAACACTCCACCTGCATTTTTTTCCTCTCTTTTATTCTATGTCCAAGACTGGGCCATGAGGGTGATGGTTTCTTGAACCATTAACAAGTTTTATCAGATAACTGGGCAGTAGATGGGATTCACCTCTTCTATTATACACCCATTTGTTTCTGCCATACTTTCATTGCCTAAACATTCTTATTTTCATTACCTTATTTCTTCTATGTTCAAATTCATCATCCTCCTCTTAGTTTATCCTCCCAACTTATTTTCAAAATCCTTAAATCAGTACCATCAGCAAAGAGCACCTGTGACAGCTCTTGTTTACCAAATTCATTCTTTTTGCCCACATCTCTCCCATCACTACCATTCATTTTTTTAACCTCCATCTATATATAGATAAAACCACCATGGTGACAGCATGTAGTACCTCGCTGTTTCCCTTATGTTTATTAATCTGAACTCCACTTAATGAAAACTATTCTGTATACTGCACATTTGAACATTGCTTCTCCAGTTCTCTGGATTACTACACATTTTTAAAGTTAATTTTACAATAATGCTTTTGGAGTGACTGCTGTATATTAGTGTGCAGTATTTTTAACTACAGCACCAGAATTCTTTGTCATGAACTTCCAATATTCTTGGAATTATTTAAATTTAAACATTTATTAAAATTCTTCCATGGGGAAGTGGAACAGAATTCTTCCTCCGTAAGCCATGCGTGTCGTAAGAGTCGACTAAAATGCCGGGAGCAAGGGGCTTGTAACTCCTCCTCCTGTATATATTACTAAAGTTAAAAAGAGAAACTTTTGTTTTTCTCTTTGGGCCACCCCGCCTTGGTGGGAAACGGCCAACGTGTTGAAAGAAGAAAATGGAACAATCTAATAATTTCATTTACTATTTAGATTCAGTACAAAAGATCGCCTGGGCATACTTGAATTTGTGTTGAGATGCAGATTGAATGCTCATGCTCATTAGTTTGTTTTTATTCATTGTCTTTGGAAGTAATGTAGTACAGTGGTACCCCGACTTACGATATTTTTTCATTCCAGAATGCTGTTCAAGTGCCATTACCAAACGAATTTATCTCCATAAGAAATGATGTAAAATAGACTAGTCCTTTTAGACCCCCCAAAATTACACTTACAAAAGCATTTAAAAAAATAAACTTGCATAAAAGGGTGAGTTTGGGGACCATCGTAAGTCGGGGTACCACTGTACTTAGTCATTATTTGTGGATTTCTCTTTTTATGTGGTCTTAGTAGCTCATATAGTACTTGCAATAATTTTAGTGCAGATTTTTCCATCAGGACACATCGTGCAGCCTAATACTTTTTCCTTATGTATGTATGTATGGTTTTACTTTATTGCCAAGAGCTCTGAGTGATCTCCAAGGTCAACACACTCTTGAAGTCACATATCTTGGTTTAGTTTTTCTATATTTTTACCATCTGGGAAATCTTCCTATATTTAGTAGAGTCTTATAGTTGTGTGCACACATCCCTACCATCTTTCTTATTTTCAGCTTCATTCATAATATAAAACTAATTTTCCCTGAAGTACTTATCAGGCCTGGGATACAGTATTGTACTGTACTTTGGTAATACTCATACTGGCTTTGTGAAATAAAACCTTCAGTCCAGTTTTCTATCATTCTCTCCTACAAAGCACTTGCCTTAGCCATGACTTGCATTCCTTCTCTATAAAAGATCTTCTCTTGCAAAATCATCCTTTTCATTTAACAACTTATTCCATGCATCTGCCCACCTTTCCTGTATTTTTCTTGATAATGTGCAATACTTCATTATACATCTTTAACATTCTTTTGGCATTTGTTGTACAAGTTATATTCCCTTCTTTCCATAGTCCATGACTGGTCGTGGGCAGGTTAAATGCAGCTTTATTGACTCGTGTACAGTAGTTGATAGGCCTTAAACTATAAAGTACTATTGCTTTCATCCACACAAAGAACTCCCACTGTATTCACATTGTTGTTGTTGTTATTATGATATTATTATTATTCTCGTTTTCACTTCAGATGTATTTATTTGTGGTATAGTGGAAAAATGGAGGGAATATTTTGAGGAGCTGTTAAATATTGATGAGGGAGAAAGTGAGTTTGGGGAGGTGCGGGAAGCAGTGGGTAAAATGAAAGGGGGCAAAGCAGCTGGGATTGATGGGATCAAGACAAATATTAAAAGCAGGTGAGGATATGGTTTTGGAGTAGTTGGTGCTTTTGTTTGATAAATGTATGAAAGAGGGGAAGGTACCTAGAGATTGGCAGAGAGCATGCATAGTTCCTTTGTATAAGAGAAAAAGGGGACAAAAGAGTGTAAGAATTATAGGGGAATAATGCTGGGAGCAAGGGGCTAGTAACCCCTTCTGTATACATTACTCAAGTTAAAAAGAGAAACTTTTGTTTTTCTCTTTGGGCCACCCTGCCTTGGTGGGAAGCGGCCGATTTGTTGAAAGAAAGAAAGAAGCCTGTTGAGTACATGAGGTAAAGTGTATGGTAAAGTTATTGTTGAAAGACTAGAGTAAAACTGAGAGCAGGATTACAAATGAACAAGGAAGGGTTGGGGTTGTGTAAACAAAGTGTTTACATTAAAGCATATAAGTGAACAGTATTTAGAAGAAGGTAGGGAATGTTTTGCACCATTTATGAATTTAGAAAAGACATATGATAGGGTGGATAGGGAGAGCATTGTGGCAAATGTTACAAGTGTATGTAATAGGTGGTATGCTACTGAAAGCAGTTAAGAGTTTTTATGAGGATAGTGAGGCTCAGGTTAGGGTATGTAGGAGAGAGGTAGAATATATTCCAGTAAATTTATGCCTAAGACAGAGATGCATGATGTCACCATGGTTGTTTAACATATTTATAATTGGGGGTTGTAAAAGAAGTGAATTCTAGGTGCTGGGGAGAGGTGTGGGATTAAAATACAGTGGAACCTCTGCTTATGTGTTTAATCCGTTCCATGACCTAGCTTGTAACCTGATCTGCTCGTATGCTGAGTCAATTTTCCTCATTTAAATTAATTGAAATGCCATTAATTCATTCCAGCAGAATTCCTGCTCTCAGGAGGCAGGACAAAATACTTCAATATTTTGCTAATATCAACTCTACAGCTTATTTATCTATCACAATTCATCTAATATGACATAATAAACAATATAAATAACTTTGAAACCTGATATATACTCTAGAATGAATAAAATGTCATTATGTGACAAGTGGTGGCGGCCATTCCGGCTCCCGCTCTGAAAACATCTTCCCATGGTTCCCCTTCTAAGGTGTTGTTATAAGAGAAAATGGAGTGTTTGTGAGGCTCACTTGTTATTAAATTATTATTATTATAGTATTATATTATTATACTATTATTATTATTATTATAATGGGGAAGTGCTAAACCCATAGGATTATACAGCACCTGTGGGGGGAGGGGTTGGAAGGTATTCAGGCTTAATTTAGGGAACTGGAGCACAGATAAAATTCCCTAGATCAAGAGCCCCTCACCAGCGCCAAGGAACCTACCTTGAGGGGGAAGCTCGCAACTTGAATTTTGGCTCGTATCCAGAAGCAAAAAATTGACCGAGCGATGGCTCATATCCTGAAAAACTCGCATGGTGGGGCACTTGTAACCAGAGGTTTCACTGTATATGGAATTTAATACAAAGTGGGAGTTGTCACAGTTGCTCTTTGCCGATGACACTGCTTTTGGGAAAGATTTGAAGAGAAGCTAAAAAGATGGATGGATGAATTTGGGAGGGTATGTAAAAGAAAGAAATTAAAAGTGAACACAGGAAAGAGCAAGGTGATGATAATAACAAAAAAGTTAGGTAATGAAAGATTGGATCATAGATTGGAAGAAGGGAGTATGGAGGAAGTGAATGTGTCCAAACATTTGGGAGTGGACTTGTCAGCAGGTAGCTCTGTGAAAGACGAGGTTGACCATGGAATTGGTGAGGGGAGAAAAGGTGAGTGGTTCATTGAGGCATCTGTGGAGACAAAGAGCATTATCCATGGAGACAAAAAAGGGGAATGTATGAGAGGATAGTGGTACCAGCGCTCTTATGTGGGTGTGAGGCATGGGTTGTGAATGTTGCAGTGAGTAGGCGGCTGGAGGCAGTGGAGATGTTCTGTCTAAGGGCAATGTGTAGTGTAAATATTATGCAGAGAATTCATAGTTTGGAGATTAGGAAGTGTGGGATTCCTAAAAGTATCATCCAAAGGGCTGAGGAGGGATTGTTGAGGTGGTTTGGACATTTAGAGAGGCTGGAGCAAAATAGATGACTTGGAGAGTGTATAAATCTGTAGTAGAGGGAAGGTGGGGTTGGAGGGTCTTTAGGAAAGGTTTGCAGGAGGGGTGGGGAGGGTAAAAGAGTTTTGTATTCGAGGGGCTTGGACATCCAGCAGGCATGTGTGAGCATGTTAGATAGGAGAGAGTGGAGGCAAGTGGTTTTTATGACTTGATATTCTGTTGCAGTGTAAGCAAGGTAATATTTATGAAGGGATTCAGGGAAACTGGTTAGCCAGACTTGAGTTCTGGAGGTGGAAAGTACAGTGCCTGCACCCTGAAGGAGGGGTGGGAATATTTGTAGTTTGCAGTGACATCTGAATTATTGTATTAGTGGACCTCTGGCAAGACAGTGATGGAGTGAGTGATGGTGAAAGTATTTCTTTTTTGTGTCACCTTACCTTGATGGAAGATGGCCAATGTTTTAAAAAAAAATCTATAAGTTTATTAGCCACTAACTGCTTCAAAAATATTGTTAAAAGGAAATCCTTATTTTGACGTAAATTTATGTACGTATTTCGAATTTATTGTCAAATATATGTAATGCAGTCAGCTTATCCAGATTCCTTTCAGTATTCATAATCATGCACTTATTGTCACCACCATTTCTACCCTCTCCAATAATTATTACTGTCTATTCTAATTTTTTTAACATAGCCATCTTCCACCAAGCTAGGGTGACCAGACAAAGAGAAAACTCGGTTGTTCATTGAATTAGTGTCTTGCCAAGAAAGGTTCTGCCATCACAGTTTAGAGGGCCTTCCAGATTCTGGCAGCCTCATCCCTCCTTCAGAATTCAGGCACTGTATTTCTCGCCTCAAATTATCATTGCTAAATATTTCATAATTTTTTCTTGAGACATCTTAATTTATATTAAGTTAGCATTCATATAATTTAACCAACTATGTGACTACTGTATGTAATGCCAAGTAGTTTTAAATTCTAACTTTAGTATGCCCAAAATGCTCTGCATAATCAGGGTCTTTTCGAAATGTATGAAATATATATTACCTGCATAACAATTATGTACATATTGAAAATAAAATTTTTGTTGTCTAGGTATAGGCCCAAATAATTTCCTTCTGTATAAATTGTTTGGCACTTGAAGCTAGTCTGAATTTTATTAGTGTTACAGTATTTATCATTGAACTATATCGATGTTATGATGCATATACCAATTGTAATGGAGTTATAGCAAAGATGAACACCAACTTGGTTATTGGCAGCATAATCTTGGCCAAGCAAGGCAAGTTGATTTTTGTTCAGATTTATTTACTCCTTTGGTCCCCCACCATCATGATTGGTTTTCTCTGGCAGAAATGCTGTACAGTACTAGGATTTAGTACTGTACATGGAACTGATTGGTAATGTGTAATGGTTAATAATACTCCATACATTCCAAGTGGTTCAAATCATCCAAGTTCATGTGTGTAGCTAGTGTCTTGGTAGGCTTATTCAGCAACCGGCCCTGTACCAGCTCTTAAGGCCTACAGCATCTGCATGTTTGTATAAAGTCAAAGTGCAGCATTCTGCTTGCAAACCCAACTGCTGTCAATACAGTGGTCTGATCCATCTGTTCTTCCAGTGAGTCCTACCCCTTCTCTTGGCGGACCAACACCTGTGCCTCCTGGCCCAACTCCTCTCCTTGCTCATTCACCTGCTGTTTGTTTTATGCCAGGATTAACAGCTGCTGCTCCATACAGTTTAACATAGCCTTACATTTCTTATCTATTTTTAGTTGTGCTTAGTGTGTCAGATTTATGCTCCCCTGGTTCTGGTTTGCTGTTTTCTTTTTATACAATTTTTGTTACCTTAAGAGTTCAGAGCTTCAGCTCTACTATTCTTACTGGTGTTTAATGAAGGTCATTAATCACCCAGATTTACAAAGTGCACTGAATTTTCTTCATCTTATTGATCTTGGCAGCCTTTCACTCTTGGTATTGGGATCTATTGGTAATCCCCTTTATGTATGATGGAAAGCTGTCGAGCAGTCTTGTGCCTCACACATTTACTGTTTTCTCTCTCAGTGTACTCATGACACCCCAGTTTTTCATTGGGGGGTATGTTGCATCATCTGCCTATCTTTGGTTTTGTAGGGAATGATTTCTGTATGCATATTTGGGACCAAATATGCATCCAGTGGAAGTGGAACAGAATTCTTCCTCCGTAAGCCATGCGTGTCGCAAGAGTCGACTAAAATGCCGGGAGCAAGGGGCTTGTAACTCCTTCTCCTGTATATATTACTAAAGTTAAAAAGAGAAACTTTTGTTTTTCTCTTTGGGCCACCCCGCCTTGGTGGGAAACGGCCGACGTGTTGAAAGAAGAAGTGTAAATTATAATGTATCTTTTCCATCTGTGTTCCAGGACGTACAGGTCAAGGGACATCAAACGTTTCCAGTAATTAAGATGCTTGACTGAACTAATATGTGCAGTCAGTGAAGGTTCTCTGTACATTCTCTAGATTTGCAGTTTCACCTGCCTTGAATGGGGCTGTTAGTGTATAGCAGTACTCCAGCCTAGAGAGAACAAGTGATTTAAAAAGGATCATCATTGGCATTGTATTCCTTGTTTTGAAGGTTCTCATTATCCATCCTATCATTTTCCTCACAGATATGATAGTGACATTGTTGTGAGCTTTGAAGGTGAGATCCTCTGACATTATCACTCCCAAGTCTTTCACATTAGTTTTTCGCTCTGTTGTGTGGTTAGAATTTGTTGTATACTCTGTCCTAGCTATTATTTCCTCAAGTTTTCCATGAAAGAGTAATACCGCACTCTTGATAATTGTAACGTGTAGAGGCTTATTGGAATACATTTTAATGGTAACAGCTTATTGAAGAAAATATGAAACACAGCCCTTGATGGATTTACCAAGGTTCATTGTTCAATAAAACTGATGAATCTAAACTACCCAAGAGAAAAAGATGGACTGACTTTTAAACTTACGAAGATCCAGTAGAGCCAGGTTTTATAAGGTAATGAGACAAATTATATGAATTTTTTTGCAGTACTGTATTGGTGCTATATAAATATGGTATTATACAAAATGTTTTATCCCTTTAATACATAAAAGGCTCAATAAAAATTGATTTAATATAGGGAAGGGAGATCAGTGAAAAGGAAGAAGGGAGTGTAAGAGACCATTGATCAATAATGCAAAGGGGCTGGGAGATCACTGGAAAGGAAAGAATGAGGACAGATCACTGGAAAGGAAAGAATGAGGACAGATCACTGGAAAGGAAAGAATGAGGACAGATCACTGGAAAGGTAGAAATGGGACTGGATGTCAATATAAGAAAAAAGAATGGGAGATCTAAGACTTCAAACACTATAAAGATTCAGACAAACAGCAGTAAATATATAATGTAGTTAAAAAAAAAGGACATGGTCAGGAAGTGACCCAGATCATGGTAGTTTCAGAGGATGGGGAGAAATGTTTCAGTTTCAAACCTTGGGACAAACCAACAAGATATTTTTCCACACCTGTAGAAAAGTCAAATCATTCAGACAGAACTTTCGGAGCTACTCTGCACTAAGAATCAAGTTTTTATAAAGAAATACTGTAGTAGAAAAAAAAGGTTAATTAATTAGGATTATCAAATTGTAAAAGTAATTTTAAGCAGAATTGAGTAATATGGTGTGAAATAAGTATATTTGGTTTAGAAAGGTATTTCTGGGAGCTTTCTTTATGGGATGGGTACTTTGTGCTTTTTTTTTATGGTTTGAATGAGAGTGGTGTGTTCTTGATTGCCTCTGATGGGTTTGAATGAGTATTAATTCTAGCTGGTTCATGGTTAGTAGCACTCTTATGATCATCAGGTCTTAGTGTTCAGAAAATCTCGACTTCCTCACTGACCCTTTTCCTCCACTCCTCTACTTATCTTGCCTCCACCTTTATATTCCCTCCTATTTCCATCACTCCTTCACCACTTCCTCCCTTTCCTTTGCCACTGCTGCCTGTCAACCATGACGGCCACCCATCTCCCTCCTTCACTCTTCGCTACAATACAACAACCCTTGTCAGTATCCCCCCTCCCTCACTGCCACCCTCCTCTCCCTTACCCTCTTTTTACCTTTGCTGCTGCCTTCCTTTTTCCTCACCACTATCCTCCTGTGCCTTGCCACCTTGCTCTGTCTCTTATCCCTTATCTCCATTTTCCTTGCCACCATCCTCATCTTCCCTGCCACTGCCCTCATCTCCCTTGCTGCTACTCTCCTCTGGCTTGCCATCACCTTTCTCTCCCTTGACAACACTTTCCAATCCCTTACCACCACTTTCTTCTCCATCATTGTTGCCTTATCTCAGAATATTGCCCTCTTCGCTGCCACCCTCCTCTCTCCTTTCCCACACTGTTTCGTGCATCTCCCTCGCTGTTATCCCCTTCTGTGCTGCTGCCCTCTTTGTCCACCTGCACCCTTTCTTCTCCATCCACACATTCCTTCTCTGAATGGCCTTATTTTACCCTCTCCCTTCTCTGCCCTCATTTTTCCCCCTCCCCTCTCTTCTTGTTATTTCCCCCATTCCCTTCCTTCATTTTATGTACGTATTGTATATTTGCACAGTTGAATTTACTGAAGGATTGGTTTTCTTCTTGAATATAATTATTATAGCATTTTTCATGTATAGTATACTGTATATCATTAATGATTCTTATTTTTTTTTTTTAACGAGACCATCCTTTAAATACAGTACTTTAAAGATCGTTTATCTGTCTTCCGTGAAACAGACGTCTGTGCAGGAATTGTCGTATCATATATGGTATTTAATAATTGAACGCCCTTTAGGAGTTATTACGCATTTTTTTACTTAAAAGCTTTTTGCCTTAATATAAAGTCTCTCTCCTGTATATAGTCTCTAGTTAGGTATTGTTTTCTAAAATTGATCGGTATCTTTTATGCATTGCAGTACATTGGAACAAAATACATGCTTGCCATATTCAGTCAATTCATAATGTTGGCAGGTAGTAGATGGCAAAATCCGAAACAAGGTGAATCAAAGATATACCAAAAGCTTTTTATTGAAGGACAGACATATTGCCTGCTGTGAGGCTTGAAGTACTGTACTTGACAAAGCCTGCCCACATCAGACAAAAATGTCCTTAAATAAATGGTTTACTGTGTGTCTGATCATTATGATAATGTTGCTGTCTTGATTCTTTGGTAATAATGTAACAGTGTTGATCTTGATGTGTAAGGCACTGTTTTCTGAAGGCACCTCAGTTTATGTTTGATGAATTATAGGCTTGATAGTTAAATTCCACAGGTTGTAACAATAGTATACATTGCACACATGGTTGATAGCAAAAACAATAAGATTCGACCAAGACTGAAAGTCACATTTAAAGTTTCTTCTTTTAATAACCATAGTTTGAATTGTCATTGTGAGAGCAGAGGCATGAAGGTGAGGGTGAGGATTATTATATATACAAAGTAAATCTTTTTTGGAATGAATCTTATCAATATTCTTAAGAAGGCAATACTGGCATCGTGAATGCATCTCTTCATATTTTTAACATAGATATAAAGATCTTGTTCTTAATGATGTTCATGGGAAGGATTTCATTTAGATAATCATATTTTTCAGTAAAAGACAGAAGCTGTGTGATAAAAAACACTATTTCATTTTTATTACTTTTTATGGATTAACATTGGAATATTGATAGTTATTTTGATTATGTATTTGTTTTATATGTTGTAGTGCACCCCATAGTATGGACTATTGAATAATTTTTAGTGTAATTTTAATTATTCCAACATCTGTCCCCTAGTCTTTGACCCAGGGATCACACACTATACCTTTTAACCTGTGTTAGCCACCCAGTGTTGACCTGGCTTCTGGGCACTTACCAACCTTAACTTGCTCTCCTTTGAGTTTAAAGGTGGTATACTCACTTAACTTGATATTGTTTCATGTGTTTTTTTTTTTTTTTAAATTTTGTTAGTCATTAATAATTATTTACAGGAAGCTATATAAAATGAAATAGTAAAGGGTATTTAATTTTTATGCAGGGGAACATGCTGCAGCCAAGCTTTTAGAGGTGGGCTGCCCTTAAAATTGAAATATTGTTTATAATCTATTAAGTTAATACATAGCTAGGCAGGTGGTCCATGCTGGACCCCACACTAGCCTTCTACATGTTGGACACATTCAGGAAGCCATGCAGTCATGATGCTTCAGTCTTAATACAAATTTACTGCCAGTCACTTTACTGCCTCTCTTAAGGATGCTCTTATCAAATGCATTTTTTCCTTTATAAAATTTAATTTATTCTGGAATGATTGCTTGTTTTAATTTAGTATCATTCTCAATACAGAAACAGTACCTTTAGTCACATTGGATATATACAGTAATACTTTATACATATGTAAGTGATTTACATTTTTTAAGGTGTGAAGGCTTACAATGGTGGTTTCATGTAATTGATAAGTTGATTCTCTAATACTTTTGAGAAAATTGTTGTTTTCAGTCAAATAGCTATGTAAAAATTTCAATAAGAGCTCTTATTTTTTATGCATTTATGATGCCTACATATGTAATACACATGTATAAATGAAAACCTTAAAAAAGTAAAATGTACATTGACACTCAAATTAAGCTTTGTGTTTAATACTGGGTTATTATCTAACATTCTTAACAATAATAATAAATGTTTTGATGTACACTATTACTTTATAATATAATGGCATCCATTTGCACTTGTATTCTTATCACTAGATTTCTGCCTTTTATAAAAAATACATTTGTATGAATAGTGTCTTAAAATAAACCAAGAAAACCTGTAAAATGAATGCCTGAAGAAGCATGCAGGTGTATAAACAAATATTTAGCATACATATACATCCTTGTTCATATGAACATACACTTGAGTGAACTGATGGGGAAGATTTATAGAATCTTTGATAAAATGGAACAACAGATGTGGAAAATAACACATCTTGTTGGTATTACCATACATATCATTTGTCAGTGGAACAATATAGTACAGTTGTAAACAATTACAAACATGCCAAAAGGACACTAAAATGAGCCTCTTTAAAATTAGTTGTAAATGGCTAGAATGATTTCCCAAAAAGTGATGAGATGTGTCACAACTACTGGAATATTCAGATATTTGACACACTTTAAAAGGGATGTCTTATAGCTACACAACTCTTTGTTGCCAAGAAACATGCAATATGCTCTAAAGAATATTTTAAAAAATATTGAGCTAAAGTAGAAATTCTATTTAAAGGTGTGAAAATCTAAGTATTTTAGCTGAAAAATGAGTTTTGCCAGAAAAACACTCAAACCGCTCTAAAACGTAAATTATTATAGGTTAAACAGATGCATTTGAAGTTAATGGTACTGCAAGCTGTTAGTTGTGCCATAAAAGAGTTTGTTTTAATAATGTCTTTATTAAAAAATATGAGAGATTCAATTACCAGCTTTAACAAAAAGCCAGTAATAATGGTTTAAATGAGAATCTGCTACTAGATTTCATGGGACCTTCCACATCACAGAAAAAAGTTAAAACATTTAAGTATAGGCTGTTAGTGCTTCAGAATGCTTTGGCAATCTTCTATTTTAAAGATTGTGAAATATTCTAATACTGTTACAGAATGAAATTATCATCCTTAATGTTCATGCTGAGACACTTAATTTCTTGCAGGTCTCCGTCACCAGAGCCAATTTATAACAATGAAGGAAAGAGGCTAAACACCAGGGAGTACCGCACTCGGAAGAAGCTGGAGGATGACCGCCACAATTGCATTACAAGGATGATGAGCATCAATGCTGATTATAAACCACCTGCAGATTACAAGTGAGCAACCATGCTGTCTTTATTTATTTATTTATTTTTTTCAACAAGTCGGCCGTCTCCCACTGAGGCAGGGTGACCCAAAAAGAAAGAAAATCCCCAAAAAGAAAATACTTTCATCATCATTCAACACTTTCACCACACTCATACATAATCACTGTCTTTGCAGAGGAGCTCAGATATGACAGCTGAGAATTGTCCCTCCCAGCTGTCACTATCCCAGACCCCTCCTTCAAAGTGCAGGCATTGTACTTCCCATTTCCAGGACTCAAGTCCAACTAAATCAATTAACTGGTTTCCCTGAATCCCTTCACAAAATGTTACCCTGCTCACACTCCAACAGATCGTCATGTCCCAAAAACCATTTGTCTCCATTCACTCCTATCTAACACACTCACACATGCTTGCTGGAAGTCCAAGCCCCTCGCCCACAATACCTTCTTTACCCCTTCCCTCCAACCTTTTCTAGGACGACTCCTACCCCGCCTTCCTTCCCCTACAGATTTATACGCTCTCCAAGTCATTCTACTTTGATCCATTCTCTCTAAATAACCAAACCACCTCAACAACCCCTCTTCAGCCCTCTGACAAATACTTTTAGTAACTCCACACCTTCTCCTAATTTCCACATTCCGAATTTTCTGCATAATATTTACACCACACATTGCCCTTAGACAGGACATCTCCACTGCCTCCAGCCTCCTCCTCGCTGCAGCATTTGCAACCCATGCTTCACACCCATATAAGAGTGTTGGTACCACTATACTTTCGTACATTCCTTCTTTGCCTCCATGGATAACGTTTTTGTCTCCACAGATACATCAACGCACCACTCACCTTTTTCCTTCATCAATTCTATGGTTAACCTCATCCTTCATAAACCCATCCGCTGACACGTCAACTCCCAAATTTCTGAAAACATTTACTTCTTCCATAATCCCCCTCTCCAATGTCATATCCAATTTTTCTTTATTTAAATCGTTTGATACCCTCATCACCTTACTCTTATCTATCTATGTTCACTTTTAACTTTCTACCTTTACACACACTCCCAATCTCGTCCACTAACCTTTGCAACTTTTCTTTAGAATCTCCCATAAGCACAGTATCATCAGCAAAAAGTAACTGTGTCAACTCCCATTTTGCATTTAATTCTCCATAATTTAATCCCACCCTCTCCCAACACCCTAGCATTTACTTCTTTTACAACCCCATCTATAAATATATTAAACAACCATGGTGACATTACACATCCCTGTCTAAGACGTACTTTTACAGGGAAGTAATCTCCCTCTCTCCTACACACCCTAACCTGAGCCTCACTATCCTCATAAAAACTCTTTACAGCCTTCAGTAACTTATTACCTATTCCATACACTTGCAACATTTGCCACATTGCTCCCCTATCCACTCTATCATATGCCTTTTCTAAATCCATAAATGCAATAAAAACTTCTCTACCTTTATCTAAATACTGTTCACATATATGCTTCACTGTAAACACTTGATCTACACATCAACTACCCACTCTAAAGCCTCCTTGCTCATCTGCAATCCTACTCTCTGTCTTACCTCTAATTCTTTCAATAATAACCCTGCCATACACTTTACCTGGTATACTCAGTAAACTTCTTTCTTTCATTCAACACGTCGGCCGTTTCCCACTGAGGCAGGGTGGCCCAAAAGGAAAAACGAAAGTTTCTCCTTTTACATTTAGTAATATATTCAGGAGAAGGGGTTACTGGCCCCTTGCTCCCGGCATTTTAGTCACCTCTTACGACACGCATGGCTTACGGAGGAAGAATTCTGTTCCACTTCCCCATGGAGAACTCGGTAAACTTATTCCCCTATAATTTTTACACTCTCTTTTATCCCCTTCCCTTTATATAAAGGAACTATACATGCTCTCTGCCAATCCCTAGGTACCTTCCCCTCTTTCATAGATTTAATAAACAAAAATACCAACCACTCCAGCACTATATCCCCCCCTGCTTTTAACATTTCTGTCATGATTCTGTCAATTCCAGCTGATTTACCCCCTTTCATTCTACGTAATGCCTCACGCACCTCCCCCACACTCACATCCTGCTCTTCTTCACTCCTAAACGATGTTGTACCTCCCTGGCCAGTGCATGAAATTTCCACCTCCCTTTTTTCATCGACATTTAAAAGTTCCTCAAAATATTCCCGCCATCTACCCAATACCTCCAGCTCCCCATCTACTAACTCCCCTTCTCTGTTTTTAACTGACAAATCCATTCGTTCCCTAGACTTTCTTACCTTGTTTATCTCACTCCAAAAAATTTTCTTGTTTTCAGCAAAATTTCTTGACAGAGCCTCTCCCATTCTTTCATCCGCTCTTCTTTTGCACTCTCTCGCCACTCTCTTCACCTTTCTTTTACTCTCCATATACTCTGCTCTTCTATTAACACTTCTGTTTTGTAAAAACCTCTCATAAGCTACCTTTTTCTCATTTATCACACCCTTTACTTCTTCATTCCACCACTCACTCCTCTTTCCTCCTGCACCCACCCTTCTATAGCCACAAACTTCTGCCCCACATTCTAATACTGCATTTTTAAAACTATCTCAACTCTTCAACCCCCCCACTACTCATACTTGCACTAGCCCACCTTCCTGCCAATAGTTGCTTATATCTCACCCTAACTTCCTCCTCCCTTAGTTTATACACTTTTACCTCTCTCTTACTTGCTGTTGCCATTTTCTTTTTGTCCCATCTACCTTTTACTGTAACTGTAGCTACAACCAAATAATGATCTGATATATCCGTTGCCCCTCTATAAACATGTACATCCTGAAGCCTACCCATCAACCTTTTATCCACCAATACATAATCCAACAAACTACTTTCCTTACGTGCTATATCATACCTTGTATATTTATTTATCCTCTTTTTCATAAAATATGTATTACTTATTACCAAACCTCTTTCTACACATAGCTCAATTAATGGTTCCCCATTTACATTTACCCCTGGCATCCCAAATTTACCTACTACTCCCTCCACAACATTTTTACCCACTTTAACATTAAGATCCCCAACCACAATTACTCTCTCACTTGGTTCAAAACTCCCCACACTCAACATTTCCCAAAATCTCTCTCTCTCCTCTACACTTCTCTCTTCTCCAGGTGCAAACACTTACTATAACCCACTTTTCACATCCAACCTTTATTTTACTCCACATAATCCTTGAATTTATACATTTATAATCCTTCTTTACCTGCCATAACTGATTATTCAACATTATTGCTACTCCTTCTTTAGCTCTAACTCTTATTTGAAACCCCTGACCTAATCCCATTTATTTCTCCCCACTGAAACTCTCCTACCCCCTTCAGCTTTGTCTCACTTAAAGCCAGGACATCCAGCTTCTTTTCATTCATAACATCTACAATCATCTCTTTCTTATCATTCGCACAACATCCACGCACATTCAAACATCCCACTTTGACGGTTTTCTTCTTTTTCTTTTTAGTAAGCTATACAGGAAAAGGGGTTACTAGCCCATTGTTCCCGGCATTTTAGTTGACTCTTACAACACGTATGGCTTACGGAGGAAAGATTCTTATTCCACTTCCCCATGGATATGAAAGGAAAAGCAATAAGAACAAGAACTATTAAGATAAACTCAAAGAAAGCTCAGATGAGTGTGTATACATAAACGTGTACATGTTTGTGTAGCGTGACCTAAGTGTAAGTAGAAGTAGCAAGACGTACCTGAAATCTTGCATGTTTATGAGACAGAAAAAAGACACCAGCAATCCTACCATCATGTAAAACAGTTTCAGGTTTCTGTTTCACAGTCACCTGGCAGGATGGTAGTACCTCCCTGGGTGGTTGCTGTCTACCAACCTATTATTATTATTTAATGCACTATATAATAGGTTAATTTTGATGAGCATCAGAGCTGATTATAAGCCACCTGGGGAATACAAGTGCAGCTGTACCCTCATATCTTTATACAATGTAATGCAATATAATGGGCTAATTTTTATTGACACATAGTATTCTTGGGGGCAAAATCTACAGTACAGTAATTAAGTGTAATTTTTTTTTTAACATACTGGCCATCTCCCACTGAGGTAGGGTGACCCGAAAAGGAAACACTCACCATCATTTACACTATCACTTTCTTGCCACAAACATGCAGATATGACAGTTTAGATGTTCCTCCAAACAGCAGATATATCTAACCCCTCCTTTAGAGTGCAGGCACAGTACTTCCCACCTCCAGGACTCAAGTCCTGCTAACTGGTTTCCTTGAATCCCTTCACAAAATGTTACCTTGCTCACACTCCAACAGCTCGTTAGGTCCCAAAAACCCTTTGCCTCCACTCCTATCTAACACTCTCACACTTGCCTGCTAGATGCCCAAGCCCCTTGCACACTAAACCTCCTTTACCCCCTTTCCTAGGGGGAACCCCTACCTGCCTTCCCTCCACTACAGATTTATAACCCCTACAAATTATCCTATTTTGCTCTCTCCTCTCTGAATTATCCAAACTGCTTCAGCAACCCCTCCTCAGTCCTCTGGATAATACTTTTAGTAACCCCACACCTCCTAATCTCCAAGCTACAAAATCTCTACAAAATATTTACACCACACTATGCCCTCAGACACAGCATCTCCACTGCTTCCAGGCTCCTTTCAGCAACATTCACGACCCATGCTTCACACCCTTATATGAGTGTTGGTACCTCTATACTCTCATACATTCCTCTTTTTGCCTCCATGGATTATGTTCTTTGTCTCTATAGATGCCTCAATGCACCACCCACCATTTTCCCTCTTCAATTCTATGGTTCACCTTGTCTTTCATAGACCAGACACGTCCACGTCCAAATATCTAAATGCATTCACCCCCTCCATCTTCCAATCTACCATACCTAATCATTTTTTACCCTCATCACATTGGCCATCTACCAAGGTATGGTGACCCATGAAAGGAAACATATCATTCAATAGCTGTCTTGTTCAATGTTACACCTATCACAGGGCTTTATCAAGTAGATCATGTACTTGATGAAGTACAGATCTACAGGATTAAAATATAATTACAGAAATATAGTACATATACATATGGTATGGCATATATTTAGGATAGATTGCACCTAGTGTAGCTGTTGCTATAATGAAGAGTATTGTGTGCAGTAGATGTTAGTAGTGAAAGTAGTTTCAGTATTATGTAATTTTGATGCTCATTTAAACCCATTTTAACAAATGTGTTATTTCTGTGGGAAGATATATAACATGGAAAGCAAGACATTTTGATTATCCTCTCTCATTTACCAAATTCTAAAATTTTCACTAATTTTATAGACCACCAGTAGTGAAGGTTTCCGATAAAGTGATGATTCCTCAAGAAGAGCACCCGGACATCAATTTTGTTGGACTTTTGATTGGCCCTCGTGGAAACACACTGAAAGCCATGGAGAAGGACACAGGTGCAAAAATAATAATTCGAGGCAAAGGATCTGTAAAGGAAGGCAAGGTTAGTGAATGATTAATGGAGTGGAAGTGTATAAGAAGCTTCTTGATAGGAGTGTCTCAGTAGGTGTCTTTATCAGGGGAAATACTGTATCATTATACCTTGTTCAAATTACCCTTCTCGCTCCCTTGTTTATTCACCTTGCATAATTATCTGTTTGTAATTAGATACTTGTGGTGTTCTGCCTTTAATATCATTTTAGAAGTTTTATAAATTACCTATGATTAACCTTCGTCCTCCAAGATGCTTGGTAAATTTTCTAGACTTATTTTTGGGAAAAAATAATGTCTTTGATGCCATAAAATATGGCACATGCATTTCTTAAAATTTCATTTATATGATCTTGTGACAATTTGCTTGATTAATAACTCCTAGATCCTTTTCTTTGTATGATACTCCCAGAGAAAACCACGGAAGCCATGGCAAGCGAGTCTTAAAACTCCAGGCCAGTGTGTATGCCACTGGCCCAGTGGCTTACACATTGGCCTGGAGTTTTAAGACTCGTTCGCCATGGCTTCAAACCCCACCTGTTCCGTGGTTTGTTTGCAATCGTGTATATTGCTAATCAATATACTACAGTATATTCACATGGTTTGAGTTTGCCTTCTCCCATTTCCATTATATGGCATTCCCAACATTAAATTCCATCATCCATCTGTTACTACATTTGTGCATTTTATTCAGATTATTTTGTAAAGATTTTACAGTAATTTTTATTATTTGTTTTTTGTCTGCAAACAATTTAATATATTTTCTGATGTCTTATAACTCATTTATATACAGGAGATCCCTGCTTTACAGTGCTTCACTTTACAGTGTTTTGCTACCCATTCTTCATTTATTCAGACTTCTACAATAAATATATTTATCACTTATTATATTCTAAGAACAAAAATATTTTGAGATAAGTAATGTGTATACTGTATATGATTTTTTTTTTAGGTCTAGCTCTATTACTCATATGATAGTGTAAACATGTTATCAGGCTTTTATATGCATTTGAAAGTGAAAAAAAAGTTTCACTTTATAGTGATTTTTGCTTTACACGGTAGCTTGGAACCTAACCTGCTGTATAAGTGGGGCATGCCTGTATATTCAAAACATTATAGGTGCAAGTACAGATCCTTGTGGCACCACAATGGTAACAGTTTCCCAAGAGGACATTTTCCTTATCATTGTTGGCATCTTCCTCTCAGTATCATCTGCTAGAATAGTTTGCCTTTTATTCCTCTTATATTTCAAAGTTTCTAGATTCTTATTAAAAGCCTTCTTAAAATCTAGCTAATATTTCCTTTCAGTGTTAGAGAACACTATGAGATATGTATCACACTGTATCCTAAACCACAACAGGTAGAAATTTTCCTCCTTCCTCTCAGTAGGAGATGGTGTGTTAGTCATCTGAAGACTCTATGGAGGCTTTAAACAAGATCTGTGCTATTCATTTCTACCCAAAGCCTAGGATGATGATTTTCAGATAAGGCTGTTTCTAAGTTAACACAGAAAAATGTATCATGTCTTCAATTTCTTGACACTGACCAAAGCACTTAATACAGAATAATTACTGAATGATTGATCTTATGCATTTTGAGTGTACTTATAGGCTCCACAGATTTAGTATCATTCAGTTCACTCAAATTACTTTTGAAACTTTAAAGGTTGCAATATCACCCTCTGCATCAAACTGTAATTTCGTTTCTTCACAGGAATGTATACTGGAATGTCTAGGGGTAAAATATGTTACCAGGAGTGAAACTCCTGTGTTAAACTGTGACACAACCCTCCCTCCCTTCTCTCTTTGCAGTTACTTTTGCCACATCAGGGTGGATATTGTATTCCAGTTGAGACAACTGGAATACTAAACCTATACAGATCATTCAGTGCAAGAAGTGGTAGCGAATTCTTTCCTACCTCCCATTATGATTCTCTTATAATCCTACTTTGTCATGTTCCAAGATGCTTGTCTGTACTACTGTTAATTTACACATGAGAAGCAGTGTGGGTATACTTACTAATTTTTCCACCTGCATAAAAGGAGCTACTGGCAGTGTTGGATGACATTCCACATGTCACAAGAAAAAGATAATATATATTAATCCCATTTATAATGAAGTGAACTAGTTTTACCCAGGGAAATAGTATTTAAAATATGTTTAACACATTATATGACTGTGAATGATGGTGATTTTTTTTTTTTTTTTTTTTTTTTTGTCACCCTGCCTTGGTGGGAAACGGCTGACGTGTTAAAAAAACAACAACAAGAACTTAGATCGCTGCAATAAACCTACTGGCCAATGTCTTGTACAGTGGAACCTGTTTTCGTACACCCCAGTTTTTGTAGGACTTTGTTTTTGATGACTTTTTTTTGTCGAAATTTTATCAGTTTTCGTACATCACCTCGGTTTTCGTAGAGTTGAAAATGGTCTGTACCAAACGCATCCGCCTGCTCGCACGTGTCACTCGGTCACTCAAGCGCCGAGTGACTCAGTCTGCCTTTGTTTATTGTTGAGTGAACATCACCCCGCGCGTTCATCCGAAACATTTCATAACAATCCATTGTTTTTTGTGCTTGTTTATTGAGTGTGACTGCTAAATAA
The DNA here is from genome assembly GCA_009830355.1 of Cherax destructor. Classification (NCBI taxonomy): domain Eukaryota; kingdom Metazoa; phylum Arthropoda; class Malacostraca; order Decapoda; family Parastacidae; genus Cherax; species Cherax destructor. Next base: position 108,185 of record WNWK01000453.1, read on the forward strand.
GCCACCATGGGGCCAAAGAAAGTTCCGAGTGCCAGCCCTTTGATAAAAAAGGCAAGAAACACCTTTAACTGGAACAGCAACAGACTGCAGCTGAGGAAATTGCTTCAGAGGAGGAGGTAGAGAGAGGGGAGAATGTGCCTTCTTCAGTGATTAATGACATGTGTGCAAAGTGGAGTGAGTTGCAAAGTTTTGTGGAGAAATATCACCCTAACAGAGCTGTTGGAAGCCATGTCTGCAACATGTTCTGTGACAATGCCTATTCCCATTTTAGGCAAATCTTAAAGAGACGCCAGAAACAGACCCCTCTGGACAGATTTTTTGTGCGACAGGGGTACAGTGACTCTCAAGCTGGTCCTAGTGCCAGTAAAAGACAAAGAAGGGAAGTAACCCCAGAGAGGGCCTTGATACCTGAAGTCCTTATGGAAGGGGATTCCCCTTCCAAACAATAACCTCTCCTCCCTCTTCCCTCCTCGCCATCTTCCATACGCCAACAAGAGTCTTCAATAAAGGTAAAAGTGATGTTAAATGTTCATTTATCCATTTCATTAGTCATTTATATTTTTCTCATTGTTTTCTGTATGTAAAACTATAGTTATTCTCTATAAAATGTATTTTTTGTTAATATTTTTGGGTGTCTGGAACGGATTAATTGGATTTACTTTATTTCTCATGGGAAATATTGCTTCAGTTTTCGTACAATTCGGTTTTTGTCGGATTTTCTAGAATGAATTAATCATGAAAACCGAGGTTCCACTGTATATATAATCAGAGATTTATAACTAAGAATAATGGATGATTTATATCATAACTAGTACAACCTGACCAGCCAGGCTGTGGTTCGTACGTTGGACTGTGTGCGGCCAGCAGTAACAGCCTGGTTGATCAGGCCCTGATCCAACATGAGGCCTGGTCACAGACCGGACCGCAGGGGCGTTGACCCCTGGAATTCTCTCCAGGTAGACCTCTTATTTTGTTTTTGTTTCCACTTTTTTTCTCTCAACACCCAATAAAAGGAAAATTCACCATCATTCATTTAATACCTATCTTGCCCGAAGTGTGCATGCATCAAAATACACACAATCCTCTGAACTGTAATATTCCAGCCCCCTCCTTCAGAGTGCAATCGCTTTACTTCTGTACTGTATCTTCCTGGGATGGATGATCTCTTCCTCTTCTTCCTTCTACTCCTGATTTATACATCCTTTTGGACATCCTACCCTGCTTCATTCCCTCTAAATGCCCAAACTTTTATGTATAGTACTTTATACCAATTCATCCTCCAATGTTTTCATTATTCTTTAATCATCAGATTCATTAAAAAAGCAATCTCAAGTTTGAATTTTACTCTTGCCTTCAAATTATTTACACATGTGAAGCATATTGCTAACTAAGATTTGTAATACTAGAATATACTCCTAGGATCAAAACTTGGCCTCATTTGTTTAATATGATTTTCAGGTTGGACGCAAGGATGGTGGACCAATGCCGGGAGAAGATGAGCCTTTGCATGCATATGTTACAGCCAGCAATCCAGAGAGTGTTAAGAAAGCTGTTGACAGAGTGAGTCTTTATTATTTTCCTTTTTTTGTGTGTGTGTGTTCTTTGACAGTACCTTGAGACTTCTGTTTACCTGGGATACACCTGTGACTGGTTTTGTTCAGCTAAACATAAGAACAAAAATGGAGGAGCACTGCAGCAGTCCTATGGGCCCATGTTAGGCAGGCCTTTCTCAAATCCAACCCTTCTCACCCATAATTTGTCCAATCTGTTTTTAACGCTACCCTTGGTTTTAGTTTCAATGACCCTTTTCGGCAATTTGTTCCATTCATCAACAACTCTATTGCTGAACCAGTATTTTTCCTATCTCCTTTTTATATCAAAATTGATCCAGTTTGAATGAGAGAAGACACTGAAGTACACAGGTGGAAGGCCGACATTAAAGAACTAAAATCTAAAATTAACGTATTAAAACTGGATTAGTATTGATTTGAGAAGGATGTAAGAAAGTACTAGTTTGCCAATAGATTTGTCAGTTTTACAGTACAGCATATTTTTAAATGAGTTAGATAAGTAGTCTTTTTAAATGTGTGATCTGCACTGTTTGCACAGTCTTAAAGCCCTTCCATAAACTGCCTCATATGGAATGAATGGACTGTTGCTGTTTCATGTCCCAAATATACTTGTGTAATTGATTTAATTCTTACGCATCCAGATAAAGGAAATAATTCGGCAAGGTGTTGAGGTGCCAGAAGGTCAAAATGACTTGAGAAGGATGCAGCTACGGGAACTTGCACTACTAAATGGCACTCTGCGTGAAAATGATGGACCAAGATGCTCCAATTGTGGATCTAATGCTCATAAATCATGGCAGGTAAGCTTTTAAAAGTACTCTTACTATACTACATTGAAGAAAAGTTAGAAAGTATTTTAACCCTTAACCCTTTCATTGGCCATGCCGTAGTACTACAGCTTTGAGGTCACTGTTGGTGCTGTAGTACTACGCCACGTGCTCAGCTCACTCAGATGAGCTGTAAGCCGTAAATTTGGGACTAGATATGAGAAAATGGGTCTATGTGGTAAGTGTGCACCATATAAAAAAAATCCTGCTGCATAATGATGGAAAAAAACTGCTATTGTTTTTGGTTTAAAACAGCGACTTTGCGATGTATTTTCTTATGGGTTTTTATGGTTGTATTCTCGGTTTCTTGGTTTCACTTAATAGAATGGACGATATATTACAGAAATAGAAATGATTTTGAAAATAGCTTGAAATTGAGCTCAAAGTAGCAGAAATGTTCGATTTTTTCCGATATTCAAGAGTAAACAAATCGTGTCACTCATTATTTTTGTGTGTGAATAAAAATTCTTTGTGTGAAAAAAAATAAAAATGGAATTCATATGTAAAGCCTGCGAATGTAACTAATGAACAGAGGAAAAGTTATTTTAGTGCCAGGATTGCCTGCATTGTTTATTCTGGACCCTGAAAATTTTGAAATTTGTGTGAAATTGGCCAAATTACCAATTTCTGATCACTTTATTGGGTGCTTGAAATAGTTTGTTTTATTACCTTCAGAAAAAGATTCTCTACCATTTCATAGGAGGCCTGGTCATAGACCGGGCCATGGGGACATCGATCCCCGGAATGCCCTCCAGGTAGAAGCTGTGGACAAGTTTTAGATCGGGGGTCTGGACAATGAAAGGGTTAAAATGTGTCCAACATCCTTGTACGCAGCTGTCGACTGTGTGTCCAGCATACTAGTACGTATGCACAATTTTTTTGTACCTTCAAATCTGCCACCTGCCAATATTTTTGACCAAATCACAATTCTGGGTCTTCTACAATCTCTTCATTTTTTCCAACGCAACAGACGTATCCCACCGAGTCTGGGTGACCCCAAAAAGAAAAATGAAAGTTTTTCTTCGTAAATTTAGTAATTTATATAGGAAAAAGGGTTACTAACCCCTTACTGCCAGCATTTTAGTTGCCTCTTACGACATGCATGGCTTACAGAGGAAGAATTCTGTTCCACTTCCCCATGGACAACCTCTTCATACCTCTGAAAAAACTCTTAATGCCAGAAGGGTCCACACAGTGCATCATGGCTAGTTAAACAGGTGATAACTGTGTCTTCGACACACTAGTACACCTAGCTAGCATAGGTAATCAATAAAATCAGTTGTTTCACCACCAGCTTCCCTGTCAGCAAACAGGTGTGTAAATGGTATGAAATGAAATGACTTGTTCATTCCAAATTAACTACAGTTTCAGGATACTAACAGTAGAATTCAGCCACAAAACACATTAAGTAGATTTCACCCGGGATAACCCAATAAAGTCAGTGTGACTTATTTCCTTGTTTTGATGACCTTTACACCTTGAAGCAATTATAATATCATAGGATTTTGTTGTAAATATGATTTACAGTAGTCTGGAAGGCTTACAGATGTTATGGACACAAAATGTATACGTAATTCAAGATATTCCCTCAATTTATTATTTTATTTTTTTTAAACTGGTCATCTTCCACTGAGGTAGGGTGACCCAAAAAAGAACACTTTCACCATTATTCTCTGCTGTCTTGCCAGAAGTACAGACACTTCAGTTTAGATGCCCCTCCAAGCTACAAATATCCCCACCCCTCGTTTAGAGTGCAGGCCCTGTTCTTCCCACCTCTAAGACTCGGATTCGACTAACCAGTATCCCTGAATCCCTTCACAAATTGTTACCTTGCTCACACTCCAACAACTCATCATGTCTTAAAGACTGTGTGCCTCCATTCCTGTCTGTGCTCACACACGTCTGCTTTGATGTCCAAGCTCTCTTGCACACAAAACCTAGGATAACCCAATATAGTCATATAGTGACTTATTTCCACGTTTTGAGGAGTATTGTACCTTGTGTGAGCGTGTTAGATAGGAGTGAATGGAGACGAATGGTTTTTGGGACCTGACGAGCTGTTGAAGTGTGAGCAGGGTAATATTTAGTGAAGGGATTCAGGGAAGCCGGTTATTATAGATTTAGCCGGACTTAGAGTCCTGGAAGTGGGAAGTACAATGCCTGCACTTTAAAGGAGGGGTCTGGGATAGTGAGAGTTTGGAGGGACTATTCTAAACTGTCGTATCTGAGGTGGAAGTGTTAAATGATGCTGTAAGTATTTTCTTTTTGGGTCACCTTGCCTCGGTGGGAGACGGCCGACTTGTTGAAAAAAAAAAGTATTTCTTGTACACAGTATTAGAAAACCAAGGTAGTTAATTATTTCACTAATATATACTGTATGTTCCAAGTGGAGGAATGTCTGGCTAAGCTTTTTCCCCATGTTTGAAGTACGTACTAAAATTCTTTGAAACGTATCTAATATCATAAGAAACTATGGAACATAGTGTTAGACAATTAAAAACGTTTAAAAAACTGAAAAATAATCATAATTTGGTATCAATGAATTATAAAATGTACATACAGTGGTACCTCGACTTACGATGGTCCCCAAACTCACCCTTGTATGTAAGTTTATTTTTTTAAATGCTTTTGTAAGTGTAATTTTGGGGGTCTAAAAGGACTAGTCTATTTTACAACATTTCTTAAGGAGATAAATTCGTTTGGTAATGACACTTGAACAGCATTCTGGAATGAAAAAATATCGTAAGTCGAGGTACCACTGTACATATCACTGGTGCATTTATGCCGCTGTTGCTGATGATAATTTTTTTGCAAACTTCAGCATAACATAAGATTAAGTTTTTATTAGATTCCACTTAATGTAGTCTTACATATTTGATTCAGAAAAATGCACGCTTTCATTCTATAAAAACATTTTTTTTTTTTTTTTTTCAAAATTTTTCCCTGCACAGGAATTTTTTTTCAGGTATGCCACAGTTTAAGGGTTAAGGCTTATACATTCCCACCAAATTAAAAAAAAACTTGCAAATGTTAATTTCCTGAATTATTGCTTTTATTTAATTAACTTTTTGCCCAAACTAGGCTCATACTACTGTTTTACTTTTCAGTGCCCAGACAAACCAAATGTAACAAACAACGTAGTGTGCACAAGTTGTGGTGGAACAGGTCATATTGCCAAAGATTGTCGGCAGCGACGTGGTCCTGGTGCTCCTGCATCTGTTGATAGGCAAAAGATAGATGAAGAATATATGTCTCTTATGGCAGAATTGGGTGAAGGTCCTCCACCTCCTCAAAATAATGATCGCAATAGTAATCGACAGACAGCCACTCCAACCACCAGGAGTCTCTTTGATCGTCCACAAGGGGCTCCACGTCCTCTAATGGGCCCACCACCTCGTTCGGAACCCCAGACAAATGTGAATAATCAGTTCAGCAGCAATAATCCAAACCAGGGAGGAATGAATCAACAGAATTCTTGGAATTCAAATCAGATGGGAGGACAAGGGGGCCCACGCCCCTTGTTGGCAAACAATAGTAATGGTCCTCCTAATCTGAATCATCCACCTCCAGGAATGCCATGGCAACAGCAGCAGCAGCAACAACAACAACAACAGTCACAGCAACAACAGGGCACAAACAGCTTCCAGGGTGTACCACCCCCAAATTTGCTGCAGGCGCCACCACCACCGCCACCACCCACAACACAGAATGGACAGCAGCAGCAACAGCAGCCAGGTTGGATGGGTCAGGCTCCACCTGGCCCACCAGGTGGTCCGCAGGGTCCTCAAGGCCCGGGAAATCATGGTGGCCCCCATGGTGGGCCACCAAATGGTCCACATGGACCTCATGGAGGCCCTCATGGTGGGCCTCATGGAGGACCACATGGAGGGCCACATGGAGGGCCACATGGAGGTCCTCATGGAGGCCCTCATGGAGGCCCTCATGGTGGGCCACATGGTGGACCTCATGGAGGACCACCACATGGTCCACCTCCACAAATGAATCACTGGCAAGGACCTCCTCCAGGTCCTCACCACGGGCCTCCTGGAATGGGTTGTCCTCCTCCTGGACCAGTACCACCACCACGCCCAGTGGGACCACCCCCAGGGTGGGGTTGGAATGGTCCACCACAGCCAGTTGGCCCACCTCCTCCCCCCCCTCCTGGAGGCCCTGGAGGTCCTGGTGGACCTGGGGGACCAGGGGGACCTGGGGGCCCTGGACCCAGGGGACCAGGTGGTGTTGATTTGGGAGCCCTTCTCTCAGCCCCACCACCACCACCTCCATCGTAGATACTTTTCTACAGAAGTACAAATGATCCCCTGCCGCTGATTAATGCCTGCTCAAGGAATCTAATTCTTTGTAGCTGTACAGACTTATGCATATATGTACAAGTATTTAAAAGGATGGACAGTGGCTCCTCACTTTTAACTTCATTCCATAATGAGGTCTATTACTGGGAGTATGGAACATTTTATGGTGTCTTAGTGGATGTTCATATGGTAGGATGACTAATGTTAAGACTTTTTTATTGTACAAATCTTTTTATGAATGAATATTAACCCCTCTTAACCCCTCAGATTACTGTTGTTCATGTAAAGTGCTATGCCCAAGTTGGGTCATTCAAGCCTAATTAAATTAATGATTATTTAGAATTTTCATGCTAGAATAGTAAATCATCTGTCCAGGGGAAAATATTTTTGGTACTGTGTGCTATGTCTCATTGAAGTACTGTAGTTTGATGATGAACTCATATGACCTATCTTAAAATACAAAACTGCATAAGGCACTTGTTTTGGATGGAATACTGGATGCGTAGGTACTACAGGCTGGTAGCCTTCAAAAATAATCCATACAGATTGTTTTGCAGTGTAGTGATGTTTATCCTGTTTGAAGTTATGCCCTAAGAAAAATTAATGAAAGGTTGAGCATTTCTTGCTGTAAATTTAAGGTGTAATGGACATATTTTTAAGTGACTAGGTGGACAATTATATTTCATAAGATGTCAAAACTAAGGGAAGAAAAATTCATTATTGTATGGAATATTTTGTTTCAGTTGTATTAATATACAGTTGACCCTTGAACAACACAGGGGTTAGGGGCACTGACCTCCCACACAGTTGAAAATCTGCATATAATTTGTGACTCCACAAAAACATAACTAATGGCCTACTGTTGGCCGGAAGCCTTTCCGATAAAAAACATAAATAGTTGATTAGTACGTTTTTGTATGTTATATGTAATATATACTGTATTCTTAAAATAAGGTAGCTGGAGAAAAGAATAATGTTAAGAAAATCATAAGGAAGATAGAATACATTTACAATACCGTACTGAATTTATTGATACCTTAAGTTTACGTCATCTGTTACAAGATAAATTGTCTTGTCTGTCAGTACCTACATCAATATTATCTTAATGATACAAAACACTGTGTACATATTATTAACACTAGACAAAAATGAAAAGATAATTTGAAAAAGATATTCATATTTATAATTCAGTATTTCATCTACATATGTTGACACCTCTCGACTGTGAATGGAATATGTGTGATCTGTAATAATATAATACAGCCTCTCCTCACTTAGCGACGTACAGTGGAACCCCGGTTTTCGTCCTTAATCCGTTCCAGAAGGTTGGTTGAAATCTGAAATGGACGAAAACCGAAGTAATATTTCCCATAAGAAAAATGTACAGTACAGTGGACCCCCGAGTTTCGTAAAAACTTCACTCCTGAAGTCTGCTCAAGTGCCATTACCGAACGAATTTACTCCCTTAAGGAAAAATGTCACGTAGGTTAGTCTATTTCAGACCCCCAAAAATACTTTTCCACAAGCACTTACAATATTATACTTACATAAATGTACGATTTCAGGGGTTTACGAAACTCGGGGGTCCACTGTAAATCCAATTAATCTGTTCCAGACACCCAAAAATATTAACAAAAAATATATTTTATAGAGAAGAACTATAGTGTTGCAGCTCTTCAGTGGTTACCCCTGTGGTTTAGCGCTTCTATTTGATTATAATAATAATAATTCTTCAGTGGTTAGCTCTTCCCTGTGGTCGTCCACCAACTCTTCCACATCCTGGCCACTCGCATCCAACCCCATAGACTTCCTCAAAGCCACAATAGATTCCACAACAGACGTAGGGTTGTCAAGATTACGCTAACTTATATTAAGTTAGTAATAGAACTAGGCATTAAAAAAACAAAAAAAAGTAAAATACAGTGGACCCTTGGTTTTCCTGTATCTCTGTTTTCGCTGATTTCAGTTTTTGTGCACTTTTTTCGTGGAAATATTGGCTCCGTTTTCATCAATGGTATGGAACCTGTCCAGTGCCCAGTGCGCATACAAAGCCTGCAACCCCGCCTCCCACACATTCTCAGGCAGTGTAGCATTGTTTCTGGTTGAGTGAACATTATCCTGTGAGTTCATACAAAACATTTCTTAAAAATCCATTGTTTTTGGCCCTTTATTATTGTGTGACTGCTAAATAAGCCACCATGGGCCCAAAGAAAGCTCCTAGTGCCAGTCCTTTGGTAAAAAAAGTGAGGAACACAATAGAATTAAAGAAAGAAATCGTAGCAAAGTATCAAAGTGGAGTCGATAAAGGCTATAGCGCTAGCCAGCGATAAAGTGTAGCACTAACAGTGTAACAAGTAAGTTAAGCGATTAAGCAATAGAAAAATGACGACACAATTAACTCCTCCATTGTTGTTTGAGGAATATAGGGGCACTGAGACCAGTGCTACCCTCTGCTACCATCTCCAAGATAAGTGTAAATATTTCTTATTTACAAAGTGAAAATATTTCTTATTTATAAAGTGTAAATATTTCTTATTTATAAATTAAAGTGTAAATCTTTCTTATTTATAAATTACATACATGAATTGGTTCAGTGTGAATACTGGTTGTGGCCTGCTGCCTCCACCACCACTACCACTTTATGTACGGCTTATGGTCAGTGGCCCTTATAAACCCAACAACAATAGCACTATCACTAGTCCTCACATTCGTAATAACATACAGTGGACCCCCGGAAATCGGCCATATTTCGTTCCAGAATGTTGTTTGAGTGGCATTACCGAACGAATTTATTCCCATAAGGACAAATGTAAATTAGATTAGTTGTTTCAGACCCCCAAAAATACACTTACAAAAGCACTTGCATAATTGTTCGAGTTGGGAGGTGGCTGATTTCCGGTTGTCCACTGTATTTTATTCATTCTAGAGTATATATCATGTTTCTATGTTATTAATATTGTTTATTATGTCATATTAGATGAATTGTGATAGATAAATAAGCTGTAGAGCTGATTTTTTTTTTTTCAACAAGTCAGCTGTCTCCCACCGAGGCAGGGTGACCCAAAAAGAAAGAAAATCCCCAAAAAGAAAATACTTTCATCATCATTCAACACTTTCACGACACTCGTACATAATCACTGTCTTTGCAAAGGCGCTCAGATACGACAGCTGAGAATAGTCCCTCCCAGCTGTCACTATCCCAGACCCCTCCTTTAAAGTGCAGGCATTGTACTTCCCATTTCCAGGACTCGAGTCCAACTAAATCAATTAACTGGTTTCCCTGAATCCCTTCACAAAATGTTACCCTGCTCACACTCCAACAGCTCGTCAGGTCCCAAAAACCATTCGTCTCTATTAACTCCTATCTAACACGCTCACACATGCTTGCTGGAAGTCCAAGCCCCTCGCCTACAAAACCTCCTTTACCCCCTCCCTCCAACCTTTTCTAGGATGACCCCTATCCCGCATTCCTTCCCCTACAGATTTATACGCTCTCCAAGTCATTCTACTTTGATCCATTCTCTCTAAATGACCAAACCACCTCAACAACCCCTCTTCAGCCCTCTGACAAATACTTTTAGTAACTCCACAACTTCTAATTTCCACATTCCAAATTTTCTGCATATTTACACCACACATTGCCCTTAGACAGGACATCTCCACTGCCTCCAGTCTCCTCCTTGCTGCAGCATTTGCAACCCATACTTCACACCCATATAAGAGTGTTGGTACCACTATACTTTCGTACATTCCCTTCTTTGCCTCCATGGATAACGTTAAATTGAAGCATTTTGTCCTGCCTCCAAACAATAAACTCGCCTCCCTCTCTCCTCTCCATCTTCCATACACCAACAAGAGTTGCCAATAAAGGTAAGTGTGATGTTAAAATGTTCATTTATACATGTTATTAGTGCTTTATATTTATGTCATTCTTTTCTATATGTAAATCTATAATCTCTAAAAAATTATTTTTTTGTTAATACTCCTGGGTGTCTGAAACGAATTAATTGAATTTACATTATTTCTTATGGAGAAAATGGTTTCAGTTTTAGCCGATTCTTCTGGAATGGATTAAACACGAAAACCGAGGGTCCACTGTACATACACAGTACATTCATTACTTACCTTAAAATATTTGTAGTCTTAATGTAGGGCAAGAGGTGAGTAGTACTTATTTGTCAGGTGTAGGTAGCCGGTAGATGTAGGTACTATGTGGTCCGCCTGGGCTACATACCTACATAGTTACACGATATTTAATGCGGCCCATAGCCATATTATTACCATCAACATACCATGTTAACTAAGTTTAATTGTTTCTAACAAGTACCTTCGGGCCACCCTGCCTTGGTGGGAATCGGCCGATGTGTTAATAATAAAATAAATAAAAGTACCTTTAGATGCCATCATAAACAAAGGGAGAGGTAATGAATAATTCATGCCGAGAATTTTAAACAAAAGCGTTATGTATTAAGGGGGTGACTGGGCGAATGCAGATTCATACACGTTTTCTCTGGTGCTGGACCAGAGAAAACGTAATGTTTTCCCTCCACCCGACTACCACCCCTCCATAGCACATAAACATTGCATGTTTATATGCTATGTAACGTGTTTCTTATATAATTTTGAAGAAAATATCATAGATGGATTAATGAAAATGTCTATATTAACATAAAATAAGACATTTAATATGCCTAAGAGTGATTATTATTATGTATTACGTACTATTATTACTATGGCGCCCTGGGCAGGCGGACATGTCTGATACAGACGATTTCAGAGTGGATGTACGAAACCCGGAGTAAAAATTCACCGAAAAAAGTGGTCGAAATCCAAATTGTACGATATTAGGACCGGACGAAAACCAGAGTTCCACTGTACTCGTTTACCGACGACTAGGAGTTACGACGGGCTCTCTGACCAGTGTGCATACCTAAATAATGTATATTAGAGCTGATTTCCTCTATTCTATTTATTACAATATACAATACACTACTGTATAACCATTTAAAAATGTTATAAATGGTGCAAAGGTTACATTAAAACAATATCGAAGATGGTTGACACAAACCCACTAGCATTATAGTTTGCTCTTCACTTAACGACGAATTCGTTTACCGATGTGGTCTTAGGATCGGAACTCCGTTGTTAAGTGAGGAGAGGTTGTATTATACTTTTTTATTAAAACACTGGCCGTTTCCCATTGAGGCAGGGCGACCCCAAAAAGAAGAAACACTTTTATCATTGTTCACTCCATCACTGTCTTTCCATAGGTGCACCTACACTACAGTTAAAAAAAACTGCAACATATGAACACCCCTCCTTCAGAGTGAAGGCACTGTACAAAACCTGCTTTATTTCCTACCGCGGCTTGCTTCCACTACAGATTTGTATGCTCTCCAAGTCATTCTTATTTCGTTCCATCCTCTCTGAATGACCGAACCACCTCAACAACCCCTCCTCAGCCCTCTGGATAATACTCTTAGTAATCCTCCACCTCCTCCTAATTTCCAAACTACAGATTCTCTTCTTTATATTCACACTGCATTTTGCCCTCAGATACATTATTATATATATTATTGACCTTTGTGGGTTTAGTGTTTAATTGTGATTATAATAATTATACTCCATGGGGAAGTGGAAAAGAATTCTTAACTCTGTAAGCCATGCATGTTGTAAGAGGTGACTAAAATGCCAGGAGCAAGGAGCTAGTAACCCCATTCTGTATAAATTACTAAATTTAAAATGAAAAACTTTCATCTTTCTTCTTAGGTCACCCTGCCTTGGTGGGATAGGGCCAGTTCGTTAAAAAAAAATTATATTGCATCTTTACTTATGTTTTCCTTTCTCAACTGTGACTGGATCAGTTATAATAAATTATTATGTATAATATATATATTATATAGAAAAAAATCTGAGTATATATGGACCCATGCATTCAAATCCATGTTGTTCAAGGGTCAACTGTAGTAAAAAAAAAAATATAAAATATTTTGAGGTTACAATGTAAATAAAGCACTGACAAAGATTACTTTGATAAAAATTTTAATTTTCACATGGTTCTTTTTAATTTGGATAATGAATTAGTATTAATGAAAATAGTTCAACTTTGTAGGGTAATTTATTAGTACAAAGAATGCTTGACACTATCAAGAACTGGAGCTTGCTTTCTTCTTCCTTCAAGGAAGGTGTCCTGATACTGATGAAGGGCTCTATGCAGAGAATTTTAACTACCCTCCCCTCAAAGGCAGTTCCTTGATGCTGGTGAGGGGCTCTTGATCTAGTGAATTTGATCTGTGCTCCAGTTCCCTGAATTGAGCCTGAATGAATTCCATACCCCTCTCCCCAGGCATTTTTTAATCTTTGAGGGTTTAGCACTCTCCATAATAGTACTTTAACTACTCTCCTGTTCTGCATGATCCCTATAAGTTTAGCACTTAATAATAATACATTTATATTATAATCATAACTAAGTGCTAAACCTGTAAAGGTATTTAGAGGGTAAGCACTACACCTGTAGGGGCCATACAGTGCCTGAGGAATGTGAGACAATTAGGTCTGATACAAGGAAGGGGAGGATAATTTCAATTCCTTGGATCAAAAGCCCCTCATTGGCATCAAGGCTCCTCTTAAAGGACAGAAACAGATAAACTTCAGACAATGACATTTGCCCTCAGTGACAATGCAGGAGGGTAGCCAAATATAATTTTTTCTATTAGGGAAAGATGCAGTGCTGTTTGACCCTTGATAACCCCTGTGGTTTAGCGCTTCTATTTGATTATTTTGTTTGACCCTTGTGGGTTTAGCACTTTGTGCTAATAAGATTAGGGGAAGAATGCACCTTGCATTTCCTCCAGTGTTGTATATTATTTATGGGAGCACAAAACCCATAAGAGGCATACAGCACTTGAGGAAATGGGAAGCAATCAGATTCTATCCAAGGAAAGGGAGAATATGTCCAATTTCTTGGATTATGAAAGCTCCTCGCTGGCATTAAGGGACTTTCTTTAAGGGACCATTGCTGTACAACTATGGAATTATTATTATTATTATTATAATCAAATAGAAGTGCTAAACCACAGGGGTTATACAGCACAACTAAGGAAGAGTTTACATTTAAAGCCTATCAACTGCACATGGACGTGGCTATTTTATACATTAACCTGGCACCACCAATCCAGAATACTTTAAAACCTAAAATTGGCTTCAAGTAATCATGTGTATCCATGATATATAAACTGGTGTATATTTCTTGTACTGAAATACATACACCTCTTGCATTATACAGGACAAACTGGACTGTGTATAACCTAAGGACAATATTGCCATGTAGAATGCAAGCTGTTGAATAATATGGTTTAGCGCTTCTTTTTATTATAATAATGTTGAATAATAGTTTTTGTGAATATCCTTTCAGAAGGAAGTGGATGCCTTGATGCCAGTGAAAGGCTCTCGAGGCAAAAAACTGGAGGTAGTTTTCCCTTCCTTGAATCAAACCCAATGTACTTACCACCTTTGAGAGTATACACTACTAATACTAATAATAATAGTAATAATGTAAAATGTTAACACTTGCTGAAGAGCGCTGTATGACCCTTGTGGGTTTAGCGCTTAGTATATGATTATAAAGCATTTAATCATAATAATAATAATATGATTATAATAATAATCTGGAGAAAGCTTTCCTCACTGATGAAACAGTAACCACCTGCCCTCCAAGGAAAGATTAAACAAAAACAAAAGTGTAGATGACAATGAGACTAGTCTACAATTTAGAATCAAACTGGCATAAATGTACATTATAACTTAAAATCTGTTTCTTACCTTATTTAAGAAATTGCAATTTGTCCAATTAAACTAAGCAGTCTTAAGAAACAAAATATCCTAGAGCACAAAAACTGGTACGTACACAAATTTGCTTAATCTGTTATCATAAGTAGAGCACAGTATTCTGTAATGAAATTCTCATTTCAGATATTAAATAACTTGTCAAGAGTGTACTTCACTTTCAACAGAAAAGTCAATATTTTCACAATAAACTAAGATTTTTTTTTTCAAAGAGCTCATTGAAACTCAATTAATTTCCAAACTGGATACAAAGGAAATCCATTAAACAAAAAAAATCCCTTAGTTAACTGAAAACAAAAGAATGTTTGGTTATGCTAGAGAACATGGTGTTTATTTACATAAACCATATACTGCCTCTACATTCAATGATTTACACCACCTGCCTACTTCCTCACATTAATGTCTGGATTGGATACCTAAGGACAAACCAGAATGACAAGGCTGTAAAGTGATAATCATACCAGATGTCTATTCATCATAATGCTGATTTGGAGTAGACTCTTTTTCATTATTGGCTGAATCCTCACTGATATTATACAAACTAAAATCTGTACACGTAGATTCCATGGGTACATCTCCATTAGTTGTTGACTGCCTGGCAGATGCTGCTTCTGCATCAATCACCTCAATCTGCTTTTCCTTTGGATTACAGACTGGAGTTTCCTTTTGGAAGGATGTGCTTGAGGAACCTTCTGAAGGAATACCTCCATCTGATATGGCAAGTTCGAGTAAGTCCAGAGAGTCATTGTTCTGACTTCTAGTGTTTCTTGCACAAATTCTCTGTGCATCATTAGTTGATACTGACTGAGTATCATGTAATTCAGGGAGTTTTGGTTCCTGGTGAGGCAAGAGTGACTGCTGCTCCTCATGTATGCATTCATTTATGTCTTGAGGCAGATCTTGCTGTGTGTCCTGTGGCATACTTGTGTGGAGAGTCTGGGATAAATATTTTTGTGCTTCAATACCTTGAGCTATTTTCTGTTTCTCTTGTTCTTCACCTTGCATACACATGGATAACATCTCCCTCATGAGGGGATCATGCAGAGTTGACAGTTCCACAGTCAGTATAGCACAGTTTACTGGAAAAGATTAAGTAAGTTTTTTCTCAGGTAAGGGAACACATCATACATAGCAGCATATGTGTAGATGGTAATGTTAAATACTGATATTCTGTAAAAGATGGTAATGTTAAATACTGATATTCTGTAAAAGATGGTAAATGTTAAATACTGATATTAAGAATAGCCCACTAATTCAACATTAATATTATGTATATTATTAATAATGCATAATACTAAGAGAAGCCTACTGGCTTAACATTATTGTTAAGTTGTAAATTGTGAAAAAAAACAGTATCTGAAAGGATAGTATTATGGTTTTCCAGAGTAGTGTAACAACTTACTGAATCAAAAGATGTAGCCAGTGCTACAAACATTGCAAAAAATTAAAAAAAATATATAAATTAATGAGTGAAGACATGACACCAAAAGAATAGTTCAGTTCTTGCAGCTACAAATAAACAGTGTATATGATTACACCAGGTAATCTATGTACTGACCTCTCTGTTGGTAAAGTTTGTGTTCAGCAACTCTGATTTGTCTGACAGTGTCGTCGAGGCTGTAGAGAGCCTTCTCAGTGGTGTCTGGTGTCATATCTGAGTTATCCTGCACCAGCAGGTCATCTTCCTCTCCCTGACTTGCAGTCATTTTTTTTCCCTGCAAAGAAATGGTGTATTAAATTCTAAGCCCATAAACTGCAAGTCATAGAGGTTGTATATCACCTATAGACCACTAAGCAAAAATACATCTCTTGGTGAATACCTTTAGTATTAAAAAAAAAAAAAAATATATATATATATATATATATATAGGGGCCGTCTCCCACCGAGGAAAGGTGACCCGAAAAAGAAACTTTCATCATCATTCACACTACCACTGTCTTGCCAGCAGGGGCGCAAATACGACAGTTCAGATGTTCCTCCAAACAGCAAATATCCTCGCTCTTTTATGCATTCTGGGGTAACAAGTAATTCAAATAAGATAGTGCGACCAGCCGGGGATCGAACCCGAGTCAGCCTCCCGGGAAGCTGAACCCCAGACACCTTAGTACACATACATTCACGGGAGAGTGCTAAACCCGTACGGGTCATACAGCACCTGGAGGAATGGGGAGCAACTGGGGGGTCGATCCAAGGAACGGGAGGATAAGGCCCAATTCCTTGGAACAAGAGCAACAAACCAGCCATCTCACGATTTTATATAAAAAAAAATTACGAATTCCAGCACTGTTGAACATTAATAATAACTTCAACAACACCTACAACAATAGTTACACTCATCGAAATAACAATTAATAGGTTCTAACCTTCCCTTCACAGAGAAAATGTCATAAAAATATAGAAAAAAAAATCCCCAGAGCTTGACTCTCTGTCAACAATCACTTGTTCTTCTCCTCATTCTAAAATAAACTTTTTTTTACCTGATTTTCGTTTTCTTTACCTTAAAAATGTTTAGTTAGATTAATTAACCACGTATTCTTCGGAATTTAAGAAAATAATAATTAATGCTAAATTCATTTTAACTCATAAGTTTTCAGTCGAAACATTCATGTCTTTATTATTATTAATTATTATTATTATTAATTATTATTATTATTATTATTATTATTATTATTATTATTATTATTATTATTATTATTATAATGATAATTAACGTTATTGATATTATGACTTATATTCACCTATGTATAATTAAAAATTCCTCTATAATAAAGATAACTTTATTGCCTAAGATAAATACTGTGGGATTTTTTTTATATAATTTCCTAAATGTAGAACATATGAATGAATAATACAATAATTGTGTAATAAAATTTGGACCCTTCGAAAAATTTTGAAGGGGAAGGGGGGGTTAAACAGGCAGTCGGGACGCCAGAAGAGACGTCATTTTGAATGTGTGTACAAGGCAGGTGAAATTGCCGACCTAGAAAATATACAGAGAACCTTCACGGCACACATAACTGCAATAAACCATCTCAATTACTGGGAAAGCTTGAAGTTCCTAAACCTGTACTCCCTAGAATGCAGGCGGGAGAGATACATGTTTATATACACCTGGAAAATCCTAGAGGGATTAGTACCAAAATTGCATACGAAAATCACTCCCTATGAAAGCAAAAGACTCGGCAGACGATGCAACATCCCCCCAATGAAAAGCAGGGGTGCTACTAGCATGATAAGAGATAATACACAATAAGTGTCAGGGGCCCAAGATTGTTCAACTGCCTCCCATCATACATAAGGGGGATACACACACAACCCGCACATATAAAAGAGAGGCCAAGTCGGGCCGAAACGTCGTCGTAAGCTCCTCCCTTTTATATGTGCGGGTTGTGTGTGTATTGTTCCAGTCACGGTATTGTGCCTTTTTTTTGTTATTTACATAAGGGGGATTACCAATAGACCCCTGGCTGTCTTCAAGCAGGCACTGGACAAGCACCTAAAGTCAGTGCCTGACCAGCTGGGCTGTGGCTCGTACGTCGGTTTGCGTGCGGCCAACAGTAACAGCCTGGTTGATCAGGCCCTGATCCACCATGAGGCCTGTTCCCAGACCAGGCCACGGGGGCACTGACCCCTGGAACCCTCTCCAAGTATACAGGTTGTAGTGGGAAATTCTGTGAATAATCTGGCGTTCTCGGAGGCCTAATGGGGTATATAATAATAAAATAATAATAATAATAATAATAATATCTTTATTTACTACAAGTACATGTACATAGTATACAGGCCTAGCTGACATCAATGACATACTACTATATAGAAAGTCCCTTGTTATGCTGAGCATTTCGGGCAGATTAGGTCAGTGTCCTAGGATACGACTCACACCAGTCGACTAATACCCAGGTACCCATTTTACTGATGGGGAACAGGAAATTTGCGGGAGCGCAAGAATTGCGTGTGGAGGATGAAAATAGATGACTTCAATGAATCCTTCCCAACAACACACCTTAGCTAATGATGAGTACCCATAATGTACAGTAGTTTTTGAGTTGGCCATCATAAATTCTAGCTGCTAGGGGTTAAGTTAGGGTGTGTTCCATCAGCATTAAGTGTTTTCCAGCAATTAAATGATAAGTGGTAATGCAAAGCTCTTTGTACTAATAGTTATAAATTTGTGTATCCAGCAAGCAAGCTTAATCACATACAGTCCACTAAACGTCAATGACTTTTTTAGGGTTATCTTAGATAATTTACACTATGTATGATAATTGTACTTATGTATACTTGTGTCTAAATAAACTTAGTTAACCTGCCAGTCAACACAGGGTGCCACAAGGTGGCACTCTGTTTTTCCTCACCAACATTAATAACCTCTCCAATTTTTTACAGGAATTTAAACCAACTCTTCTTGCAGACAATAAAACCTTTGTTATCTCAAAGACAGATTTTTTGTGATCCAAAATACAGTTAATGATGAGTTGGTAAAGATATCAGCGGGAATGAGAATACACTCACACTCAGTGGAAAAACAGAGAAATGCTATATAATGCTATCCTTTATTGATTGTGACTTGATAAAGCCAAATGTGTGGGAGAAACGTAGTTAATAAAGAATCACATTATACTGTCTGTTTTTCCATCGTGTCGGTGTTTAATACCATTTATCTCACATTCCGTGTGGACAAGACCTTCCAGAAAGAAGAAAAAAGAAATATCAATTTAATCATACTGATAAATAATACATATATCTAAAGAACAGATAGCTGACGCATGCAGCCTATCTCTCAGAAAATATCTAAGAGGCTATTATGTGTTATAAACATTAATCAGCCTTCAGTACCAGGTAATCTATCCTTGCTTCACTTCTGGTATCAGTGCGTGGGATCTACAAGAACAAATCAATTTAAGAGGGATACTCTCCCAATATGTGCATCAAGAGGGATACTCTCCCAGTATATACATCAAGAGGGATACTCTCCCAGTATATACATCAAGAGGGATACTCTCCCAGTATATACATCAAGAGGGATACTCTCCAAGTATATACATCAAGAGGGATACTCTCCCAGTATATACAAACTGCTAGTTAAGTAACATCGTGAGGTCAGTGCCAGACATGTTAAGCTCAGGTCTTGGACAGGATGTGAGCAGGTCAGTGCCAGACACGATCATCACTGGCACTGGGCCAAATATCAGCAAGTAAGATCACCAAGTACACTCTGTTATTTATATTTGTACACCGAGGAATGTACAGGTTAAACCTGTTATAATACCACCTAAACCATTATAAACACCATCTCTGAGGTATACTATCATCCCTCAGGATGATGTTATCCCGCCTCACTACATTATAAACACCAGCTCTGAGATATACTATCATCCCTCAGGATGATGTTGTCCCGCCTCACGTCATTATAAACACCATCTCTGAGGTATACTATCATCCCTCAGGATGATGTTATCCCGCCTCACTACATTATAAACATCATCCTGAGGGATGATAGTATACCTCAGAGCTGGTGTTTATAATGTAGTGAGGCGGATAACATCATCCTGAGGGATGATAGTATACCTCAGATCTGGTGTTTATCATCCCTCAGGATGATGTTATCCCGCCTCACTACATTATAAACAGGAGTCCAGTGCAAGATATACAATCACCTCCCTCAGGATGCCACCCACGACATAAGATCACCACCCAGGTACCTATTTACTGATACGTAAACAGGGACAACAAGTGTGAGGTAATACACAGACACCTATTTACTGCTACGTAAGTAGGTGCAACAAGTATGTGGAAACACACCCAGGTACCTATTTACTGTTATGTAAACAGGTGCAACATCTGTGATGACTAGCACCCAGGTACCTATTTACTGTTACGTAAGAAGGTGCAACAAGTATGTGGAAACTAGCATCCAGGTACCTATTTACCAATACATCCCTTAAATTGAAGAGGTGGGGAAGGGGAAGGGTTGGCACTTGCGGAAAGCTCTTGATCCAAGGTACTGTAGCTACCCCCCCCCCTTCCTCGGATCAAATTGCCTCACCCCAATGAATATAATAATAATTATAATAATTTAGAGGCAGGTGGACAGGGGCAGCTGGTGTAGCGAGGCGCGGCCCTTGCTGTTTCATCCTACCTGGTGATCGAACCCAGATCCTCTCGGTTGGGAGGTGTCAGGTAGAGTTATTATTGAAGGAATTATAGGCAAGAGCGAATGTGAGGGAAAAACGGGTAATAAGTTGGAGTTATGGTTGTTCAGACACCCAGGAACCATTAACGTGTTACTGCCCGCACTATCATCTAGCGGGATGAGGCTGAACTCCAGCTCCTGGTGTCTGATTTGCTTTAATTTGTACTCCTGGTAGTATTAACCTTACCTGGTGTGGGTTGAAGTTTGGAGACTCACTTCACCTCCACTCTTCTCCTGATCATGTAAGGTGATCTACCATGAGTAGTTCTGTTCATGGTTTCTTATTTTCCTGGTTACCAGTAATGACGTTGAAGTTGAATACCACCTTTTGTCTTTCTTCAGTGTTATACTTGCCTAATTCTTATGTAACCAGTGTTATTGTCAGCTTTGCTGCTGGCCTGGTCAACCAGGGTAGACGCTAGTAAATTGGAGCAAGATCCCTGCCTACTGGACGTAGTGGGACATTACTACTCCTCTCTGAAGTCTTAATTGTGGTGCTACAACCAGGTGGTGACAGGACTTTCCAGAACATGGGACGAACACCGCCACCCAGGATGACCTACACCAACACCGCCACCCAGGATGACCTACACCAACACCGCCACCCAGGATGACCTACACCAACACCGCCACCCAGGATGACCTACACCAACACCGCCACCCAGGATGACCTACACCAACACCGCCACCCAGGATGACCTACACCAACACCGCCACCCAGGATAACCTACACCAACACCGCCACCCAGGATGACCTACACCATTTCTTCAAAACATCAGAAGACCATCCTGGCCATTATATACTCCTGGAACCAAAACGGCCAATATTTATTTTTATTTAATTTTAATTAAAAGCCTTACAAAATTATCTTCATCATTATTCCTCGAGCCATTTATTTTTCCATTGTCTTTGTTCAGGAGGAAGACGTTTCCCTGGCAGTGTTTCCCTGGCAGTGTTTCCCTGACAGTGAGTATAACTGTAGAGGAAGAAGGTTTTAGGAAGAGTAGGGGATGTGTGGAACAAGTGTGTACACTGCTGTATCATGTGAGTGTACCATACATATACACTGGTGTATCATGTGAGTGTACCATACATACACCACGAGGCCTGGTCTCATACCGGGCCGCGGGGGGGTTGCCCCACGAAACCCTCTCCAGATATACTCCAGGTATAATCGTTGCATGTATGGTTTAATAACGAGCATATGATAGGGTGGATGGAAGAGCAATGTGGCATATGTATGGAGGGTATTCCGGGTCAACGCCCCGGCGTCCCGGTCCATTACCAAGCCTCCTGGTGGATCAGGGCTTGGTCATCCAGACTGTTACTGCTGGAAGCACGTAGTCCAACGTAAGAACCACAGCCCGGCATATTATAGCAAAAAAATAAAATTGTCTGAGAATTTCTTTTAACTTCTCTGAAAAGCCGAAATATGCAATAAAATCACGATTTAACACATTTTTCCATATATTGTAATATTTTACATATTTTTAAGCAAATCATATGAAACGTATTTTAAGATCAACACCTGAAAAACTCTAGCGGTTAGAATATGTATGAGAGGGAGGGAGAATTTCCCAGTAAATGTATGAGAGGGAGGGAGAATTTCCCAGTAAACGTATAAGAGGGAGGGAGAATTTCCCAGTAAATGTATGAGAGGGAGGGAGAATTTCCCAGTAAACGTATAAGAGGGAGGGAGGATTTCCCAATAAATGTATGAGAGGGAGGGAAAATTTCCCAGTAAATGTATGAGAGGGAGGGAGAATTTCCCAGTAAATGTATAAGAAGGAGGGAAAATTTCCCAGTAAATGTATGAGGGGGAGGGAGAGTTTCCCAGTAAATGTATGAGAGGGAGAGTTTCCCAGTAAATGTATTACCAACAAACCCCTGGCTGTCTTCAAGCAGGCACTGGACAGGCACTTAAAGTCGGTACCTGACCAGCCAGGCTGTGGTTCGTACGTTGGACTGCGTGCGGCCAGCAGTAACAACCTGGTTGATCAGGCTCTGATCCAACATGAGGCCTGGTCACAGACCGGGCCGCAGGGGCGTTGACCCCTGGAACTCTCTCCAGGTATACTCCAGGTATAAACAATGTGTATGCGCATTAATATATACAAACGGCTCCAAGCATCTGGTGTAAAACAATCCTAACTTATTTAAGTCACTAATGTCCGAATGTACGGTACAGGTTGGCGGTTCCTCTCGTGTACCAAGAACCACCTCAGAACCCAGTTGTACCACGAAAACACAGGAAAGTACAACCATGTACATGATAAGTAAGCTGACAATCGTGTCGCAAATAACTTATTGTTATCAAGGTCAGGACACGTTTATAGTTCAATAAAGACGCCCTTGAAATATATCTTGATTATCTTATCAGAGGACTGTGGTGATGTGTGTTGGGGGGGGTGACCTCCATGACACCTCTTGTCCCCTGTGTTTAAAATAGGTGACCTTCGTGACACCTCTTGTCCCTGTGTCTGGTGTAGCTATCGGTGTAGGCGACTTCCGTGACGCCTCTTGTCCCCGTGTCTGGTGTAGCTAGGAGTGTAGGTGACTTCTGTGACGCCTCTTGTCCCCGTGTCTGGTGTAGCTAGGAGTGTAGGTGACTTCTGTGACGCCTCTTGTCCCCGTGTCTGGTGTAGCTAGGAGTGTAGGTGACTTCTGTGACGCCTCTTGTCCCCGTGTCTGGTGTAGCTAGGGGTGTAGGTGACTTCTGTGACGCCTCTTGTCCCCGTGTCTGGTGTAGCTAGGGGTGTAGGTGACTTCTGTGACGCCTCTTGTTCCCGTGTCTGGTGTAGCTAGGAGTGTAGGTGACTTCTGTGACGCCTCTTGTCCCCGTGTCTGGTGTAGCTAGGGGTGTAGGTGACTTCTGTGACGCCTCTTGTTCCCGTGTCTGGTGTAGCTAGGGGTGTAGGTGACTTCTGTGACGCCTCTTGTCCCCGTGTCTGGTGTAGCTAGGGTGTAGGTGACTTCTGTGACGCCTCTTGTCCCCGTGTCTGGTGTAGCTAGGAGTGTAGGTGACTTCCGTGACGCCTCTTGTCCCGTGTCTGGTGTAGCTAGGAGTGTAGGTGGCTTCTGTGACGCCTCTTGTTCCCGTGTCTGGTGTAGCTAGGAGTGTAGGTGACTTCTGTGACGCCTCTTGTCCCCGTGTCTGGTGTAGCTAGGAGTGTAGGTGACTTCTGTGACGCCTCTTGTCCCCGTGTCTGGTGTAGCTAGGAGTGTAGGTGACTTCTGTGACGCCTCTTGTCCCCGTGTCTGGTGTAGCTAGGAGTGTAGGTGACTTCTGTGACGCCTCTTGTCCCCGTGTCTGGTGTAGCTAGGAGTGTAGGTGACTTCCGTGACGCCTCTTGTCCCCGTGTCTGGTGTAGCTAGGAGTGTAGGTGACTTCTGTGACGCCTCTTGTTCCCGTGTCTGGTGTAGCTAGGGGTGTAGGTGACTTCTGTGACGCCTCTTGTCCCCGTGTCTGGTGTAGCTAGGGGTGTAGGTGACTTCTGTGACGCCTCTTGTCCCCGTGTCTGGTGTAGCTATGGGTGTAGGTGACTTCTGTGACGCCTCTTGTCCCCGTGTCTGGTGTAGCTAGGGGTGTAGGTGACTTCCGTGAATCTTCTTGTCCCCGTGTCTGATGTAGCTAGGGGTGTAGGTGACTTCCGTGACATCTCTTGTCCCTGTGTTTGGTGTAGGTGACTTCCGTGACGCCTCTTGTCCCCGTGTCTTGTGTAGGTGACTTCCGTGACACCTCTTGTCCCTGTGACTGGTGTATAGTTAGGGGTGCAGGTGACCTCCGTGACACCTCTCATCCATGTGTCTCACATATTACCTCACTCGGGGTTTATATAACTACAGGAGCCGGTTGTTTTGCCTTCGTAGGTCCCTATATTGATCCAGGCGCTTTCGCTGATTGGTGGAGTCAGTCACCATAGGGGATGTCACTAGCCAATCACAGAAGAGATTAGGATTTCGTACGTGGTTGTCGAATGTTTGAAGGAAACATTTGTGTGAGTGCAGTAATGTGTGGGGTTCAAGCGTTGATGTTGTGTGCTTCTAGTAATAATGGATAAAAGTAGGATTAGCGGTGAGCGGAGGGGTGAGTGGCTGCACGTGGGTCGTGGCTCCCCCAGGCTCCATAACACACGCACACACACATCTCGAGGCGTACACACACACACGCACACGCACGCACACAGAGTGGCGGGCTGGAGGTGACGCCGGCGCAGCAGTACTAGCATGCACACGCGGCCACCACTACGACGCACATGTGGACGCATTCTTACCCGCTCTGCTGCAGGCAAGACACCGCTCACCGCCCCCTCCGCTCACACTCACTGGCACTTACGCTGCCCTGCCTGGCACCGCCCTCGTTCACACCTCCTCCGGCGCCTTCTACCGCTACATGCACCTCCAGACCACTAAACCCCAGCAGGACCTCCAGTCGGGGCGCTGGTGACCTCTCGAGTCTGTCTCCTCCCCCACGGAGTCTGACACCAGGATCACAGACCCTTGGCAGTGTATCGTGTATCCCTACTACCTCAAGCGGCACCTGCTGGGTGGCTGGCACTGCTACGCCAGTCGGTGCTACGTCAGTCGTTGCTGAGGTGCCGAGCGTGCCAGAGTGCCCGTGCTCACCCAAACATCCCCACCACAGTGTCATACTTGAGCTTCCTCACGTGTGTCAAGTAGTGTCACACTC
The DNA here is from genome assembly GCA_009830355.1 of Cherax destructor. Taxonomy (NCBI): domain Eukaryota; kingdom Metazoa; phylum Arthropoda; class Malacostraca; order Decapoda; family Parastacidae; genus Cherax; species Cherax destructor. The sequence goes on from WNWK01000453.1 coordinate 133,623, forward strand.
TGCCTTCTGGGTTTTGTGCCTGCACATGTTGTCTGGGACATTATGTATCAACACTGAAGCAGGTGTTGTGTGAGTGACAAGGTGTGTGAGCAACGTGTTTATCTCCCACGCCACGGTGTTGAATTACACTTGAGGTTCAAGGTCACATCTCGTCAACTCGACCCGGTGGTACCAGTCTTACAAACCTGACCTTGCTGGCAGTGAAGGTTCTCCTCCTTATTAACAACTGCAGAGGCAACTCTGCCTTCCCACAGACTTGGTTTTCACATATCAGTGTACGTAAATATCGTGTCTTTGTGTACTTTGATTATGCTATAGCAGTTAAGATTTATATATCGTCTCGTTCAGTAGAAGGGAAAATAAGCTTGTGGATGTACTGTGGAAGAGAAAGCGAAGTTTATGTATGTACTCTGTGTTTTGGGAAAGATTTTACTTCCATAAGTGACCATCTCTATTACACAGGTTGGGCTGGACAAGTAGGGAGGTGTTGATGTGTAGTGACCCTGGTGGCCATGAGAAGAATGAGTGATAAAGCGTTGTGTGAACCGTTGGTATCCTCCTCTGTCAACGGTACTGACGATACCATGTATGCATCCCAGGAGTATCCATCGGGCCAGGAGTACCCCTCGAGCCAGGAGTACCCTTCTGGCCAGGAATATTCCTCTGGTCAAGAGTACACCTCGGGCCAAGAGTATTCCTCGAATGAGTTTAAGGTCTTTACCTCTTCCTCCTCTTCCTCCTATCACCCTGCTGAGGCCAGTCAATTCATGGAGGTACCTCAATATGTGGAGACTACCCAGCAGTCAGAGAAGAAAGCCACCCCCATAGAGACTAAACCTATTTTCGAGGAGGTTTCTTCGTGTGAGTTTACGAGGCCGGCCTCTTGGCATCAGGAGGCCACGAGCGAGGCTGACATCAAGCCTCAAGTACTAGTCAAAAGAGAGGTTGAAGTTGAATACCGCGATGCGAAACCTGAGGGAGGGACGCTAAGTGTGATCAGGTGTGTGGAGACCAGCATGCCTCCTCCCGATTCCCACTACTACGATCCCAGGGGCAGACGACCTGAGTTCGCACGACCCCTTGACGTGCCTCGGGAGGTCATCCGCAGTCCCCAGGGTGCCAGGTATAGAGACGTTCGTCGCTCTCACGACACAGTTCGACCTGAGCAGACACGTCCCCCTGACCAGATGCGTCAGGAGCATCTAAGGGGAACTGAGTGCCCACCACCAATAAACTCACCCCCCTCGTCATCCACATCCGCGTCTTCGTCCTCCAGTGGACGGCCTCGCGTTTCGGGCAAGAAAGAACGCAAGAAGGACGATACGGACGATGTTTCGAGCTCCATCCCCGACCTAGGTAAGTGTGTTGTTATCAGAGCTCAACGCAGAGTATATATACTGAGATATATTGAGGTATATATGTCGAGAGGTGCGTCTCTCTCAATGTTTTTACACTGAGATATATATGTCAGAGGCGCGTCTCTCTCAGTGTTTATATACTGAGATATATTCACCGGGAGGTGTGTGTGTATATATCTATTAGTGTGTATAAACCGAGATATATACAGATAGCTGCAAATAATTTCTTACAAATACGGTGGTATAAATGAGCTAAATAGTGTATATATCTTTCAATGTATATACACTGACATAAATATATTATGAGAGGTGTGTATCTGAGTGCATATACACTGAGAGTTGGATTTAATCCCACTTGTAAAAAATTAAGAATTCTTGATGTTAGAACACAGGTTACATGCATCCTTAATAACTCTCGTGCAGTCGATAGGTTTTAAACCTAGGATGTTAACCAGCTGTCTCGCTCCTGCTGGTGTTCTGCTGCTGCTGTGGCTGCTGTATTTGCTGTGCCTTTCTGCTGAAATCTTAATGTCTTTAGTGAAACAGCCAAGATACAGTTAATAATTAACTTGGCACTGATGTCTGGTCAGGTTCCTGTGGCCAAGTGACTCTTTATGCTGGGTAAAAGATCACGTTATGATGCTGGTGATAACACATACCAGAGTGTTTGTCAGTGTTTGTGTCAGTGTTTGTGTCACTGGTGAGTCAGTGTTTGTGTCACTGGTGAGTCAGTGTTATGTCAGTGTTTGTGTCACTGGTGAGTCACTGTTATGTCAGTGTTTGTGTCACTGGTGAGTCACTGTTATGTCAGTGTTTGTGTCACTGGTGAGTCAGTGTTTATGTCAGTGTTTGTGTCACTGGTGAGTCAGTGTTTATGTCACTGGTGAGTCAGTGTTTGTGTCACTGGTAAGTCAGTGTTTGTGTAACTGGTGAGTCCTGTTTATGTCACTGGTGAGTCACTGTTTATTTCACTGGTGAGTCAGTGTTTATGTCAGTGTTTGTGTCACTGGTGAGTCAGTGTTTATGTCAGTGTTTGTGTCACTGGTGAGTCAGTGTTACGTCAGTGTTTGTGTCACTGGTGAGTCAGTGTTATGTCAGTGTTTGTGTCACTGGTGAGTCAGTGTTTGTGTAACTGGTGAGTCAGTGTTTGTGTAACTGGTGAGTCAGTGTTTATGTCACTGGTGAGTCAGTTTTTGTCACTGGTGAGTCAGTGTTTGTGTCACTGGTGAGTCAGTGTTTGTGTCACTGGTGAGTCAGTGTTTATGTCAGTGTTTGTGTCACTAGTGAGTCAGTGTTATGTCAGTATTTGTCACTGGTGAGTCAGTGTTATGTCAGTGTTTGTGTCACTGGTGAGTCAGTGTTTGTGTAACTGGTGAGTCAGTGTTTGTGTAACTGGTGAGTCAATGTTTATGTCACTGGTGAGTCAGTGTTGTGTCACTGGTGAGTCAGTGTTTGTGCAACTGGTGAGTCAGTGTTTATGTCACTGGTGAGTCAGTGTTTATGTCACTGGTGAGTCAGTGTTTATGTCAGTGTTTGTGTCACTGGTGAGTCAGTGTTTATATCAGTGTTTGTGTCACTGGTGAGTCAGTGTTTATGTCAGTGTTTGTGTCACTAGTGAGTCAGTGTTTGTGTCACTGGTGAGTCACTGTTTATGTCACTGGTGAGTCAGTTTTTATGTGACTGGTGAGTCAGTGTTTGTGTCACTGGTGAGTCAGTGTTTGTGAAACTGGTGAGTCAGTGTTTGTGCAACTGGTGAGTCAGTGTTTATGTCATTGGTGAGTCAGTGTTTGTGTCACTGGTGAGTCAGTGTTTATGTCACTGGTGAGTCAGTGTTTGTGTCACTGGTGAGTCAGTGTTTATGTCACTGGTGAGTCAGTGTTTGTGTCACTGGTGAGTCAGTGTTTATGTCACTGGTGAGTCAGTGTTTGTGTCACTGGTGAGTCAGTGTTTATGTCACTGGTGAGTCAGTGTTTGTGTCAGTGTTTGTGTCACTTGTTTACTCTTGTCACAAACACAAATTCATTGCTAACACAAAGTTCATTGTTATAATTATTTACATTAATTTTTTGGGGTGATAAACCCGTAAGGGTTACACAGCTCCTGTGGGGGAAGACATTCAGGCTCGATTCATGGAGGAAGAGCACAGGTCCAATTCCTTGGATCAAGAGCCCCTCACCAGCATCAAGGAACTTAAGTCTTCATTAAGGTCTCTCTCTGAGCCTTATCAAGTCTTAATGAAGGATAAAGTCTTACCCTCCTAGTCTCTGTTATCCATCTTTCTCATTATTCTGGTTTGTCATTATCCATGTTTCTCATTATCCATGTTAGTCATTATCCATGTTTGTAATTATCCATGTTAGTAATTATCCATGTTGGTCATTATCAATGTTTGTAATTATCTATGTTAGTAATTATTCAAGTTTGTCATTATCCGTTTTTCCAATTATCCATGTTTGTCATTATCCATGTTTGCCATTAGCCATGTTTGCAATTATCCATGTTTGCTATTATCCATATCTGCCATTATCCATGTTTGCTATTATCCATATCTGCCATTATCCATGTTTGCCATTATCCATGTTTGTCATTATCCATGTTTGCCATTAGCCATGTTTGCAATTATCCATGTTTGCTATTATCCATATCTGCCATTATCCATGTTTGCTATTATCCATATCTGCCATTATCCATGTTTGCCATTATCCATGTTTGCTATTATCCATGTTTGCCATTATCCATGTTTGCCATTATCCATGTTTGCCTTTATCCATGTTTGCCATTATCCATGTTTGCCATTATCCATGTTTGCCATTATCCATGTTTGCCATTATCCATGTTTGCCATTATCCATGTTTGCCATTATCCATGTTTGCCATTATCCATGTTTGCCATTATCCATGTTTGCCATTATCCATGTTTGCCATTATCCATGTTTGCCATTATCCATGTTTGCCATTATCCATGTTTGCCATTATCCATGTTTGCCATTATCCATGTTTGCCATTATCCATGTTTGCCATTATCCATGTTTGCCATTATCCATGTTTGCCATTATCCATGTTTGCCATTATCCATGTTTGCCATTATCCATGTTTGCCATTATCCATGTTTGCCATTATCCATGTTTGCCATTATCCATGTTTGCCATTATCCATGTTTGCCATTATCCATGTTTGCCATTATCCATGTTTGCCATTATCCATGTTTGCCATTATCCATGTTTGTCATTATCCATGTTTGCCATTATCCATGTTTGCCATTATCCATGTTTGCCATTATCCATGTTTGCCATTATCCATGTTTGCCATTATCCATGTTTGCCATTATCCATGTTTGCCATTATCCATGTTTGCCATTATCCATGTTTGCCATTATCCATGTTTGCCATTATCCATGTTTGCCATTATCCATGTTTGTCGACACACCGTCTACCTGCTCATTTCTTGGCTTTGGATAAGCGTATTCACACACGACAGAGGGTAATTGGATCGAAACGTTCCTGGTCTTAAAATAACATTCTGGGGACTCCAATAGTCTCAAACACTGGTCGAAACAATCTTCAGGGCGACGTTTCGAAGTGTGAGACTAAGTTGTGTGTTATCACACTTGATGACTCACAAGAATTAATTATAACCTCATAAGTGTTGTTTAATATTCAACAGTACAAGTTCCTTTTATTTACAAGTTGAGAGCTGCCATCCTCAGCTCATTTACATGTTGAGAGCTGCCATCCTCAGCTCATTTACATGTTGAGAGCTGCCATCCTCAGCTCATTTACATGTTGAGAGCTGCCATCCTCAGCTCATGTACGTATTGAAAACTGTCATCTTCACTCATTTACATGTCAAAAGCTGTCATCCTCAGCTCATTTACATGTTGAGAGCTGCCATCCTCAGCTCATTTACATGTTGAGAGCTGCCATTCTTAGCTCATTTACATGTTGAGAGCTGCCATCCTCAGCTCATTTACATGTTGAGAGCTGTCATCCTCAGCTCATTTACATGTTGAGAGCTTTCATCCTCAGCTCATTTATATGAGAGCTGTCATCCTCAGCTCATTTACAAGTTGAGAGCTGCCATCCTCAGCTCATTTACATGTTGAGAGCTGCCATCCTCAGCTCATTTACATGTTGAGAGCTGCCATTCTTAGCTCATTTACATGTTGAGAGCTGCCATCCTTAGCTCACTTACAAGTTGAGAGCTGCCATCCTCAGCTCATTTACATGTTGAGAGCTGTCATCCTCAGCTCATTTATATGTTGAGAGCTGTCATCCTTAACTCATTTACATGTTGAGAGCTGCCATCCTCAGCTCATTTACATGTTGAGAGCTTTCATCCTCAGCTCATTTATATGAGAGCTGTCATCCTCAGCTCATTTACAAGTTGAGAGCTGCCATCCTCAGCTCATTTACATGTTGAGAGCTGCCATCCTCAGCTCATTTACATGTTGAGAGCTGCCATTCTTAGCTCATTTACATGTTGAGAGCTGCCATCCTTAGCTCACTTACAAGTTGAGAGCTGCCATCCTCAGCTCATTTACATGTTGAGAGCTGTCATCCTCAGCTCATTTATATGTTGAGAGCTGTCATCCTTAACTCATTTACATGTTGAGAGCTGCCATCCTCAGCTCATTTACATGTTGAGAGCTTTCATCCTCAGCTCATTTATATGAGAGCTGTCATCCTCAGCTCATTTACAAGTTGAGAGCTGCCATCCTCAGCTCATTTACATGTTGAGAGCTGCCATCCTCAGCTCATTTACATGTTGAGAGCTGCCATTCTTAGCTCATTTACATGTTGAGAGCTGCCATCCTTAGCTCACTTACAAGTTGAGAGCTGCAATCCTTAGCTCACTTACAAGTTGAGAGCTGCCATCCTCAGCTCATTTACATGTTGAGAGCTGCCATCCTCAGCTCATTTACATGTTGAGAGCTGTCATCCTCAGCTCATGTACGTATTGAAAGTGTCATCCTCAGCTCATTTAAAGATCGAAAGCTGTCATCCTCAGCTCATTTACAGGTCAATGAGCTGAGGATGACATCTTTCAACATGTAAATGAGCTGAGGATGACAGCTTTTAGCACGTAAATGAGGTGAGAATGACAGCCTCTGTGAGGTTAATGTTGACAGGGTGGAGGAGTGGAGGGCGGCGGGTCACGTGGTGCAGGTAATGAGGGTCCTGTGAGGTCACAGCTAAAATAGTATTGAAGATCAAGGGCCAAGAGGAGAGTTAAGGCGGGTCGATACTGTCTGCCTCAGCGCCGGCAGCGTCACCAGCCATCATGGCGGCCAAGGTTACTACAGCGCTGCCACACGCACGCCAACACCTACCTCACACAACCGCGTTAAGGTATAATGTTCGCCGTTGTTGCATTGGCAGGAGAGATGCTGGATTAAAAAAACTTATAAACTAGTATTAAAAACCTCGACTGATGTATTGAATAAGGATGATATAAGTGGTAATGGCGGCCAAGGTTACTACAGCGCGGCCGGACGTATGATTAACATTTACGTGTCATACACCACTAAAACATTTTGTGGAGGATTGTGGCATTGACAGATGAAAATTATGGGTAATATACGTTAAAACTAACATTAAAAGTATAGTTTAATATATAAAAGAGTAACGTCATTCCTAATAATGGCGGCCAAGGTTATCACATAGCGGGCGGACGTACGAGCAGTCCTTTGGCGTAAGCGGCGTAAGCTGCTAAAATATTTTACGGTTTTATGATGATATTCATAGATGAAACGCAAGTATAATCTATGCTAAAAAGCGGGTATTAAAAGCCTCGCCTGATGTATCGAGTAATAATATTGTGAGTCAGTAATAGGGGCCAAGGTTACTGCCCTCGACTGCCAGCTGCACGATGATTCACTTGTCCTTGTTGCCGACGTGTGTGCACAACTCGTACTCCTGATTTAGAATGCTGAACTGAGAGAGTAACATGTATACTTTTGTGTATATTAGGACGCGGGCGGCGTCAGGTACCATTGGCGGCGTCAGGTACCGGCAGAGGGTAAGAGGAGCTCTCAAGAGCCAAGGTTGACCTGTGTAACAGGTTTCCCCCCAGAGGCCATAACCGGTTTTCTAGGCCAAGTTCAAACCAGAATGAGAGAGAGAAAGAGAGAGACAGAGTAATGAGATACAGATTTTCATGCATTCACTCATTTCCACCTCTTGTTTATTTCCTATTCAGATTTCCCATGTTTGTTCATTTATTGATGAACACACACACACACACACACACACACACACACACACACACACACACACACACACACACACACACCTAGGAAGACTTAAGAACGCAGGAAACAAGGAAGCCAGCAGAAGAATCCGAATAGAAGGGCTCAAAGATAATTTATGAAGAAAACAACATTGTCAGTCAAAGCGGACACAAAGTTGGTACAGAGCCACATCAGGAGGAACAATAAAGGACCAGGTAATGAGGTTGAAGAAGGAAGGAAGGAAAGTTTACAAGGAATGACCAGGAAGTCTGTGAGGAGCTCAGCAAGAAATTTTAGAAGACATTCTGGGTAGGAATAGTGACGTTACCAGAGAGTCAAGAAGGAAGAGTGCACCAGCGAGTACTGGACACAATGCATGTGACAGGAGAAGTGAGGAAGCTAATGAGTGAGCTAGATACACTGAAGGTAATGGTGAGAGATAATATCTCCGTGGATGCTGAGAGAAGGAGGTGAAGCACTGTGTCAGCCACTAGCCACAGTCTTCAACAAGTCAGTCGACACAGGGAACAGAAAGATGGCAGAGAAGTAGTGTTCAACTACAGGCTAGTATCACTGACATGCATTGTATAAACGACAGAAGAACCAGGGAAGGAGGACATGATAACAACATACAAAATACTCAGGGGAATTAGTAAGGTAGAGAGGTGTGAATGTTGGAGACGCGAGAAACGGGAACCCTGGGGCAATGCTGGAAGCTAAAAATCATAGATGAGTCACAGGGATGTTAGGAAGTATTTCTTCAGTATTAGAGTGGTCGGGAAGGGGAATGATCTTGGTAAGGGAGTGTGGAGGAGGAAGATTCCATATATAGTTCTAAGATCAGGTACGATAGGGCCCACGAGGTTAAGAGTGAATCTAGAGAGTGGAAAGTTAAGAGGCAGGGCCAGGAACTGAGAATCGACCCCTGCCACAACAAATAGGTGAGTACAAATAGGTGCTGGTACCACTGTACTCTAGTACACTCTCCTCTTTGCCTCCATGGATAACGTTCTTTGTCTCCACAGGTACCTCATTGCACCACATACATACTTTCTTGTCAGTTCTATGGTTCACCTTATCTTTCATAGAACCATCTTCCCGACAAGTCCGCTCCTAAATACCTGATCACATTTGCTTCGTATTTCCTCTAATCTGATACGCAGTCTTTCATGGACTAGATTTTTGTTTAGCCTCATAACTTTTATCTTTAATATGTTCTCTTCTAATTTCCTTCTTTCACACACTCTTAAAATTCCTTCAACAACTTTTGCAGCTTCTTTGCAGAATCTGCCTCAGGAAATGTGTCGTCGACAAAAATCAACTGTGACAACTTCCATTTTGTATCAAATTCGTTATCTTACAATGCCACACTTCTGTCCTACAACGTTGCCTTCACTTCTTTTTCAACCCCATCTATAAATATGTTAAACAACCATGGTGACATCCCACATCTTTGTCTAAGTCCTCATTTACTAGAAAATAATTCACCTTTATCATACATTCTCTGTCCTGCGCCTCGCCACCTCTCACCTATCCCATGCATTTGCAACATTATTTTTAAGTACTGTTCACTTGCGTCAGTGTAAATACTTAGTCTACACATCCCATACCTCTCCTAAAACCTTTTATTTTCCTCTGCAATCTTACTATCTTACCCTTAATTCTCTTAATAACTCTGCCATACACTTTACCCAGTATACTCAACAGGTTTATTCCTCCTATAGTACTTACACTCTCTTTCATCCCCTTTTTCCTATATAATCTCCCCCTTTCATGCATATATTGAAAAAATTCACCAACCACTTGGAAACATATCCACCTACTATTAACCTTTCCATTTTGATCCCATTTGCTTTACCTCATTTCATTCTGCCCACTGACACCTCTACCACACTCACATCTGTCTCTTCGTCACTCCTACAAGATGTTCAACCTCCCTGCCCAGTGCATGAGATCACTTGCTCTTCACTAACATTTATCAATTCCTCAAAATATTTCCTCCACCTTCCCTTCTTATAACTCCCCTCCTTTGTTTTTTATCTTCTAAATCTATTTGTTCCCCTGACTTCCTTAACTTATTAATCTCTAAAACTTTTTCTTATTTTTAGCAAAATTTGTTGGTAAAACCTCGTCCAGTTTCTCAGTGGCTTTGCTTCCTCACTACTCTTGTCACCTCTCTATCACTCTCCATATACTCCTACCTCTGTATATCACATCCTACATTATATAAGTCTCTCAAATTCCAAATTATTTTCCTCTTTTTCATTCCACCAATCACTCCTCTTTCCTCTTGCACCCATCCTCTTATATCCACAAACTTCTGCTGCTCACTCTTACATTGCATTCTTAAATCTACTTCATTCCCTCTCTGATACTCTTCTCATTACCTATTATCCTTCTAGCTCATCTTCCTTCAATAGTTGCGTATATCTTAACCCAACTATCGCTTCCATTAATTTAGTAATTTTCTTTACTCGTACCTACTGATGACACTCTCCTTTTACCCCATCTGCCTCTTGCTTTCACTGTAGCTACAACTAAATAATGATCTGATTTATCTGTCGCCTTTCTAAAAACATCCACAGTCACAAGTCTTCCCATCAACTTTTTCTCCATTAACACTTATAGTCCAACAAACTGTTATCATCATCACCTGTATCTATCGTATCTCGTGTACTTATTTACCATCCTTTTCCTATTACCGAACCTCTTTCTATTCATAGCTGAGTTAGAGGCCCATCATTATCATGTGCCCCTGGCACTCCTAACTTACCTATAACAGTTTCTTAAACTTTACCATTTAAGTCCCCCACAACAATTATTTTCCAAATTGGATCAAAACTCCTTAAATATTCATTGAGCATCTCTCAAATCTCTCTCTCTCTCTCTCTCTCTCTCTCTCTCTCTCTCTCTCTCTCTCTCTCTCTCTCTCTCTCTCTCTCTCTCTCCTCTCTCTCTCTCTCTCTCTCTCTCTATCTATCTCTCTCTACATATCCCCATGTGAATAAGCACTTTCAATAATCCACTTCTCACATCCCATCCTTATTCTAATCCACATAATTCATGAATTTAAACTCCCTCTTCTTCCATAGCTAATCATTTAATATTACCTAATCCCCTTCTTTAGTTCTAGTTCTCTCCGATACTCGATTTAACCCCATTTAATGCTCTTCACTCAAATTCTCCTAACATCTTCAGCTGGTGGAAAAATAGAGAAATTCCAAGGTCTTTTGTGAGATCTGTAAGAATGTGGGAAATCACGAAAGCGCTTGCAATTTCATTATTTTCATATTGTGATATCACCTGTTTACTTTGATCTTATTGCATATACGTATGTATATATGTATGTATGTATGTATGTATGTATGTATGTATGTATGTATGTATGTATGTATGTATGTAATGTATGTATGTATGTATGTATGTATGTATGTATGTATGTATGTATGTATGTATGTATGTATGTATGTATGTATGCACGTATGTATGTATGTATGTATGTACATTGTTGCAACACAGAAAAGTGTCACAAAACGTGCTCTGTTGTTTTGAACTGATGTTGCTTCATTGATAAGGTCAAGGGTAAAGGTCAAAGAGTGTGTGTGTGTGTGAGAGAGAGAGAGAGAGAGAGAGGGGAAGAGGGAGGAAGAAGTGTGTAAGGAAAGATCAGTGAATACATGTACTGTGCCTTAGTAAGATTATCCATACATAATACACTCTAGTTTCAATCACTAGTAATTCTACAGTAGCTACAATCCTTATCAGATCACTTGTGCTCTCTCACTTAGAGTACCATTCAGTGTTGATGACCTCGTTAAGTGCAGGAGAGATATTGTGCTCTCTCACTTAGAGTACCATTCAGTGTTGACGACCCCGTTAAGTGCAGGAGAGATATTGTGCTCTCTCACTTAGAGTACCGTTCAGTGTTGACGACCCCGTTAAGTGCAGGAGAGATATTGTGCTCTCTCACTTAGAGTACCATTCAGTGTTGACGACCCCATTAAGGGCAGGAGAGATATTGTGCTCTCTCACTTAGAGTACCATTCAGTGTTGACGACCCCGTTAAGTGCAGGAGAGATATTGTGCTCTCTCACTTAGAGTACCATTCAGTGTTGACGACCCCATTAAGGGCAGGAGAGATATTGTGCTCTCTCGCTTAGAGTACCATTCAGTGTTGACGACCCCGTTAAGGGCAGGAAAGATATCAGCGCTGGAACGGATACATGATCATTTACGACTCTGCATAGAGTCAGTAAAGCATTTAAATTACTGGGAAGATACATGCTAATATACTGAGAAATACATGATAATATATACATGGAAGGTGCTTGAAGGCCTGAGCACAAATCTACACACTGTCACATACACATACTGGAGCGAAACAGACTGTGTAACGTAAACGCAGTGAAAAGCAGACTGTTTAACACACTGCCAGAAGATATCAGAAACACTGCCGGAACAAATACAGAAGTTTTCAAGTGGAAACTGGACAAGTGACTCCGATAAGTATCAGATCAACCAGGCTGTGACGGCTACGTTGGCCAGCGGGCCGCCGGCAGCAACAACCTGGTTGACCAGGCCAACATCAGATAAGCCTGTCCCAGGGCCGCGCTTCGAGACCAAGTAAGCTCTCGAAACCCATCACAGGTGTATAAAAAGTAAGGTATACAGATATATGAAAAAGAGAACAATCTTAAACCTTACAAAAACAGTCTTATATATATGGCAAATTCACTCTTTAATATCTAAATACATCTACTTCCTTCACACGCTCTTCCTTCAGTCTGCTATCTTATCTTTCATTGCCTTCACTTGTTATTTACTTCAATCTTCTTGCTCTTTCATTTTTTGTTTCACTTCCATTCAGAGTATGAGGTATGTGTGTCAACATGGCGTCACAGCCATTCAGAGTATGAGGTATGTGTGTCAACATGGCGTCACAGCCATTCAGAGTATGAGGTATGTGTGTCAACATGGCGTCACAGCCATTCAGAGTATGAGGTATGTGTGTCAACATGGCGTCACAGTCATTCAGAGTATGAGGTATGTGTGTCAACATGGCGTCACAGTCATTCAGAGTATGAGGTATGCGTGTCAACATGGCGTCACAGTCATTCAGAGTATGAGGTATGTGTGTCAACATGGTGTCACAGCCATTCAGAGTATGAGGTATGTATTTCAACATGGCGTCACAACCATTCAGAGTATGAGGTATGTGTGTCAACATGGCGTCACAGCCATTCAGAGTATGAGGTATGTGTGTCAACATGGCGTCACAGTCATTCAGAGTATGAGGTATGTGTGTCAACATGGCGTCACAGCCATTCAGAGTATGAGGTATGTGTGTCAACATGGCGTCACAGCCATTCAGAGTATGAGGTATGTGTGTCAACATGGCGTCACAGTCATTCAGAGTATGAGGTATGTGTGTCAACATGGCGTCACAGCCATTCAGAGTATGAGGTATGTGTCAACATGGCGTCACAACCATTCAGAGTATGAGGTATGTGTGTCAACATGGCGTCACAGTCATTCAGAGTATGAGGTATGTGTGTCAACATGGCGTCACAGCCATTCAGAGTATGAGGTATGTGTGTCAACATGGCGTCACAGTTACTACTTCCTCTAATTTATTTTTCACGCCTAGCGTCCAGCGAATTTGTAACAGCGACTCAGTGAATAACTCCAGGGCAGTGCTAGTGCTCACTACCCAGAGCTAATTACTGGAGCCTGGCTCTGGGGTGCTCTAAGAGGCTCCTCAACCAGTTCTTCCTTCCCCACCACCAACTATAAACAATTGCACCAGGATGGTTCACTAATGGAGAATATTCCTCAACAATGCTTGGGAGTGAGTGTGTCGAGAAAGAGAGCTCATTCTCTCGGCAGAGTTCCTTATGCAAAGGATTTTCTGGTGGTTGGTCCCCGTTCTAGCCTAATCACACCCCATCAATCCAAGCTTCTTTACCCCCGCCCCTGCCTCATGCACCCTCCCTATACACACACCTGTCTCTTCTTCACTCCTACAAGATGTTATACCTCACTGCCCAATGCACGAAATCACAGCTTCCCTGTCTTCATCAACATCTAACAGCTTCTCAAAATATTGCCTTGCTCCGCAGAGCATTCACATCGGTGTTACAGTTCATCTTACCCGCCACAGGTATATCTGCGGCAGTGTGTCGCCACACTGATTCGCGTATCATAATGCTCTTGTTTGCCATAAATCTGCGGCAGAGATCACCAGGTATGGAGAGGTTAGCAACATCATTAAGAGAAGCCTTGCAACAGCCGGATGTTTAGCATAAATGAGTCGTCCCAACTATGCATTTTCAGTCTGCAACCTGGCAAGTGTGGCCAGATACAGGCAGGTAGCGTGGACCTACACATGTTTCCCCACACTGGTTGTTACCTGTGTCTCTAATACAGCAAGGACGAAGAAAAATACAATGAACTTGCCCATCTTTATATTTTTTCCATAGGTTCATAGATCGCCATCTCTTGATCTAAGAGTACATTCTAGTTCCCTAAGGAACAACGTAAAAGATTCAGCAGGGCGACCAGGGATACCTGAGAAACTAATTTTGTTCCAGCTTCTCAATGTTGCAGTTCAGAGGCGTAATACCTGCTGTATCCGGGGTGCACGCCCACTAACATATATTATATATATATATATATATATATATATATATATATATATATATATATATATATATATATATATATATATATATATATATATATATATATATATATGAATAAGAAATTTTTCCTGGTGCTAGACCACTCTGATTATCTTTATATTGTATGAATATCCATGGCCCTGGTCTGAAGTTTAATGTGTGTGTGTGTGTGTGTACTCACCTAGTTGTGGTTGCAGGGGGTCGAGTCACAGCTCCTGGCCCCGCCTCTTCACTGGTCGCTACTAGGTCACTCTTCCTGCTCCATGAGCTTCATCGTACCTCTTCTTATCGTACCTCTTCCTCTGTGTGTATGTGTGTGTGTGTTTGTGTGTGTGTGTGTGTGTGTGTGAGGGGACAGTGGCCTTGACCTTACTCAGGTTGATGCTCCTGCCTGTGACGTCAGTGGCCGCCCACCACTCTTTCCCCTCTCTCCTCCCCTCACCTCATGCTCACCTTACCGCCCTTCCTCTCTTCCCTCTCGCCCCTCCTCTTTCCCATCTCACTCTTCTTCCTCTTCCCCCCAACCCCTCTCACTTCGTTACCACTGGAGCAGTACCAGTGGTAACACAGTGTTGCCAGCGTATAACATATGTCTCTCCCTCATTACACTCCCTCCATCACTCTGTACTTATAGTTCATCTCTTCGTCTAAGCAAGAGTAAACATTTTCAGCTTTTTTCCTATTTTCTGTATTGATTCCCGTCTATATTTGTCGTCTTTGCATGAGCCTTCCTATATCTTACTAACTCAAATATTTACTTCTTCTCTCTCTCTCTCTCTTCTTTCTATATATATATATATATATATATATATATATATATATATATATATATATATATATATATATATATATATATAGAGAGAGAGAGAGAGAGAGAGAGAGAGAAGACATGTTATATAATGAAAGAGGTCACGTGAATGTGAAATAGTGGTGTTAAGTGTTTGTGGTGGGGGCATCAGTCTATTGAGATCTCATACACTACCCTGGGTGAGAATAGCTGGCCTGGGGTTGTCATGCACTACCCTGGGTGAGGATAGCTGGCCTGGGGTTGTCATACACTACCCTGGGTGAGGATAGCTGGCCAGGGGTTGTCATACACTACCCTGGGTGAGGATAGCTGGCCAGGGGTTGTCATACACTACCATGGGTGAGGATAGCTGGCCAGGGGTTGTCATACACTACCCTGGGTGAGGATAGCTGGCCAGGGGTTGTCATACACTACCCTGGGTGAGGATAGCTGGCCAGGGGTTGTCATACACTAACCTGGGTGAGGATAGCTGGCCTGGGGTTGTCATACACTATCCTGGGTGAGGATAGCTGGCCTGGGGTTGTCATGCACTATCCTGGGTGAGGATAGCTGGCCAGGGGTTGTCATACACTACCCTGGGTGAGGATAGCTGGCCAGGGGTTGTCATGCACTACCATGGGTGAGGATAGCTGGCCAGGGGTTGTCATACATTATCCTGGGTGAGGATAGCTGGCCAGGAGTTGTCATACACTATCCTGGGTGAGGATAGCTGGCCAGGGGTTGTCATACACTATCCTGGGTGAGGATAGCTGGCCAGGGGTTTTCATACACTATCCTGGGTGAGGATAGCTGGCCAGGGTTGTCATACACTATCCTGGGTGAGGATAGCTGGCCAGGGGTTGTCATACACTATCCTGGGTGAGGATAGCTGGCCAGGGGTTGTCATACACTACCCTGGGTGAGGATAGCTGGCCAGGGGTTGTCATACACTATCCTGGGTGAGGATAGCTGGCCAGGGTTGTCATACACTATCCTGGGTGAGGATAGCTGGCCATGGGTTGTCATACACTATCCTGGGTGAGGATAGCTGGCCAGGGGTTGTCATACACTCTCCTGGGTGAGGATAGCTGGCCAGGGGTTGTCATACACTATCCTGGGTGAGGATAGCTGGCCAGGGGTTGTCATACACTCTCCTGGGTGAGGATAGCTGGCCAGGGGTTGTCATACACTATCCTGGGTGAGGATAGCTGGCCAGGGGTTGTCATACACTATCCTGGGTGAGGATAGTTTGACATTGGTCAATGATGGATCGAAACGTCCTATAAGTGTTGGTTATTTGTGAATAAAGAATGTAATGGTGTAAACCCTGAGTGCCAGTTGTGTAGGCTTCTTGTATATCCTGAGTGCCAGTTGTGTAGGCTTCTTGTATATTCTGAGTGCCAGTTGTGTAGGCTTCTTGTATATCCTGAGTGCCAGTTGTGTAGGCTTCTTGTATACCCTGAGTACCAGTTGTGTAGGCTTCTTGTATACCCTGGGTACCAGTTGTGTAGGCTTCTTGTATACCCTGGGTACCAGTTGTATAGGCTTCTTGTATGCCCTGGGTACCAGTTGTGTAGGCTTCTTGTATACCCTGGGTACCAGTTGTGTAGGCTTTTTGTATACCCTGGGTACCAGTTGTGTAGGCTTGTATACCCTGGGTACCAGTTGTGTAGGCTTGTATACCCTGGGTACCAGTTGTGTATGCTTCTTGTATGCCCTGGGTACCAGTTGTGTAGGCTTCTTGTATACCCTGGGTACCAGTTGTGTAGGCTTCTTGTATACCCTGGGTACCAGTTGTATAGTCTTCTTGTATGCCCTGGGTACCAGTTGTGTAGGCTTCTTGTATACCCTGGGTACCAGTTGTGTAGGCTTTTCGTATACCCTGGGTACCAGTTGTGTAGGCTTGTATATCCTGGGTACCAGTTGTGTTGGCTTGTATACCCTGGGTACCAGTTGTGTAGGCTTCTTGAATGCCCTGGGTACCAGTTGTGTAGGCTTGTATACCCTGGGTACCAGTTGTGTAGGCTTGTATACCCTGGGGTACCAGTTCTGTAGGCTTTTATACCCTGGGTACCAGTTGTGTAGGCTTGTGTACCCTGGGTACCAGTTGTGTTGGCTTCTTGTATACCCTGGGTACCAATTGTGTAGGCTTGTATACCCTGGGTACCAGTTGTGTAGGCTTGTGTACCCTGGATACCAGTTGTGTAGGCTTGTATACCCTGGGTACCAGTTGTGGTTCCTCCCTGCTGACCGGGGCACCAGGAAGTCATGTGCACAATGACATAGTTCAACACAGTATTATAGAAGGTACAAGGTACTCTAATTTATGGAAGAGCGTATCCTAGCCATGGTACCCCATTTATGGTACCCCAATCATTGTACCCCAGCCATAATTCAGACATTCATGGTATCATAAAGTCAATGTATCATGCACTTATCAGTAAACATCTGACCATCTATAGTGGTCCACTAATACAGACAAGTTTGAAACCAAAGATCTACGTTATATAGCACTAACTGACACAAGCTTTCTAATTAATTTATACAAATTATGTAGTGAATATATGCGCCCATAACCTTAACTTACTAATTTACATACTGACTTGTTTACTTTCTTGTTTCTTGAAGGAGCTCCCTTCTATGTGTCCTTTCTATGTATGTGATGTAATGTGCCATGGTTGTATGTGATATAATGTGTCATGGTTTTATGTGATGTAATGTGTCATGGTTGTATGTGATGGAATGTGTCATGGTTGTATGTGATGGAATGTGTCATGGTTGTATGTGATATAATGTGTCATGGTTTTATGTGATGTAATGTGTCATGGTTGTATGTGATGCAATGTGCAATGGTTGTATGTGATGTAATGTGCCATGGTTGTATGTGATATAATGTGTCATGGTTTTATGTGATGTAATGTGTCATGGTTGTATGTGATGGAATGTGTCATGGTTGTATGTGATGGAATGTGTCATGGTTGTATGTGATGTAATGTGTCATGGTTGTTTGTGATGAAATGTGTCATGGTTGTATGTGATGGAATGTGTCATGGTTGTATGTGATGGAATGTGTCATGGTTGTATGTGATGTATTGTGTCATGGTTGTATGTGATGTAATGTGTCATGGTTATATGTGATGTAATGGGAAATGGTTGTATGTGATGTAATGTGTCATGGTTGTATGTGATGGAATGTGTCATGGTTGTATGTGATGATTCTGTGTATGTGATGGAAGTGTATTTACTGTAGAGTATTGAGAAGTATTAGAGCAAGATCTAATTATGGAATAGAGTGGTGGGGATGAGGGGAAGGAGGGGAAGTGGAGGGGAGAGAGGCAGGAGGCGAGAGAGGGAGGTGGCGAGAGGAGAAGTTAGGGATAAAGAGGGGGGGGAGGTAAAAAGGCGGAGGTAAAAGAAGGGAAAGAAGTGGGAGGTGGGAAGAGAGAAGAAGATAATGGAGGAGAAATGAAAGACGGGGAGAAGCAGAGAGAGGGAGAGAGGTGAGAGGGGGAGAGTGAGGGGTGGGGGTGACGTGTTTCCCCTCACCTCGAGACCGATGGAAAATCCAGGAGAGTGTTGTACTGTCTCCTGGAAACCCCAGTGATGAGGGGAGGAGAGGGTAATGAAGGGGAGGAAGTGAGAGGAGAGAGGAATAGTGGGAGGGATGAGAAGAGGAAGAATAAGGAAGAGAGAAAAGTGGGTAAAGAATGAGAGTGGGAAGAAACAGTGAATGGAAGAGAAATGAGGGGAAATTATCAGAGAGGGGAGATGAGGGAGAGACGGAAGAGTGATGACATTAGATGGAAGAGAGGGATGACAGGAAGAGGTGTCACGAGGAAAATTAGAGAGAGGAAGAAGAAGAGGGGAGAGGCAGAAATGGGGAAATCCCGACCGTTTGAGGATGATGCTGTGTGATGATGGTGATGGTGATAATGATAGTGATGATGGTGATGGTGATAATGATAGTGATGATGGTGTTGGTAGTGATAATGATAGTGATGATGGTGATGGTAGTGATAATGATAGTGATGATGGTGTTGGTAGTGATAATGATAGTGATGATGGTGATGGTAGTGATAATGATAGTGATGATGGTGATGGTAGTGATAATGATAGTGATGATGGTGATGGTAGTGATAATGATAGTGTTGGTGGTGTTGGTAGTGAAATGAAGTGATGAGTGATGTATGTAATGATATGATGATGTGGTAGTGATAATGATAGTGATGATGGTGATGGTAGTGATAATGATAGTGATGATGGTGTTGGTAGTGATAATGATGTAGTGATGATGGTGATGGTGTGATAATGATAGTGATGATGGTGATGGTAGTGATAATGATAGTGATTATGGTGATGGTAGTGATAATGATAGTGTTGGTGGTGTTGGTAGTGATGATAGTGTTGGTAGTGATGATAATAGTGTTGATGGTGTTGGTAGTGATGATAATAATGATGATGGTGTTGGTAGTGATGATAATAGTGTTGAAGGTGTTGGTAGTGATGATAATAGTGATGATTGTGTTGGTAGTGATGATAATAGTGATGATGGTGTTGGTAGTGATGATAATAGTGATGATGGTGTTGGTAGTGACGGAATGTGTCATAGTTCTATGTGATGGTTCTCTGTGATGGTTCTGTGATGGTTCTATGTGATGGTTCTCTGTGATGGTTCTGTGATGGTTCTGTGTGATGGTTCTGTGTGATGGTTCTGTGATGGTTCTATGTGATGGTTCTCTGTGATGGTTCTGTGATGGTTCTGTGTGATGGTTCTATGTGATGGTTTTGTGATGATTCTATGTATGTGATGAAAGTGTATTTACTGTAGAGTATTGAGAAGTATTAGTGTAAGATCTAATTATGGAATTGAGTGGTGGGGATGAGGGGAAGGAGGGGAAGTGGAGGGGAGGAAGGGAGGGAGGAGAGAGAAGTTAGGGATAAAGGGGAAGGGTGTAGAGGAAGGCTAAGGTAAAAGAAGGGAAAGAAGTGGGAGGTGGGAAGAGAGAAGAAGATAATGGAGAGAAATAAAAGAAGGGGAGAAGCAGAGAGAGGTGAGAGGGGGAGAGTGAGGGGTGGGGTGACGTGTTTCCCCTCACCTCGAGACCGATGGAAAATCCAGGAGAGTGTTGTACTGTCTCCTGGAAACCCCAGTGATGAGGGGAGGAGAGGGTAATGAAGGGGAGGAAGTGAGAGGAGAGAGGAATAGTGGGAGGGATGAGAAGAGGAAGAATGAGGAAGAGAGAAAAGTGGGTAAAGAATGAGAGTGTGAAGAAACAGTGAATGGAAGAGAAATGTTGGGAAATTGTCAGAGAGGGGAGATGAGGGAGAGACGGAAGAGAGATGACATTAGATGGAAGAGAGATGACAGGAAGAGGTGTCAAGAGGAATATTAGAGAGAGGAAGAAGAAGAGGGGAGAGGCAGAAAAGAGGAAAAATCCCCGACCATTTGCAGATGACGCTGTGTTTTCCCCTCTGATACATGGTATGTGTGTGTGTGTGTGTACTCACCTAATTGTACTCACCTAATTGTGGTTGCAGGGGTCGAGTCTCAGCTCCTGGCCCCGCCTCTTCGCTGTCTGCTACTGGGTCTCTGCTCTCCCTGCTCCATGAGCTTTATCATACCTTGTCTTAAAACTATGTATGGTTCCTGCCTCCACTATATCTTTCTCTAGTCCATTCCACTTCCTGACTACTCTGTGGCTGAAGAAATGTTTCCTGACATCCCTTTGACTCATCTGAGTCTTCAGCTTCCAGTTGTGTCCCCTTGTTTCTGTGTTCCCTCTCTGAAACAACCTGTCACTATCTACCTTGTCAATTCCCGCAGTATTTTGTATGTCGTTATCATGTCTCCTCTGACCCTTCTTTCCTCCAGTGTTGTTAGTCCTATTTCCCTCAACCTTTCTTCATAAGACAGACCCCTGAGTTGTGGAACTAACCTTGTCGCAAACCTTTGCACTTTCTCTAGTTTCCTTACGTGCTTGACCAGGTGTGGGTTCCAGACTGGTGCTGCATATTCTAGTATGGGCCTGACGTACACGGTATACAGTGTCTTGAACGATTCCTTGTTAAGGTAACGGAACGCTAATCTAAGGTTTGCCAGACGCCCATATGCTGCCGCAGTTATCTGGTTGATGTGTGCCTCCGGAGACGTGCTAGGCGTTATACTCACTCCAAGGTCTTTCTCCTTTGCCGAGGTTTGTAGCCTTTGTCCGCCTAGCTTGTACTCTGTCAGCGGTCTTCTTTGCCCTTCTCCGATCCTCATGACTTTGCATTTGGAGGGATTGAATTCGAGAAGCCAACTGCTAGACCAGATGTCGAGCTTGTCCAGGTCTGTTTGCAGCCCTGCCTGGTCCTCTTCTGATGTGATTCTCCTCATTATTTTCACATCATCCGCGAATAGAGACACTTCTGAGTCTATCCCATCCGTCATGTCATTTACATAAACCAGGAATAACACTGGTCCTAGGACTGACCCCGCGGTACACCACTCGTCACAGGCGCCCACTGTGATACCTCACCACGCACCATGACCCGTTGTTGCCTCCCTTTGAGGTATTCCCTGATCCATTCCAGTGCCCTTCCTGTTATACCTGCTTGTTCTTCCAACTTCTTTACTAATCTCATGTGAGGAACTGTGTCGAAGGCCTTCCTGCAGTCCAGGAAAATGCAATCAACCCACCCTTCTCTCTCCTGCCTTACCTCTGTTACTTTATCATAGAACTCTAGGAGGTTTGTTACACAGGATTTGCCTTCCCGGAATCCATGCTGTCTGGTGTTTATTATCCTGTTCCGCTCAAGGTGTTCCACTATTCTTTTCCTGATGATTTTCTCCAGGACTTTGCACACTATACATGTAAGTGACACCGGTCTATAGTTTAGTGCCTCTTTTCTGTCTCCTTTTTTAAAAATGGGGACTACGTTGGCCTTCTTCCATACCTCAGGTAGCTGCCCAGTTTCAAGGGATGTGTTGAATATTGTGGTAAGTGGCACACTCAGTACCTCAGCTCCTTCCCGAAGAACCCACGGGGAGATATTGTCCGGACCCATCGCCTTTGAGGTATCGAGGTCACTGAGTAACTGCTTCACTTCCTCCTCAGTTGTGTGTGTGTGTGTGTGTGTGTGTGTGTGTGTGTGTGTGTGTGTGTGTGTGTGTGTGTGTGTGTGTGTGTGTGTGTGTGTGTGTGTGTAACAAAGGAAGGAGGAGAGCAAACAAACACTAAAGTCTCCTTTCCTCCATCTGCTCCATTCTTCTACCTCCCTGTTTCTCTTCCTCCCTGCTCCCCTTCCCTCCCTCCTTATTCCATTCCTCCCCCACCTTCCCCTCCTTCCTAGTTTCACTGAAATTCTCCGTATTTTGGGATTCTTGGAAAGGCAAGGGGAGAGAGAGAGAGAGAGAGAGAGAGAGAGAGAGAGAGAGAGAGAGAGAGAGAGAGAGAGAGAGAGAGAGAGTGTGTGTTTTTTCATTCCAAAATGGTAAGAAAATATAACTCAACAAGAAAGTTTACATGATGATGCCTAAGAGAAGTCAGGAATATGCAAAGTGCCGTGTAGTGTCTGCTAATTAACACACATTGGATAGACTGGTAACAAACTTAACATTAGACCACTAGGAGTCACACAGTGTAATACCTTCATTGTGCACTCCATACCCAGGTGTGGCTGGATATCTGTACCCAGAGGCAGTTATGGGTACAGGGACTGGGCCTCCGTGTTATGGTAGCTAAGCAACTTACAGTGACAGTATATTGTTTATACCCACAGTGATATCTTAAGTGCTCCACTTGTAGTATATCTGTGTTTTCATATTTCAGCTCTACCCTCGTGTACCTCTTTCCCGTCTCTCAAACTGCTGCACCTTATCAACTTCAACATTTTGTAAGTTATTATATCACCCTTTCCTCTAGTGTCATCAGGTTTGCGTTCCCATAGGACATACCCATAGCACATACCCCCTTAGCTCCGGGACTAGTCTTGTTGCTAACCTTTGCACTTTCTCCAACTTCTTGACGTGCTTGACCATGTACGGGTTCCATACTAGTGCTGCATACTGCATTATGGCCTGACGTACACCGTATGCAGTGTGTGTGTGTACTCACATATTTGTGGTTGCAGGGGTCGAGACTCAGCTCCTGTCCCAGCCTCTTCACTGATCGCTACTAGGTCCTCTCTCGCCCTACGTTCTTATAATTGAAATGTTATGATAACAAAACATCTTTACCATAGGTGTCTTTTTTTAACTAAAACAAAAGCTGAGGACGGAAGAGATAAAAAGAGGAGAGCAGGACAAAAGGAGAGGAAGAGAGTGGGAGAGCGTGTGTGAGAAAGAGAGAGAGAGAGAGAGAGCGGTGGTTTAAGTGAGGCAGATTATTTTGGTCCCTAAGGTAGCCTCTACCTTGACCCGATTCCTGGTGTGTGTGTGTGTGTGTGTGTGTGTGTGAGTGTGTGTGTGTGTGAGTGTGAGTGTGTGTGTGTGTGTGTGTGTGTGTCTTCCATTGAGCCAGTGATCTCCCATCTCCCCCCTCCGGTCTCCTCCCTCCTACCAAGCCACTCTCCCCCCTCTCCCAAGATCACCCCTCTCCCAAGGTCACCCCTCACCCTTTTAGTTCCCCTCCCAGTAGCCCCCCTTCCCCACTCTCCTGAAGCCAATTCTATTTCGTGAAATTCCTCTACGAATGACAGAGACAAGTAAGAAAGAGAAGAGAGGGGAACAGAGGGGAAAAGGAGGAGAGCGGAAGAAAGCAAAAATGAAATAAAGATGATATTGTAAATATAGAAAGAGTTCTTAAAATGCAATGATGGAATGTAAGGAATAGAGAGGAAGATGCTTGTGGCTTGGCTGGTAGTGTCTTCAGCTGTCTCTCTCACTCAGCTGTCTCTCTCACTCAGCTGTCTCTCTCACTCAGCTGGTTTGGTTTAGAGAAGAGACACTTTATTCTGGTTTATTCAGGTTAGGTTAGGTTAAGTTAGGTTAGGTTAAGTTAGGTTAGGTTAAGTAAGGTTAGGTTAGGTTAGGTTAGGTAAGGTTAGGTTAGGTTAGGTTAAGTTAGGTTAGGTAAGGTTAGGTAAGGTTAGATTAGGTAAGGTTAGGTTAGGTTAATTTAGGTTAGGTTAGGTAAGGTTAGGTTAGGTTAGGTTAGGTAGGTTAGGTTAGGTTAGGTTAGGTTAGGTAAGGTTAGGTTAGGTAAGGTTAGGTTAGGTAAGGTTAGGTTAGGTAAGGTTAGGTTAGGTTAGGTTAGGTTAGGTAAGGTTAGGTTAGGTAAGGTTAGGTTAGGTAGGTTAGGTTAGGTTAGGTTAGGTTAGGTTAGGTTAGATAAGGTTAGGTTAGGTAAGGTTAGGTTAGGTTAGGTTATGTTAGGTAAGGTTAGGTTAGGTTAGGTAAGGTTAGGTTAGGTAAGGTTAGGTTAGGTAAGGTTAGGTTAGGTAAGGTTAGGTTAGGTTAGGTTAGGTAAGGTTAGGTTAGGTAAGGTTAGGTTAGGTTAGGTTAGGTTAGGTAAGGTTAGGTTAGGTTAGGTTAGGTTAGGTTAGGTAAGGTTAGGTTAGGTAAGGTTAGGTTAGGTTAGGTTAGGTAAGGTTAGGTTAGGTTAGGTTAGGTTAGGTTAGGTAAGGTTAGGTTAGGTTAGGTTAGGTAAGGTTAGGTAAGGTTAGGTTAGGTTAGGTTATTTTTGTCAGGAAACAAGACAAGGGTTTCCTGACGCTGGTCTTTGTCAAAAGTTCCAGTGGTGGGTCTATGATGACCCTCAGCTGAAGCTTTTGGTCATATGACCGAGGCCTTCCACTGGCTTACCCCTCCACCTTTTTAAATATTATTGTTATAATTATAACTATTCTATAAGAGGGGGGCGGGGTAGAGGTGAAGAAAGAGAGAATTGTACAGGATTGTTCCACTTCCTGACGACTCTAAGGCTGAAGAAATACATCCTAACATCCCTGTATGTGTGTGTGTGTATGTGTGTGTGTGTGTGTGTGTGTGTGTGTGTGTGTGTGTGTGTGTGTGTGCAACAAGATTGTTGCAACCTTGACCACCATACAACTGAGGTGGGTTGGGGGGTATCGACCCACCTTGACCCACTTTAATGTATCACACAACCCACCTCTGTCTCGCCACTCACGCGGGGAAGCGCTAAACCTGGGAGACTGGAGGAAATAAGGTTTGATCCAAGGAAATGGGTTGAGGAGTCGCTTCAACTCCCTTGATCAAGAACCCTTCACAAGCATCAATGGCCCACACCACGAGAGTTTCCACTACTCCAGCAGCCCGGTCGTGGACCAGGCTCGTCTGGTGCTGGCCTGGTCAACCAGTCTGTTACTGCTGGCGGCCCGCTGGCCCACATATCCATCACAGTCTGGTTGATTCGCTCTCCCTGGTTGCCCTAATATAACTAGCAAATGCCTCTTCCGATTGAATTTAAACTTACAAAGCTGGTGTGCATTACTTGGAGTCTACCTGGAGGGTGTTCCGGGGGTCATCGCCCCCTCCTCCCCCCCGCCCCGGTCCATGACTAGGTACTTGGTGGAAGACTCACGAAATCGTAATGACACGATTGAAAACAAACCATACCACGGGTGGGGTTAGAATCCGCGGTCAGAGAGTCTCAAAACTCCAGACTGTCGCGTAAGCCACTGGGCCAGCTAGTTTCAATAAGATTCATCCAACTAGGTATATTTCTACACCATAGGAAGGTTAGCATAGGCACCACTGTGTCCACAAATGCAAGATTTTACATACGAATCTCCCGCTAGCGGGAGATTCTAATCCCACGCGTGGTATGACTTGATGGAAGACTAGGATTGGTCTGGGACCATGTACGTCTAAATTAATAAATTTTCATTAACAACTTGTGATACTTTTAATTATTTATCGTGAATATTTAGGGATTTTTTTACAAACATGTAAATGATAGGAAAATGTAAATGAAATTAATGTAAATGTAACTACTGATTGATGTAGAGGGTTCAATTGTCAGGTATAGAGGGTTCAATGTATAGAGGGTTCAATTGTCAGGTATAGAGGGTTCAAAGGCCTTGTATAGATGGTTTAATGGTCTTGTATAGAGGGTTCAATAGCCTTGTATACAGGGTCCTATAGTTTTGTATAAAGGGTTTAGTAATCTTGTATAAAGGTTCACTGGTTTTGTATAGAGGGTTCAATGGCCTTGTATAGAGGGTTTAATGGTCTGGTATAGAGGGTTCAATAGTCTGGTATAGAGGGTTCAATAGTCTGGTATAGAGGATTCAATAGTCTGGTAGAGGGTTCAGTGGTTTTGTATAAAGGGTTCATTAGTCTTGTATGAAGGGTTCAGTGGCCTTGCATAAAGGGTTCAATAATCTGGTATAGAGACCCAGATCTCCTTGGGTTTATACTCTAAGACACAACTAAAGCGCAGAGGTCAGGGACCGGAAACGGGTCCATAGACCAAAAATGGTCCAAACTTATATAGAGAAATTTTTATAGGTGTTGATATATCTGGCTGTTAGTGCCAGACTGAAGGGAGGTGAGGGAGAGAGAGGGGAAAGTAAGGGTAGAGCAAGGTCACTGGCTGGCTGTCTCTTCCCCTCCATTTCTCAGTTCCCCTCGTATCACCCCCTCCTATCTCCCGTCCCCTCTTTCATTTCTCCCCTCCCTCCCCTCACCGTCTGGTGTGTTGAGGAGTTAATGTGACTTAGTCTAGGCTACCAGACGCTCGCTATTGGCTCAGACAAGAAGAGTAAAGCTACCACTTGCAGCAACAGCCTGGTTGACCAGGCACTGATGATTTTTTTACAAAGGGTTTTGCAAGGATTTCTAACTTTATTTACAGACTAAGAGCTGTTACCTCCGTCAGCTCATTTTAAAGCATTTATATTGTTATGAAGCGTGAAAATATGGAACAGGATGAAGTTGGAGTCATGTGGGAGCCAGCGATGCCATTTGACCAACTGATGTCTGTATGACAGATGGATGTGGAGTGAAAAAGGAAAGAAATGAAAGAAACAACGTACTAGATTGAGAGATATGGAAAGAAGTGTAAAATAAAACCAGTGAGGAGCAGGGGTGCGGTGGGCACAGTAAGGGAACATTGTATCAACATCCGTGGCTCTAGATTATTCAACATCTTACCAGAAGATATCAGAAACACTGCTGGAACCAGTGTAGAAGTCTTCAAGAGGAAACTGGACAAGTATCAGGTGCCAGATCAACCAGACTGTGACAGATATGTGGAGCAGCGGGCCTCCAGCAGCAACAGCCTGGTTGACCAGGCTAGCACCAGACGATCCTGACCCATGGCCGGGCTCCGGGAGTAGAAAGACTCGAAACTCATCAAAGGTATATCGAAGGTATAAGGATCTGAATGAACAAAAGGGAATTGAAGACGATAATGATAGTGAATAAGGTAGAAAGGAAATGGGTAAAGGTAATGTGTGAATAATGGGAGATGAGTTAGAATGGTGGGAAAGCAGGAGAAGAATGCAGGAGGGAAGAGAAAGGGTAAATAGGGAAAGAAATGGATAAGAGGATAGAGGGAAGAGGAGACTTAGAAAGGCCTTTACCTTTGATATACCTTTGATGAGTCCAAGAGTGTTTCTACTCCCGGAGCCCGGCCATGGGCCAGGCTCGTCTGGTGCTAGCCTGGTCAACCAAGCTGTTGGTGACCCGCTGCCCCACGTATCCATCACAGCCTGGTTGATCTGGCACCTGGTGAAGATACTTGTCCAGGCAGATGAAATGTTCAAGTGTTCACCTGGACTAATTTAGGTCAGTGTGTGTGTGTGTGTGTGTGTGTGTGTGTGTGTGTTTTACTCTGTTACACATTTTGAGTAAATCGCAGACCCCCTCCCCCCCTTAAAAAAAATTAGGAATTTACATACCCAACAGTCTACCAATCATTTATATGCCCAAAAGCCTACCAAACCATAATTTGGTGAACCATTAAAATTTCTGAAGTTCGCTTCCGGTGTACGTGTTCAAATTATTCTGAACTCTTGACAAAATGTTCCAGCAATATTGAACACAAAAAAAATTCTGGTTTCCGTTCATCTTTTTTTTTTTTTACATCTATATAAATAAAATAATTTAACTGATGTTGACGTTTACTTTTGGTAGCAGTTTGTGATGACATGAGTTGTGGTACTAGTTTGTGATGACATGAGTTGTGGTAGCAGTTTGTGATGACATGAGTTGTGGTACTAGTTTGTGATGACATGAGTTGTGGTACTAGTTTGTGATGACATGAGTTGTGGTACTAGTTTGTGATGACATGAGTTGTGGTACTAGTTTGTGATGACATGAGTTGTGGTACTAGTTTGTGATGACATGAGTTGTGGTACTAGTTTGTGATGACATGAGTTGTGGTACTAGTTTGTGATGACATGAGTTGTGGTACTAGTTTGTGATGACATGAGTTGTGGTACTAGTTTGTGATGACATGAGTTGTGGTACTAGTTTGTGATGACATGAGTTGTGGTACTAGTTTGTGATGACATGAGTTGTGGTACTAGTTTGTGATGACATGAGTTGTGGTAGCAGTTTGTGATGACATGAGTTGTGGTAGCAGTTTGTGATGACATGAGTTGTGGTACTAGTTTGTGATGACATGAGTTGTGGTACTAGTTTGTGATGACATGAGTTGTGGTACTAGTTTGTGATGACATGAGTTGTGGTACTAGTTTGTGATGACATGAGTTGTGGTAGCAGTTTGTGATGACATGAGTTGTGGAAGCAGTTTGTGATGACATGAGTTGTGGTACCAGTCTCTTCAGCTGGTGAAACTATGTATGGTACCTTCTATTGGATCTATCCCTCTATGGTACCTTCTATTGGATCTATCCCTCTATGGTACCTTCTCTTGGATCTATCCCTCTATGGTACCTTCTATTTGTACATTTTTTGTGGTACCTTTCCACTGTATCCGTCTCATCCAGACATATATTAGCGTCTGGTATTATGTTTCCCTCCTGTAAGTCTTCCTGTCCCCATCCCAGTCTCCCTCCATCCCAGTCTCCCTCCATCCCAGCCTCGCTCCATCCCAGCCTCCCTCCATCCCAGCCTTCCTTCATCCCAGGCTCCCTCCATCCCAGTCTCCGTCCATCCCAGCCTCCCTCCATCCCAGCCTTCCTTCATCACAGTCTCCCTCCATCCCAGTCTCCCTCCATCCCAGTCTCCCTCCATCCCAGTCTCCCTCCATCCCAGTCTCCCTCCATCCCAGTCTCCCTCCATCCCAGTCTCCCTCCATCCCAGTCTCCCTCCATCCCAGCCTCCCTCCATCCCAGCCTTCCTTCATCCCAGTCTCCCTCCATCCCAGTCTCCCTCCATCCCAGTCTCCCTCCATCCCAGTCTCCCTCCATCCCAGTCTCCCTCCATCCCAGTCTCCCTCCATCCAGGTCTCCTCCATCCCAGTCTCCCTCCATCCCAGCCTCCCTCCATCCCAGCCTTCCTTCATCCCAGTCTTCCTCCATCCCAGTCTCCCTCCATCCCAGTCTCCCTCCATCCCAGTCTCCCTCCATCCCAGTCTCCCTCCATCCCAGTCTCCCTCCATCCCAGTCTCCCTCCATCTCAGTCTCCCTCCATCCCAGTCTCCCTCCATCTCAGTCTCCCTCCATCCCAGTCACCCTCCATCCCAGTCTACCTCCATCTCAGTCTCCCTCCATCCCAGTCTCCCTCCATCTCAGCCTCCCTCCATCCCAGCCTCCCTCCATCCCAGCCTTCCTTCATCCCAGTCTCCCTCCATCCCAGTCTCCTCCATCTCAGTCTCCCTCCATCCCAGTCTCCCTCCATCTCAGTCTCCCTCCATCCCAGTCACCCTCCATCCCAGTCTCCCTCCATCTCAGTCTCCCTCCATCCCAGTCTCCCTCCATCCCAGTCTCCCTCCATCCCAGTCTCCCTCCATCCCAGTCTCCCTCCATCTCAGTCTCCCTCCATCTCAGCCTCCCTCCATCCCAGCCTTCCTTCATCCCAGTCTCCCTCCATCCCAGTCTCCCTCCATCTCAGTCTCCCTCCATCCCAGTCTCCCTCCATCTCAGCCTCCCTCCATCCCAGCCTCCCTCCATCCCAGCCTCCCTCCCTCCCATCATCTTCACTTGTCTCACCTCAAGCATCTTCACTCCATCTGGCATCCTCTACCTCTCTCAGCGGGTCTCATTTCCCTCTCAATAAGCCTATTTCCTCCCCCTCACTAGGCCTTCGTCTAATCAATAGGCCTACTTCCCCTCGTAAGCCTTAATTTTCTTACTGTCTCCCATTTTTTTTAGCTCCTTTTATAAGGTCACATCTTTTCTCAGGTCTCTTTTGAAGGTCACATCTCTCCCGAAGTATCTTTTGAAGGTCACATCTCTGCCGAAGTCTTCTTTGAAGGTCACATCTCTCCCGAAGTCTCCTTTGAAGGTCACATCTCTCCCGAAGTCTCCTTTGAAGGTCACATCTCTCCCGAAGTCTTCTTTGAATGTCACATCTCTCCCGAAGTCTTCTTTGAAGGTCACATCTCTCCGGAAGTCTCCTTTGAAGGTCACATCTCTAACAAGGATGAGTTCAAACGTTCATCTAAGGGGATGCAGATTGTTCAATTTAGCAAAAGTGTATACACCCGCAGTGTGCTGCTGCCATAGTGTGTGTGATAGTTACTGACAATACTAAAGTCCCCCAGCCTGACCTGGGAGACTTCAGTAGTGTCAGCCTGACCTGGGAGACTTCAGTAGTGTCAGCCTGACCTGGGAGACTTCAGTAGTGTCAGCCTGACCTGGGAGACTTCAGTAGGGTCAGCCTGACCTGGGAGACTTCAGTAGTGTCAGCCTGACCTGGGAGACTTCAGTATTGTCAGCCTGACCTGGGAGACTTCAGTAGTGTCAGCCTGAGCTGGGAGACTTCAGTAGTGTCAGCCTGAGCTGGGAGACTTCAGTAGTGTCAGCCTGACCTGGGAGACTTCAGTAGTGTCAGCCTGACCTGGGAGACTTCAGTATTGTCAGCCTGACCTGGGAGACTTCAGTAGTGTCAGCCTGAGCTGGGAGACTTCAGTAGTGTCAGCCTGAGCTGGGAGACTTCAGTAGTGTCAGCCTGACCTGGGAGACTTCAGTAGTGTCAGCCTGAGCTGGGAGAGACTTCAGTGTTCATCAGCTGCGACAGCTTCAAGGGCTTCCTTGCATCAGAACTGGAGTTACTATCACTTGGGAAATACCATATCTCAACGTAACCTTATTCCATACACAGGAGATATCTCCATCATAACAGAGCGGAGACAAGATACAATATAGGAGACGAGAGAGAGGAAACAGGAGGAATATAGATGACATAATATATTGAAGAATATATATTAGCGGACAAACAATGGAGTCATTATATGCGTAAGAATGTGTAATAGATCTAGTCTAGTGAAACGATGTTTTAGGGAGGGTGAGGGAGGATAGGGAGGTAGGGTGAGGGAGGATAGGGAGGGAGGGTGAGGGAGGATAGGGAGGGAGGGTGAGGGAGGATAGGGAGGAAGGGTGAGGGAGGATAGGGAGGGGTAAAAGCACTCGTAGCGTAAAGGAGAGGATTTATGAATGAGGTTAAAAGTGTCTGGGTTGAAGAGAGAGAGAGAGAGTCACTCTAGAAACAATATCAGTAAGACACAGCCACACTGACAGCTTCCCGTGTTTCTACAGAGAAGAAACATCAAGCAGTGGTACCCTGTAGTGGTACCCTGTAGTGGTACCCTGGTTGTACCCGTGGTACATAACTATGCTGTGATAAAGAATGAAAGCTAGAATACCCTGACTGGAGCAATACACAAATAACTTGCATATACAACAAGCGTATGACGACGCCTCGGTCCGTCGTGGACCATTAACTACTAAATGGTCCATGACGGACCGAAACGTCGTTATAAGTTTCTGCAATATTCGAGTTATTTGTGTAGTGTGGGATGCTGGGTGATAACCTAACACTTGTGTGGGATGCTGGGTGATAACCTAACACTTGTGTGGGATGCTGGGTGATAACCTAACACATGTATGGGATGCTGGGTGATAACCTAACACTTGTGTGGGATGCTGGGTGATAACCTAACACTTGTGTGGGATGCTGGGTGATAACCTAACACTTGTGGTGGATGCTGGGTGATAACCTAACACTTGTGTGGGATGCTGGGTGATAACCTAACACTTGTGTGGGATGCTGGGTGATAACCTAACACTTGTGTGGGATGCTGGGTGATAACCTAACACTTGCAGAAAAGCGTAACACAAACACTGGGACACTGTATTGAAATAGGTTTCTGTCCTGGGACAGAAACTCCAGATGTACACATGGGTAGGAAAACCAATGCTTAAACAGTCAGGAAGGTACCTGAGTGGCAGTGGTTTAAGGTTTAGTTACGAGTCACCTGATGGTGGTACCTGATGGTGGACGAGGTGAAGCTTGTTCACCTGTGCATGAGTGTGATGACACTGTAGCAGCTTACTGTTGTTTGTGTGATGACACTGTAGCAGCTTACTGTTGTTTGTTGCAGCAGTCAGAGAGGCTTGCAAGCAGTCTCCTCTGTAGGGATATAGCAGTGTGAAGATCATCCTTGCAACAGTCAGACGCATCAGATGTTCCTCCTGTACACCACACACATTGTACAGGTACAAGTGGATAAATTTCTACCTGTTTCTCCTACGTATTTGTTTCCGCAATGAACACATGGTATTGTGTAGACTCCGGTGATGGAAACTGCTTGGTGTAACAGCCTCATGGTAGTGAGTTCCTTGATGGATGTGACGACCGCAGTAGTCACCTGGATGTTGCTGCTGACCAGTGCACGTCTTGTAATGCTGGTCACACTGCTGGTCACACTGGTCACTGCAGCAAGGTAGGACTACGCATCTCTTGGCTGTTTATTCCTGGGTGTCGTGTTGAAGATGACTTTCTCCCAACATCTGCTATATTATACTGATCACTGATGATCGTGAAAATATGATAGTTCAAGAAATTTCACATACATTCTGAAACACATTTGTTATTCAAACGATTTCATTGATTTTTTCAGCATCTGATAATTTTTAAGTTGCTAGCAGACTGAAATCGTGGCAGCGCTAGTGACTGCAACAGCCCCTCATTTCACTCTGTTTACTGTTATTCTTTGGGTTGTATTAGTTAGGAAGTTAAATATCCCTCTGTCCACTTTCCAAGTTGTTACTCTTGCATGCATTTTTTGTGCAATTAACCCATGGTTATACTTTTCAAGAACTTTTGCAAAAGTTAGTGTATACTACATCTGCCTTTTGCTTGTCTTCTAGTGTATTCAAGATTCTGTAATGATCCAGCAACTGCAAGAGGCGCTTGCCATGTGATTGGCAATCTTATTTTTTCCAATCTTCTCAAAAATATTGATAATGTGGGACGTCAGCACTATCAGTCCATAGTTTTTTTGCTTTGTTTTACTACCCTCTTTGTGGAGTGGGGCTATATCAGTGATTTTTAATATATGGGATGACTCCAGTGTCCAGGCTTCTGCTCATAAAATATATAAGACATGCAATAAGAGTTTCTTGCAGTTCTTGATGAATATAGAGTTCACCGACTCTACGCTTAGCAAACATAAGAGAAACGCTTCCAAAACTAACATATAGGAAGAAAATCCCCTTAATATAAGTATGAGCTTAAAGCTCACTGTGGAAGAGCCTGTAACGTACACAACACTGTGTGATGATAGAGCCTGTAACGTACACAACACTGTGTGATGATAGAGCCTGTAACGTACACAACACTGTGTGATGATAAAGCCTGTAACATACACAACACTGTGTGATGATAGAGCCTGTAACGTACACAACACTGTGTGATGATAGAGCCTGTAACGTACACAACACTGTGTGATGATAGAGTCTGTAACGTACACAACACTGTGTGATGATAGAGCCTGTAACGTACACAACACTGTGTGATGATAGAGCCTGTAACGTACACAACACTGTGTGATGATAAAGCCTGTAACATACACAACACTGTGTGATGATAGAGCCTGTAACGTACACAACACTGTGTGATGATAGAGCCTGTAACGTACACAACACTGTGTGATGATAGAGTCTGTAACGTACACAACACTGTGTGATGATAGAGGCTGTAACGTACACAACACTGTGTGATGATAGAGCCTGTAACGTACACAACACTGTGTGATGATAGAGCCTGTAACGTACACAACACTGTGTGATGATAGAGCCTGTAACGTACACAACACTGTGTGATGATAGAGTCTGTAACGTACACAACACTGTGTGATGATAGAGGCTGTAACGTACACAACACTGTGTGATGATAGAGGCTGTAACGTACACGACACTGTGTGATGATAGAGGCTGTAACGTACACGACACTGTGTGATGATAGAGCCTGTAACGTACACAACACTGTGTGATGATAGAGGCTGTAACGTACACAACACTGTGTGATGATAGAGGCTGTAACGTACACAACACTGTGTGATGATAGAGGCTGTAACGTACACGACACTGTGCACTATACTACAATCATCACTAGATGACAGCTCTGTCTTATAAAAATAGGTTGTTGGGAGGACCAGACATATTGCTAACCATTCCTCTTCCTTGAGGCCAGAGGACAAGATAGAATGAAGGAGAAAAAAAGAGGGGAATATAAACAAGGAGGATAGAATGGACTTGCCATCCCTGTACCGAGAAGAGAGAGATTGAGGGGAACTTAAAAAAGGGGAAAGATTATGATAATGCTGCCACATGTTAGAACTAATTACCACAGCCACCCTCTACATCCTCAAGTTTGTTGGAGAGGGGAAAGTGTGTATAACTTCCCATGTCTCCCCTCTCTTCGTCTACGACCACTTTGTGGTGACCAGTAGAGAGAGAGAGAGAGAGAGAGAGAGAGAGAGAGAGAGAGAGAGAGAGAGAGAGAGAGAGAGAGAGAGAGAGAGCGAGAGGGGGTGAAAGTTATTAGTGACCCCTACACTCCTGTAGATAATCAGTGAGTTAAGACAGCCTGTGGGTGACGTGGGTGATGAAAAGAGAGAGAGAGAAGAGAGAGAGAGAGAGAGAGAGAGAGAGAGAGAGAGAGAGAGAGAGAAGAGAGAGAAGATAATATATTGCTAAAGGGGATGAAAAGGATAACTAACAGTGAAGCAAAGGGGGGTGGAAGAAGGGTGAGAGAAGAGGGGTGGAAGGAGGAGGGGAAAGGAGGGGAGAGGGAAGGAAAGAGGTGAATTTAGGGTAGATGTGAGAGAACATTCCACCCCTCATATTGCACGAGGGGAAGAGAGAGGTGGTAACCCCGTCTGCCAGACATTAACGTCAAGCTGCTAGTTTGACTGAGGGGTAGAAGAGGGTTGACCAAGGGAAAAGGGAGGGAATCCCAGCAATAAACCCCTCCCCCCATCTTCTCGTTTGGGTTTCAATCCTACCCATTCGCTGTTTTTTTTTAAATCTTGTATGAATATTTTTCTATTGATCACAATAAGTACCATCACTACCATGATCACAAATACATATATCATGGTTATAATCATTACCATGATTTTGCCAGGGGTGGAGGGGTAAGCCAGTGGAAGGTCTCGGTCAGATGACCAAAAGCTCCAGCTGTGGGTCATCATATGACTAAGACCCGCGTCAGGAAACACTTGTTCTGTTTCCTAACAGAACTACCTAACCTAACCTAGACAACCTAACTATAATCCTAACAACTACCTAACCTAACTAACCTAACCTAACTAACCTAACTAACTAACTAACTAACCAAACCCTTTAACCTAACTAACCTAACCTAACAACTAACTAACAACCTATTGACTAACCTAACTTAACCTAACCTAATCACCAGATTAACTACTACACCACTAATCAATACCACCACTACCACCACCAAATCACCACAACCATCACCTACCACTACCACCACTAACTACCACCACCACTAACCACCACACTACCACCACCACACCACTACCACCACCACCACTACCACCACCACTAAAACCACCACCACTACCACCACCACCATAAACCCCCCAAACCCCCTCACAGCACCACCACCTCACCACCTCACTACCATCACTACCACCATCACCACCACCACCACCACCACCACCACCACTCACCACCAACCACCACCACTACCACTACCACCACCACCACTTCACCACCACCACCACCACCACCACCACCACTACCACCACCACCACACCACCTACCACCACCACCACCACCACTACCACCACCACCATCACCACCACCACCACTACAACCACCACCACCACCATCACCACCTCCACTACCACCACCACCACCACCACCACTACCACCACCACCACCACCACTACCACCACTATCACCACCATGCGTCATGGATCTCTGCCAAGAACATAAAAACCACTAATCTGGCATTTATTGCTGGCAGTCTTGTACACTGTTAGGCCTCAGACCTTTTACGATTCTCACGACTGTTGAGATGGTCTTAGTCACTTGGTTAAGAGGACGACTGAGACCAGACGAAGACTGAAGAGGGAAGGATGAAAAGGAATAGGAATAAGAGGAATATAAAGAGGAAGAGGAAGAAATGAAACGATAATTAAGGTTTATATTCCTTTAAAGAGCTCAATCCGTAAGGGTCAAATGAGGGGAACGAATAAGAGGACAAATAAGGAAGCAGACAGCAGGAGTAGGTTAAGGGGA
The DNA here is from genome assembly GCA_009830355.1 of Cherax destructor. Lineage (NCBI taxonomy): Eukaryota > Metazoa > Arthropoda > Malacostraca > Decapoda > Parastacidae > Cherax > Cherax destructor. The sequence continues at coordinate 170,306 of WNWK01000453.1, forward strand.
TGCAAATAGCGGAAGCAGGAACCCCAGAAAGTGGGTGATGGGAGCACAAAGAGTGCTGAGGGGAAACTTGAAGAATAGGAAGACGAGGAGAGGGAACAGGAGGAGGGTGAGAGAGAGAAAGGGGACTAAGAAGTGAGGGAAGGGCTAAGGGGTGAGGGGAGGCCACAGGGGATTAGGGGAGGGGGTGTCAAAGGGGAAAAACAATAGGGGGAATATCTTGGCAGCAGTCAGCGGCGGTGGACCAACTTTGTCTTATTTTCTTCTACTTTATTCCTTCTTTCATTGTCAAAATTCGGCTTTTTTCTTTTTCTTCCTCGTATTATTATTATTATTATTATTATTATTATTATTATTATTATTATTATTATTATTATTATTATTATTATTATTATTATTCTCAGACAGCGATTTGTTGTGAACCAGATCATTGTCAAGTTACAACTGAGCGAGAAAAAACAGAGACCAGAAGACTTATTGGAAAGAGAGAGAGAAAGAAACACTGGTAGTAGTAGTAGTAGTTGTGGTAGTAGTAGTGGTGGTAGTAGTGGTGGTGGTTGTATTAGTAGTAGTGGTGGTGGTAGTAGTAGTAGTAGTAGTTGTGGTAGTAGTAGTGGTAGTAGTAGTAGTAGTAGTAGTAGTAGTGGTAGTAGTAGTAGTAAGTAGTAGTAGTATTAATAAAGAAGAAATAAAAGTAAAGTAAGAAGAAGTCAAAAGAACTGACACACGAAGAAGGTAAACAAGAACGAACAAGAATGAAGGGAAAGGAAAGAAAAAAATGAAGAGGAATAAAGAAAAGAAACATAAAAAAGAAACTTGGAAAAGAAGTGGGAAAAGCAATGCCAGTTTCTATGCATATGCTAGAATAATAATAATAATAATAATAATAATAAATAATAATAATAATAATAATAATAATAATAATAATAATAATAATAATAATAATAATAATAATAATGTTATTATTGTTGTCAGAGTGACTGGTGGTGGAAGACAGACCCATCAACCACACTTGTGAGTTATGTTGTCGTCAGTCCCTGGTAATTCCTGTTATTCCAGTAGCGAGGACCTGGGAATTCTGGGAGTTCATGACACACACTCTCTCTCTCACACACACACACGCAGGATCATACATAGCTTTAAGAAGAGGTATGATAAAGCTCAGGGAGCAGGAAGAGTGAACTAGTAGCAGACAGTGAAGAGGCGGGACCAGGAGCTGTAAATTGATCCCTGCAACCACAACTAGGTGAGTACACACACAAACGGATAACTAGAACCTTCAAAACAATAGCGTGGATAACTAGAACCTTCAAAACGATAGAGTAGATAACTAGAACCTTTAAAACGATAGGCTGGACAACTAGAACCTTCAGAGCCAGAGACTAGTTCATAACAAATATATATATTTAAAAGAGTATGTTAGAGAAGCCAAATAGAATATAAATGACAAGTTTACTGGAGTTGAGGAGGCAATGTTTGAGGTATTAAGTAGAAAGTTTGAGAATGTGTTTACAAAACATGATAATTTAAGTGTAAGGGATTTGAGTTGTAGAGTAATGAAGGATGACGAGGAAGACACACATGCAACACTACGAATGTTGCTTGTGTTGCAGACTTCATCAGTCGAGTACTGGGATGACTCACACTGCAGGAGACATCAATGTTGCTGGGAGACGAAGTTGAAAAGTAGTTTGATATAATCAATCCATCAACCCTTGGTGCAAGATGATCAATCTCTGAGCCTCAGGCAGGAGCAACTGGCCAGGTATTAATAAATATTCCAAGTGTTGAACACGAGTCACTAAAATAAGCCAAGGGAAAAAAAAGAGAATGAACTAATGGTATTTACCTACTAGAATTTAAGATAAAATTCCCCATAAAAGACTAAGTTGGAAATTAAACAATAATTTTAGGGAATAACAGAGGATGAAAGACTCTGTCCGAGAGAAAACTACAACCAATAATAAGATCAATAATACCCTGGTGGTGCAGTGTCTCCCGTGGGGTCCCTCAAGCATTTGTATTTCCTCCGTTAATGTTTAAAATTTATGTAAATTACTTATCAGAAGACAAAGAAAGCTATGTAAACATGTTTTCAGATGTAAAAGAAATAATCTTATGAAAATGAACAATAAGAAAGAATGTAAATCTCTACAGCAAGACGTGAATAAGTTAGGCACATAGAGTGACAAATGAATTATGGGATTTAATGCAGATAAATGCCATATAATGGAATTTAATACAGATAAATGCCATATAATGGAATTTAATACAGATAAATGCCATGTAATGGAATTTAATACAGATAAATGCCATGTAATGGAATTTAATACAGATTAATGCCATGTAATGGAAATGAGTGAAGGGGAAAGGAGGCACATGAAGACTATAGAGATTTATATTCTTTCTTATTGTTTATACTATGGAAATATTTATCACAAAATGGCCACTAGAGGTTAAAAAACTATAATTTAAAAGGAAAGGTCGACACTGAAGATGGCCACGTTGATAGGGGCAAAAGAGGAGACATAATAACTGCAACAGGGAGAACAAGAAGTCGAGGCTGAGGTGATGTATGAAGGATGATCTTCACAGAGTGTTTTACACACTAAGAGATGGTATCCTACCTCAGCGTATTTCAAAGTCCAGCCCTATGTAAGGTATGATACCACCCCCCAGGATGCGACTCACAACAGTCGACTAACACCCAGGTACCTACTTACTGATAGGTGAACAGGGACAGCAGGTGTAAGGTGACTAACACCTAGGTACCTATTTACTACTAGGTGAACAGGAACAGCAGGTGTAAGGTGACTAACACCTAAGGTACCTATTTACTGCTAGGTGAAAAAGGACAGCAGGTGTAAGGAAACATGTCTAACGTGTCCACCCGGCCGGGAATCGAACTACGGACATTCAGTATGTGAGGAAGTAGCTAGCACACAATCACTGAGAATGTTTGAATCTTATACGATGAAAAAAATTACTGTAGACCGGACGCCACACACACACACACACACACACACACACACACACACACACACACACACACACACACACACACACCTAGCGTTCCAATACCTCACTAAGGAATCATTCAAGACTCTGTATACCATATACGTCAGGCCCATACTGGAGTATGCAGCACCGGTTTGGAACCCACACCTGGTCAAGCACGTCAAGAAATTAGAGAAAGTGCAAAGGTTTGCAACAAGACTAGTCCCAGAGCTAAGGGGATTGTCCTACGAAGAAAGGTTAAGGGAAATCGGCCTGACGACACTAGAGGACAGGAGGGTTAGGGGAGACATGATAACGACATATAAAATACTGCGAGGAATAGATAAGGTGGACAGAGACAAGATGTTCCAGAGAGGGGACACAGAAACAAGGGGTCATAATTGGAAGTTGAAGACTCCTATGAGTCAAAGGGATGTTAGGAAGTATTTCTTCAGTCATAGAGTTGTCAGGAAGTGGAATAGCTTAGAAAGCGACATAGTGGAGGCAGGAACCATACATAGTTTTAAGACTAGGTTTGATAAAGCTCATGAAGCAGGGAGAGAGAGGACCTAGTAGCAATCAGTGAAGAGGCGGGGCCAGGAGCTATGACTCGACCCCTGCAACCACAAATAGGTGAGTACAAATAGGTGAGTACACACACACACACACACACACACACTTACGCACACTTAATCTGTCTTTTAATTCCCATTTTTTGCTTCTGTGACACCACCACCTTTTTGAGGAATGATGATGTTCTCTTGGTCAGAGGAATTGGAGCTACTCTCCTTTTCCTCGGATCAAATCTGATTACCTCCCTGGCGCTGAATGACCTCCACGGATATAGCGCTTCCTCGTATAATAATAATAATAATAATAATAATAATAATAATAATAATAATAATAATAATAATAATAATAATAATAATTTACTGACTGACATTGAATCTTTGAGTCACATGGATATTTTACAGACTCCTAACATGCGCACTTGTTTGTAAACAAAACCACGTGCTCCTGTTTGTAAACAATACCACGTGGTAGTGTTTACATTCGGGAAATGTTGTTTGAAGAAGAAAAATGGACGAGGGGGGAAATTAGGAAGGAAAGGCAGGGATGGAAGAAGAGGAATATAAAGGATGGGAAATAGTTCAACTCATCCTCCAGGATGAAGAACGAACGTTTGATTTCCAACTACTTTAGCGACGACGATGTCGTGTTGTGGTTCATAGGGTCACTGAGAAGTTACACCGTATCGAACTCTTAGAACGATATTTGTTGTGGTTTATAAGGTCACTAACTGCTTACAGCGTATCGAGTTCTGAGGACGATGTTTCTCCCTCGCTGACAAAATTTAACACCCAGTGGAAATTAACTAAATGCAGCTTAAGTAAGAGTAACGTACATAACGTAATCTAAAATAACTATTAGTTGAGGCCTTTGCTTAGACTGTGCACAAACTGTGCATGATCTAAGTCCAGGATTTCTGATTTTCCTTGAATCATTAACGTATGTGGTGCCAGGAATATCCTGTTTGTGTCTCCTTATTAACATTTTTCTCTTAATATTCTACGTGTGGGGAAGCAATCTGTGAGGCAGAAAATACCTGCTATTATTCTCTCTCCTGCCTACCCTTCTTTTGTCTCCCCTCCTCACTCATATTCGCTCGTCTATTCTTTCCTCCCCTCCCCATCTTCATAATAGTGTGTGTGTGTGTGTGTGTGTGTGTGTGTGTGTGTGTGTGTGTGTGTGTGTGTGTGTGTGTGTGTGTGTGTTTGTCTGCTCACAATCGCAAGAAGCAGAAGAAGAATTTTAGGCAGAAAGAAGAAAAAGAAGCAATAGGTATGAGATTTCGGAAGCCAGGAATCTGGTCGAGTACATGGTAGTACATAGTAGTACATGGTAGTACATGGTAGTACATGGTAGTACATGGTAGTACATGGTTGAGGCAGATAGCAGAGTTCACGTTGACTATGAAGGCTGTCTATCTACTTAAGACTAAGTACAGTTTACCTGCCTCTACTTCTACTAGAGGTTAGGATAGTCCTCCACTTCCCTAGTCACTATCTCAAAGAAAACATGTGATGTGATTTTAAGCAATACTGTAAAAATATAATATTAAAAGCCTATTACTAAACGAGGGTCATTAAGGCTGTATGTTACCTGTACACTACCAGTCACGGATTAAACTATCAAAGTACATATACATAGAAATATATCCGTATATTTCACACTGTTGATCCTAATACATGTATAAAAACGTATTCTTTAGAATAAATACACATGACGGAGAAGAAGATTGTACTTATCAAGTCAGCTCAGGTTAGTCACAGCTCAGGTTAGTCACAGCTCAGGTTAGTCACAGCTCAGGTTAGTCACTATTTCTCCTGTACACTGTCATGTAACAACACTAATATTAAATAAAGGAACTGAAGAGTTATTTATATTAAAAAAATAATTTATTTTATTAGGTCGATCACCATGCCCAGCCCTTCTAGGGCAGGGTAGGTGCCAAGGCTGGAGCTTGCTACCATCTGCAGCTCGTAAGCCTGCCCTTCCTGTCAGAGAAGGTGGCAGACCAGAGAGGCCTAGCATCTATCTACCTCCATGCCTTGTGCTGGTGGGGAATGTGGCTAGGCCTGGGGCCAGTTGGTCCCGCCGATGAGGGGTATCCCCTCCCATGGGAGACATAGGTCTCTGACACTCCCACGCCAAGGAGCCGGAGCCGGGTCGCCATCTGGTTAAGACCCAGGCCGGGAGAATTCCCGGTGAATCAACACCTCCACCTTATTTTATTAAAAAATATTAACATTAATATAAATTTTAACTCTACAAAAATTTGATTAGCGTTTTCAGAATAATGTTAAGTTTTAAGAAGTAAAATGTATTTAAAAAAAATTTTGTTTCTTGATCATGCAACATATACACCAACAAGGATATATACACTGAGAGGTGTATATATCCTTGTTATACACTGAGAGGTGTATATATCCTTGTTATACACTGAGAGGTGTATATATGCTGAGAGTTTCTTTCAGTTCCTGCAGGTGTCAAGCAGCCTTGATGACCCTCGTGTGGTAGACAGGCTTTAAACGCCATTAACTCGCCAACCAACACCAGAATACACAGTGGAAGGATCATATTTCGGAAATCCACGCAGACATTACTGGAAATACTCAGTGGCACACTCTTTAGACTACTGCGTTGTTGTTGACCACTGACCTCTGCGTACTTGACCTGTAGCACGGTGCTGAGTTGTTCTGCCAGGTATCAGCTTGTAGCATGGTGCTGAGTTGTTCTGCCAGGTATCAGCTTGTAGCACGGTGCTGAGTTGTTCTGCCAGGTATCAGCCTGTAGCACGGTGCTGAGTTGTTCTGCCAGGTATCAGCTTGTAGCACGGTGCTGAGTTGTTCTGCCAGGTATCAGCCTGTAGCACGGTGCTGAGTTGTTCTGCCAGGTATCAGCCTGTAGCACGGTGCTGAGTTGTTCTGCCAGGTATCAGCCTGTAGCACGGTGCTGAGTTGTTCTGCCAGGTATCAGCCTGTAGCACGGTGCTGAGTTGTTCTGCCAGGTATCAGCCTGTAGCACGGTGCTGAGTTGTTCTGCCAGGTATCAGCTTGTAGCACGGTGCTGAGTTGTTCTGCCAGGTATCAGCTTGTAGCACGGTGCTGAGTTGTTCTGCCAGGTATCAGCTTGTAGCACGGTGCTGAGTTGTTCTGCCAGGTATCAGCTTGTAGCACGGTGCTGAGTTGTTCTGCCAGGTATCAGCCTGTAGCACGGTGCTGAGTTGTTCTGCCAGGTATCAGCATGTAGCACGGTGCTGAGTTGTTCTGCCAGGTATCAGCCTGTAGCACGGTGCTGAGTTGTTCTGCCAGGTATCAGCATGTAGCACGGTGCTGAGTTGTTCTGCCAGGTATCAGCTTGACAAACTCAGCATAAACTAATCTATCACAATCAATTATAGTGTGGCAAGTTGCTACCGCAAGCCAACTTATTATACAGTAATTATGGGGGGAACTTTTTTGTTTTGTCTGAGAACTCGAGAGAACAACAACTGTTGTTAGGGGGAACTATGGCCCAGGAAACTGTTTTACCTTTCACATCTTCCTTAGCAGAGAATGGAAGCCCCAGCTGACCTTTACTGTAAATTATATTGGGTCTGGATGTACCTGCTTTGTATTTGCACATACGACTGGTTTTGTGAAGCCTCTTTCTTGATCATGAAGGCCACTGAAAGATGAAATGGTTAAAAATTATAACCAGAATTTTTCAAGGGGTGGAGAAGTAAGGCCAGCGGAAGGCCTCGGTCAGGTGACCTAAAGCTCCAGCTGTGGGTCATCATCTAAGACCCGCGTCACGAAACACTTGTCCTGTTTCCTGACAAACCTAACCTAACCTAAGGTCATTGATGGTGAGGCTGGTGCTGTAGAACACGTCAAGAAACTGACTAGTGTTGATCTGTTAGTTACTGCGAAGACTTCTCCTCAGATCAGCGACCTGGTCAAATTGAAGAATCTAATTCCTATAATATAAAGGTTTCCATATGTTGTGGGTATGAACAATGCTGAGCAGTGATGTAGTGGGCATGAAAGATGCTGAGCAGTGACGTAGTGGGCATGAAAGATGCTGAGCAATGATGTAGTGGGCATGAAAGATGCTGACACTAAAGGATTGAAGGATCAGAAAGTCACTGGTGCCAGATTCATGACACTGGTGCCAGGTTCATGATACTGGTGCCAGGTTCATGACACTGGTGCCAGGTTCATGACAAAGATTGCTGAAGTGTGCCAAAGGTTCTCTTAGTTTGTCTAACATTTACTAAAGCAACGTTCAGTGTCCAGCTGGGAGAAATTGAAAGTGCTCTTATGTCTGTAGTTTTAAATCATGAGGTGATGAAAGTTCCTCCATTGTTATCATTATGTTTACACTTATTGACAGTGGGGTACCGGCGTAACCTTCAGCTAGGTTCTTGGACCTTCACTGATTCAACTAGAAAAACCACGCTGAAATCATTGTCACATCTTGGGGTCATTTTTTTAATATCTTAGTTTAACTCACTAGCACCTACTCCAGAGCTGACAAAAAAATTATAATGTTTTTTAAGGCTTTGATCAGATCCCAATCAGACTCAGGGTGACAGTTGAGTGCTTAGGTAAGTGATCCTATGTTGAAGACGGTTCAGTGTGCTTTGTTGTGTGTTTGTGTATCATGTACTGACTGAGAGACTAGAGGTAGAAGCAAGCATGCTGTACCCCTCCCTAACACACCTCAATATCATCTTGTGTCACTACAGGACTCTCTGTCTCTCCCTCGAGGGGTCCTGCATGATGCTGTGGAAGATGAGGCGATGCTAGATGAATCAGAGTGTATATACACCGAGCACGGTCTACAATACAGTCAGATAATCAATGTTTAAGGCTCGTGGACTTATTCATCCGATTGTCTCAGTATCAGTGAAATACTGACTTTGATGACGAGGATTCTCATAACCCACACTGACGACCCACACTTCTACACTGACACACTCTTTCTTAAGTCAGATAAACATTGATTTATTTCTTCCTTGTCTCTTCCTAATTGTCAGATGATCGTGTGTCATGGCAACACAATAGTGCCTCTGGCGTAATGAACGCTATATAGGTCGCTGGTCGTTAAGCCCAAGAAAGGAAAGTATTTTTATACGTAGGTACGCTGGGACATGTAACTATATCTCTCAGTTGTTAATCTCTTTAGCTTTACATACCCGTATTCTCATTTACATATCAGAGTGGAAGGACCTCTATGATGTTGTCTTCCTCATCTTCCAATTTTTCTGTCTTTTTCTGAACTACCTTCCCTTCAGTAACACGTACCTTATCAATCTTGCATCTTGCAAACTGTTTGAAGACCAATATCTGCAACTATTCTACGATTATCTTAAAAGTTTACTAAGCCTTGATAATCTAACCAGTTGATTATTAATCACTATTCATCACCTGTCTAACACCTGCGTCAGGGAGACACCTGTCTAACACCTGCGTCAGGGAGACACCTGTCTAACACCTACGTCAGGGAGATCCCTGTCTAACACCCGCGTCAGGGAGACACCTGTCTAACACCCGCGTCAGGGAGACACCTGTCTAACACCAGCGTCAGGGAGACACCTGTCTAACACCTGCGTCAGGGAGACACCTGTCTAACACCAGCGTCAGGGAGATACCTGTCTAACACCCGCGTCAGTGAGACACCTGTCTAACACCTGCGTCAGGGAAACACCTGTGTTTTCTCTCTAGCAAAACAACCACCTTAATAAATATTGATATGTGCCAGATTATTTTTTTTCACATATTCATCTTTTTTTCAGGTAAGGAAGGCGAGGTACTGGACATAGTATAGTACTTCTCCAGGTGAGTACATAATGCAGTGTACTCAGGTCCACCTGTGGGTTACCTGGGACTGGTTCATAAGTCACAGTTCGGTTCCAGACAAATTTCAAGTCCATCTCATGTGTATCATTATTGTATGACTGTTATACAGAGTATTACCAAATGTATGAGAGGTGAGGGGTGAGTGAGGGGAGACCTAGACACTCAGGGGCTTCACCCCTCATTCCCCTCCCTTTGTCTCCCCTCTCAGAACATGTAAAGGGACCCACCAGTGACACATGTATCTTCTTTCTCTCCCCTCTCCCCTTACTTGTCCCTCTCCCCTCTCTCCTCTTTTCCCGTATCTATACTAAAAAAAATCTACCTCTTATTACAATTACTGTGATTTATATATTCTCTCTATCTCTCTCTCTCTCTCTCTCTCTCTCTCTCTCTCTCTCTCTCTCTCTCTCTCTCTCATTCTCCAGATCCCCTTAGTAGATGTGCTTGAGTGCTTGCAGGTCCTGTGCATCCCCTCAGATTACTCCCCTCTTCTACTCCCCTCTCCCCCACTCCTTTTGTAACCGGTTGCCAGACACGGTTTTCGACTCCCATCCCCTCTTCGTCTGCTGGCTGAGGGGAAATGTGAGGGCAGGGGAGGGGTAATTTCAATGGATCAGTGTGTGGAGAGTTTTTATTCATAATTTGAAGGAGCCTGAGGGGACTTTTAGACTCTCAGACAAGGAAAAAGACCCCTTAGATTTTTCCAAACAAGGAAAAAGACCCCCTAGGATTTTTCCAAAGAAGAAAAAAGACTCTTAAATTACCAGAAAATTAAAAAAAGACTCCCTTAGATTTTCCAAAACAAGGAAAAAGACCCCTTAGATTACCAGAGAAGGAAAAAGACCCCTTAGATTACCAGAGAAGGAAAAAGACCCCTTAGATTACAAGAGAAGGAAAAAGACCCCTTAGATTACCAGAGAAGGAAAAAGACCCCTTAGATTTCCAAAACAAGGAAAATAACCCCTTAAGACTTTCCCAAATAAGAAAATAACCTCCTTAGATTTTTCTAAGATTTTTTTAATTGCTTAGAAGAGTGTACTGGGATTTTTATGGGGTTTATTTGGGTAGAGGGTATCTTTTTCATGGTTTAAAGGGTAGAGGGTATCTTTTTCATGGTTTAATGGGGTAAAGAGTATCTTTTTCATGGTTTAAAGGGGTAGAGAGCATCTTTTTCATGGTTTAAAGGGGTAGAGGGTATATTTTTCATGGTTTAAAGGGGTAGTGGGTATCTTTTTCATGGTTTAAAGGGTAGAGGGTATCTTTTTCATGGTTTAAAGGGGGTAGAGAGTATCTTTTTCATGGTTTAAAGGGGTAGAGGGTATCTTTTTCATGGTTTAAAATAGAGAGGAGTATATTTTTCACGGCTTAGAACTTCCCTCCTTGAAAGATTCGGGACCAAGAGCTAGAGCCGTGCATAGGGTGAAGAATTACCATTACCGTGACATTCAGAGAAGAAGCGCTAGACCCGCACTGGCTCTGGTGGAGGGAGTTTGTCTCACACAGGATTTCCACAAGGTCATGACATGTACACTAACCTCGCTCTTATCCGGCTCCACTACCCTGGATCAAGAACCCTTCAGCTGAGGGGGTGGAACACAGGATGTGTCGCAATGGTAAGCTCTACACTCAATTTTGTATGTTTGTAGAGCTTTATCAAGCTGTGTTTCACTCTGTGTGGAGGTTTATCAAGCTGTGTTTCACTCTGTGTGGAGCTTTATCAATCTGTGTTTCACTCTGTGTGGAGCTTTATAAAGCTGTGTTTCACTCTGTGTGGAGCTTTATCAAGCTGTGTTTCACTCTGTGTGGAGCTTTATCAAGCAGTGTTTCACTCTGTGTGGAGCTTTATCAATCTGTGTGGAGCTTTATCAATCTGTGTTTCACTTTGTGTGGAGCTTTATCAATCTGTGTTTCACTCTGTGTGGAGCTTTATCAATATGTGTTTCACTCTGTGTGGAGCTTTATCAAGCTGTGTTTCACTCTGTGTGGAGCTTTATCAATCTGTGTTTCACTCTGTGTGGAGCTTTATCAATCTGTGTTTCACTCTGTGTGGAGCTTTATCAAGCTGTGTTTCACTCTGTGTGGAGCTTTATCAAGCTGTGTTTCACTCTGTGTGGAGCTTTATCAAGCTGTGTTTCACTCTGTGTGGAGCTTTATCAAGCTGTGTTTCACTCTGTGTGGAGCTTTATCAAGCTGTGTTTCACTCTGTGTGGAGCTTTATCAATCTGTGTGGAGCTTTATCAATCTGTTTCACTTTGTGTGGAGCTTTATCAATCTGTGTTTCACTCTGTGTGGAGCTTTATCAATATGTGTTTCACTCTGTGTGGAGCTTTATCAAGCTGTGTTTCACTCTGTGTGGAGCTTTATCAATCTGTGTTTCACTCTGTGTGGAGCTTTATCAAGCTGTGTTTCACTCTGTGTGGAGCTTTATCAAGCTGTGTTTCACTCTGTGTGGAGCTTTATCAAGCTGTGTTTCACTCTGTGTGGAGCTTTATCAAGCTGTGTTTCACTCTGTGTGGAGCTTTATCAAGCTGTGTTTCACTCTGTGTGGAGCTTTATCAAGCTGTGTTTCACTCTGTGTGGAGCTTTATCAAGCTGTGTTTCACTCTGTGTGGAGCTTTATCAAACTGTGTTTCACTCTGTGTGGAGCTTTATCAAGCTGTGTTTCACTCTGTGTGGAGCTTTATCAAGCTGTGTTTTCCTCTGTGTGGAGCTTTATTAAGTCATGATTTACTCTGCATAGAGTGAAAAACGATGTGATAAAGCTCTACACAGAGTGAGACACAGCTTGACAGAGCTCCCAGACTAGTCAGTGCTACCTGAAGAACCACAGATGTGTGGTAGAGATAATATGAGATGCTAGACACAGCGAGTCGTTGTAAAGTCTCTTAAATGCTTCTTTCCATTATATTTATTGTCTCTCTGTCTGTCTCTGTCTCTCTCTTAGTAGTGAGGGTCATCAGCGTGACTAAAGGACGACATCAAGTCAGAGCAGACTGGGTAAGACTCATCAGGAAACACAAGTCACCTAGTGGAGTATCCCAAGGTTAACTCCTGTCTCCTACACTTTTCCTACTGTAACACCACGTATCATGGGGAGGACAGACTCATTCGTGGGTACATGGGTAGCTAGACTGATGGGTACAGATTAAATATCGCTAAAAGGTAGAAAAACGGAATGGATTAGAGGAGTTAGAAAGTGATCAAATTATTATTGCAAATATCCAAAATTATACTAGGGACTCCTCAGTCATAGCTCTTTTGCTGTAGCGATGGGAGAGTATTAGATAGACTAACGGAGGCTGATTTGCTAACTGGGTTTCAAGGCTATTGACTACATGAGGGTCATTAAGGCTGCTTGTAACCTGCTCACCACCTGTCAAGAATACTTTAATACCTAAAGCAAAGACTGAAGGGCTCCAGGTGTATATTTACTGGTGTATATCTCTGCGTATTTAAAGTGAAGGGTGTATATTACTGTGTGTGTGTATACCCCCCCACTATGATTCACTTCCTGACCTTGCCTGACACCCTGGCCAGTATCTGTCATGTGTCACATGTGTGACCTTGAGGTGATACCGAGGAGGAAGTGAAGAGTGGGTGTCCCTGTGTTTATCTCTGAGAGCCAGGCAGAGGAGAGACAACTATCAGTAAGGTGAGAGATAGCAACCACAGCTGCCCTTGATGGCTTCTCTCATGACAGGTATTTTGAGAGAGAGAGAGAGAGAGAGAGAGATAGAGAGCTCTCTTTAGAGGTAATATTACAAGTGTTTGAGCTGGTTCTTACCTAAAGGTCAGCCTTCACCTCATAACTCAAACAAAATACTTACAACACTCCACTGAGGAATATATCTCTATAAAACACTCCACTGAGCAATTTGCTTCCAATCGGGTTCTTGCCTGGTCAACCAGGCTGTTGCTGCTGGAAGCTCGCTGCTTTAAAAACAAAATATCTATGGTACTTTTAATTTCCGGCAAAGCTAAGGTATTTTTTTTAGATCATTTGGAATTTAGGACTAAGTTATAGATGATCATTTTTTTTGTCAAACTGGCGGTGGATTTGGGTATTTTTTTCCAGACTGCAGACACTGTACTTCCTCCTCCAGGACTCAAGTCCTGCTAACAGTGTCCCAGAATCCCTTAATAATTGCTGTCTTGTTCGCACTCCAACAGCACGTCAAATCGTGGACCACGTACAGAACGTGCATTTCTTCTCGTTGTGTAGGTGGTCCACGAGGGTAGGTTCACGTACCAGGATGTCTTAGGTGAGGGCACAAGTGGGTCAGGTGACGAGGTTAGGGGAGCGGATTACGTTTAAGGTGGCGATAAGAAGAGTGCATCATTTGCACTCTTTAAGAGTGGGCATGAGGTGATAGTGAGGTGTGCTGAGGCCAGTAAATGTCACTCACTATCATCCACCTCATTACTCACCATCATTCTTGTATCTCCAAGCCAAGGTCATTGTCATGGCTGGTATCTATACAGTCGAAACATTTCGACTGGGTAGAAGTCATTATCAGTCTGATACAGAGGGCGAGTGTGGAACATATGGAACTAGCAATTTAAGGTGTTCAGTCCCTTAACCTTGAAGAACTGGCAGAAGCTATCCAAGGGTTGGCAGGGTAATGGGGTTTGAAACCCATCTACTACATGAAGGTCATTAAGGCTGCATGTCACCTGTATACCATCAGTCATGTATACTTTAATATCTACCTAAAATAGAGATTAAAGTATGCTTTCAGTGTATATACTGAGATACACCTCTCAATGTATATACTGAGGGACATACACCTCTCAGTGTATATACTGAGATACACCTCTCAGTGTACATTCCGTGAGATATACACCAGGTAATATGTCTCCAAATTTATGCTGGTATTGTGAGTTAGTTGTGAATTATTCCAGCTGTTCTGATACAGTCTACTTATCTACCAGAGGTCACAACACAGTCTACTTATCTGCCTGAGGTCACAACACAGTCTACCAATCTACCAGAGGTCACAACACAGTCTACCTATCTACCAGAGGTCACAACACAATCTACCAATCTACCAGAGGTCACAACACAGTCTACTCATCTATCTGAGGTCACAACACAGTCTACTAATCTACCTGAGGCTACAACACAGTCTACCCATCTACCAAATGTCACAACACAGTCTACCCATCTACCAGAGGTCACAACACAGTCTACCCATGTACCAGAGATCACAACACAGTCTACCCATCTACCAGAGGTCACAACACAATCTACTAATCTACCAGAGGTCACAACACAATCTACTAATCTACCAGAGGTCACTACACAATCTACCTATCTACCAGAGGTCACAACACAGGTGATGTCATCTCTGTGAGGTCAACAAGGGCCGTGTTATCATCTTCCACTTTATCTCTTGATACAGTAACCTGTGCTTCCCACAATCAGTAAAAAAAATACGTGTAATCTAACAAGGGCAATGACCACTGAAGTGCTTTTGTTGAATATTTTATACTCTTATCTGTCCTTTTTAACTGTTTGTGTTTGCCTCATGCATTGTAGCAGTGTCATTGCAATATTGAATATATATAATATATATATATATATATATATATATATATATATATATATATATATATATATATATATATGAGAGAGAGAGAGAGAGAGAGAGAGAGAGAGAGAGAGAGAGAGAGAGAGGAGAGAGAGAGAGAGAGAGAGAGAGAGAGAGAGAGAGAGAGAGAGAGAGAGAGAGAGAGGAGAGAGAGAGAGAGAGAGAGAGAGAGAGAGAGAGAGAGAGAGAGAGAGAGAGACAGGCAGATATATACGTAGGTAGATAGCTAGATGAATAGATAGACAGATGGATATATAGACAGATAGATAGTGTGTGTTGTAGTGCACACTACCGATCAATACTGTGCGTTAGAGAGCAGATACGCACAGGTGTACGCAAAAGCAGACCCGCCACGCATGGGGTTCCAGCCTGCAACCCCACACACAGTTATGAAGGGGTGATGAAGGCTGTTCTTGACGAACAGTGAGGTAGAACAGTGGAATGATCTACGAGAGGAAGTAGCAAGTGCTACAACAGATGAAAATCTTAGGAATTTGTTAGATGTGGGAAAATTGCGTGAAGATTGTTGGCTTCCAGCACTGTTGTTGCTGCTGTAGCTGCTGCTGTAGCTGCTGCTGTAGCTGCTGCTGTAGCTGCTGCTGTAGCTGCTGCTGTAGCTGCTGCTGTAGCTGCTGTTGTAGCTGCTGATACAGTATTTGTTGTACCTTTCTTTGACCCTTGTTTATGTATTCCGTATTTCTCTTTTTCTCTCTCTCCTTCCTTCCTTCCTTCCTTCCTTCCTTCCTTCCCCTCCCTCCTCCACGCAGACGCACGGCCAACCGGTTTAAAGTCGGGCCAGACAGTCCACTTGCATCCCCCTCCCTTCCCCTCTCCTCGGTTCCCCTCCCTTCCCCCTCCCCCCTCCTCTCCTGCCTTGGCCTGCCAACCGGCTTCGTCTCTCCCCTTGTTTCCAGGCGCCTCCCAGCCAGAAAGTACCTCTCCCCTCACGCACCTTCCCCTCTCCCCAACCCTCTCCCCTCACGCACCTTCCCCTCTCCCCTCACGCACCTTCCCCTCTCCCCTCTCCTCCCTAACCACCGACCCATCACTCACCAACGACCTCGCCCCACACTTACGACCAAACACACACACACACACACACACACACACACACACACACACACACATGAAGGTGTACACATGTGTGTACAGTCACTAAAATGTGTATTAAAACTGCTAGCTACACGTAGCTCAGCTGCTGCCCCTGCCCAAATAGCAGTAAAAATAAGCACCCATGGAATAGCCCACTGTTGTGGGTGGCATCCGGTAAATAATGTGTAAGACACTCCAGTGCCTGCTGGAATGTTATTCTATACTCCCACACTCACCCTTACACTCCCCTCCCCACCACTGCTCTCCCCCACCACTCCCCTCCCCACCACTGCTCTCCCCCACCACTCACCTCCCCACCAATGCTCTCCCCCACCACTCCCCTCCCCATCACTCCCCTCCCTCATTCACTCGAGACATGACCACACATCTGTTTTATAACCTCATGTTCATGTCCAGGAATAATGTTACTGTTGTGGGTGGCATCCTGGGGAGGACTGTTGTGGGTGGCATCCTGGGGGAGGACAGTTGTGGGTGGCATCCTGGGGAGGACAGTTATGGGTGGCATCTTGGGGAGGACTGTTGTGTGTGGCGTCCTGGGTAAGGATTGTTGTGAGTGGCATCCTGGGGAAGCACTTTTGTGGGTGGCATCCTGGGGAAGCACTTTTGTGGGTGGCATCCTGGGGAGGACTGTTGTGGGTGGCATCCTGGGGGAGGACAGTTGTGGGTGGCATCCTGGGGAAGGACTATTGTGGGTGGCATCCTGGGGAAGGACTGTTTTGGGTGACATCCTGGGGAAGGACTGTTGTGAGTGGCATCCTGGGGAAGAACTGTTGTGGGTGGCATCCTGGGGAAGGACAGTTGTGGGACCAGGGGTCAGGCAATCCTCCTTGCAGCAGTGCCAGAACCAGGGGCCAGGCAATCATCCTTGCAACAGTGCCACGACCAGGGGCCAGGCAATCATCCTTGCAACAGTGCCAGGACCAGGGGTCAGGCAATCATCCTTGCAACATTGCCAGGACCAGATGCCAAGCAGCCATCCTTGCAACAGTGCCAGGATAAGGGGCCAGGCAATCATCCTTGCAACAGTGCCAGGGCCAGGGGTAAGGCAATCATCCTTGCAACAGTGCCATGACCAGGAGTCAGACAATCATCCTTGCAACAGTGCCAGGTCCAGGGGTCAGGCAATCATCCTTGCAACAGTGCCAAGACCAGGAGCCAGGCAATCATCCTTGCAACAGTGCCAGCACTCCATACTGAGGTCGCCGACCGCTTCAACTGCCAAGGTCTCTCTCTCTTTCTCTCTCTCTCTCTCTCTCTCTCTCTCTCTCTCTCTCTCTCCCTTGCTCTTTTTCTAACTCTTGTTCTCTCTGCCAGATGCAGCTGTCTCTGTTGCGACCCACTACACCTGTGAGCTAGCACACTACACCTGTGAGGTAGCACACTACACCTGTGAGCTAGCACACTACACCTGTGAGGTAGCACACTACACCTGTGAGCTAGCACACTACACCTGTGAGCTAGCACACTACACCTGTGAGCTAGCACACTACACCTGTGAGCTAGCACACTACACCTGTGAGGTAGCACACTACACCTGTGAGCTAGCACACTACACCTGTGAGGTAGCACACTACACCTGTGAGGTAGTACACTACACCTGTGAGCTAGCACACTACACCTGTGAGGTAGCACACTACACCACCTGTGAGGTTGTACACTACACCACCTGTGAGCTAGCACACTACACCACCTGTGAGTTAGTACACTACACCTGTGAGCTAGCACACTACACCTGTGAGGTAGCACACTACACCTGTGAGGTAGCACACTACACCTGTGAGTTAGCACACTAAACCACCTGTGAGCTAGCACACTACACCACCTGTGAGGTAGTACACTACACCTGTGAGCTAGCACACTACACCTGTGAGGTAGCACACTAAACCACCTGTGAGGTAGTACACTACACCTGTGAGCTAGCACACTACACCTGTGAGCTAGTACACTACACCTGTGGGTTAGCACACTACACCACCTGTGAGGTAGTACACTACACCTGTGAGCTAGCACACTACACCTGTGAGCTAGTACACTACACCTGTGAGCTAGTACACTACACCTGTGAGCTAGTACACTACACCTGTGAGCTAGCACACTACACCTGTGAGCTAGTACACTACACCTGTGAGCTAGTACACTACACCTGTGAGGTAGCACACTACACCTGTGAGGTAGCACACTACACCTGTGAGCTAGTACACTACACCTGTGAGCTAGCACACTACACCTGTGAGGTAGCACACTACACCTGTGAGCTAGTACACTACACCTGTGAGGTAGCACACTACACCTGTGAGGTAGCACACTACACCTGTGATGTAGCACACTACACCTGTGAGGTAGCACACTACACCTGTGAGGTAGCACACTACACCTGTGAGGTAGCACACTACACCTGTGAGGTAGCACACTACACCTGTGAGCTAGTACACTACACCTGTGAGGTAGCACACTACACCTGTGAGGTAGCACACTACACCTGTGATGTAGCACACTACACCTGTGAGGTAGCACACTACACCTGTGAGGTAGCACACTACACCTGTGAGGTAGCACACTACACCTGTGAGGTAGCACACTACACCTGTGAGGTAGCACACTACACCTGTGAGGTAGCACACTACACCTGTGAGGTAGCACACTACACCTGTGAGGTAGCACACTACACCTGTGAGGTAGCACACTACACCTGTGGGCTAGCACACTACACCTGTGAGGTAGCACACTACACCTGTGAGGTAGCACACTACACCTGTGAGGTAGCACACTACACCTGTGAGGTAGCACACTACACCTGTGAGGTAGCACACTACACCTGTGAGGTAGTACACTACACCTGTGAGGTAGCACACTACACCTGTGAGGTAGCACACTACACCTGTGAGCTAGCACACTACACCTGTGGGCTAGCACACTACACCTGTGAGCTAGCACACTACTCCTGTGAGGTAGCACACTACACCTGTGAGCTAGTACACTACACCTGTGAGGTAGCACACTACACCTGTGAGGTAGCACACTACACCTGTGAGGTAGCACACTACACCTGTGAGGTAGCACACTACACCTGTGAGCTAGCACACTACACCTGTGAGGTAGCACATTACACCACCTGTGAGGTAGCACACTACACCTATGAGGTAGCACACTACACCTGTGAGCTAGCACACTACACCTGTGAGGTAGCACACTACACCTGTGAGCTAGCACACTACACCACCTGTGAGGTAGCACACTACACCTGTGAGCTAGCACACTACACCTGTGAGGTAGCACAATACACCTGTGAGGTAGCACACTACACCTGTGAGCTAGCACACTACACCTGTGAGGTAGCACACTACACCTGGGGGCTAGCACACTACACCTGTGAGCTAGCACACTACACCACCTGTGAGGTAGCACACTACACCTGTGAGGTAGCACACTACACCTGTGAGCTAGCACACTACACCTGTGAGCTAGCACACTACACCTGTGAGCTAGCACACTACACCCTGTGAGGTAGCACACTACACCTGTGAGGTAGCAACTACACTGTACACACACCTGTGAGGTAGCACACTACACCTGTGAGGTAGCACACTACACCTGTGAGGTAGCACACACACCTGTAGGTGCACACTCACCTGTGAGTGTAACTACACTACACCTGGTGAGCACATCACCGTACCACTACACCTGTGAGTAGCACAATACACCTGTGAGGTAGCACACTACACCTGTGAGGTAGCACACTACACCTGTGAGGTAGCACACTACACCTGTGAGGTAGCACACTACACCTGTGAGTAGCACACTACACCTGTGAGGTAGCACACTACACCTGTGAGTAGCACACTACACCTGTGAGGTAGCACACTACACCTAGTGCACACACACCTGTGAGGTAGCACACTACACCTGTGAGTAGCACACTACACCTGTGAGGCACACTACACCTGTGAGGTAGACACTACACCTGTGAGGTAGACACTACACCTTACACACCTGTGAGGTAGCACACTACACCTGTGAGCTAGCACACTACACCTGTGAGCTAGCACACTACACCTGTGAGCTAGCACACTACACCTGTGAGTAGCACACTACACCTGTGAGTAGCACACTACACCTGTGAGCTAGTACACTACACCTGTGAGGTAGCACACTACACCTGTGAGGTAGCACACTACACCTGTGAGGTAGCACACTACACCTGTGAGCTAGCACACTACACCTGTGAGGTAGCACACTACACCTGTGAGGTAGCACACTACACCTGTGAGGTAGCACACTACACCTGTGAGGTAGCACACTACACCTGTGAGGTAGCACACTACACCTGTGAGGTAGCACACTACACCTGTGAGGTAGCACACTACACCTGTGAGGTAGCACACTACACCTGTGAGGTAGCACACTACACCTGTGAGGTAGTACACTACACCTGTGAGGTAGCACACTACTCCTGTGAGGTAGCACACTACACCTGTGAGCTAGCACACTACACCTGTGAGGTAGCACACTTCACCTGTGAGGTAGCACACTTCACCTGTGAGCTAGCACACTACACCTGTGAGGTAGCACACTTCACCTGTGAGGTAGCACACTACACCTGTGAGGTAGCACACTTCACCTGTGAGGTAGCACACTACACCTGTGAGGTAGCACACTTCACCTGTGAGGTAGCACACTACACCTGTGAGCTAGCACACTACACCTGTGAGGTAGCACACTACACCTGTGAGCTAGTACACTACACCTGTGAGGTAGTACACTACACCTGTGAGGTAGCACACTACACCTGTGAGGTAGCACACTACACCTGTGATGTAGCACACTTCACCTGTGAGGTAGTACACTACACCTGTGAGCTAGTACACTACACCTGTCTTCTAACACCTGGGTTCATTTAGCAGTAAATAGGTATCTGGGTATTAGTCTCCATACACCTGCTGCAGCTGTTCACCTATTATTATTATTATTATTATTATTATTATTGTAGTTATTATTATTATTATTATTGTTGTTATAATTATTAATTATTATTATTATTATTATTATTATTATTATTATTGTAGTTATTATTATTATTATTATTATTATTGGTATTATTATTATATTATTATTATTATTATTATTATTATTATTATTATTATTATTATTATTATTGTAGTTATTATTATTATTATTATTATTATTATTGTAGTTATTATTATTATTATTGTAGTTATTATTATTATTATTATTATTATTATTATTGTAGTTATTATTATTATTATTATCATTATTATTATTATTAATAGTTGGTGGTGTTCATTACTCGCATCACTATCAGTTCCCCTTCCCCTTAAATCCCCCCTTTAGGTCTTTTCCCTCACCCCCATCACCCCCTCTTCTCTCATCTTAGATCTCTCTTACGCCCTCCCCTTTGCCCCTTTATATCCCCTTACTCGTCCTCCCTGACTTCCCTTGGCCCTATCCCTTCCCCTCCCTTCACCTCCCCTCCCCTCCCCTCGTCTGTACCCAGTGACTGCTGGAATGCCAGATGGCGCCACCACACTCATCTGTCTCCCCCTAGCGCCAGCTTCCAGCGCTACCACAGCTATCTAAGCTTCAGCTTAGCTACCAAACTGTGCTGAAGCTTGGACGGCGCAGCTTCCTTCAGCCAATTGAAACTTCAGTGACTGAAAGCCCGCCCTCCCCCGGGGGTAATGTTGTTGTTGTTACTGTGGCAGCTGGCACTGATAGTGCCAGAAATACCAGCTGCTACATGCTACTTTATGTAGGCTACAGGCTACTTTATGTAGGCTACAGGCTACTTTATGTAGGCTACAGGCTACTTTATGTAGGCTACAGGCTACTTTATGTAGGCTACAAGCTACTTGATGTAGGCTACAGGCTACTTTATGTAGACTACAAGCTACTTTATGTAGGCTACAAGCTACTTTATGTAGGCTACAGGCTACTTTATGTAGGCTACATGCTACTTTATGTAGGCTACTTTATGTAGGCTACATGCTACTTTATGTAGGCTACATGCTATTTTATGTAGGCTACAAGCTACTTTATGTAGGCTACAGGCTACTTTATGTAGGCTACAGGCTACTTTATGTAGGCTACATGCTACTTTATGTAGGCTACATGCTACTTTATGTAGGCTACAGGCTACTTTATGTAGGTAACATGCTACTTTATGTAGGCTACATGCTACTTTATGTAGGCTACAGGATACTTTGTTGGCTACATGCTACTTTATGTAGGCTACATGCTACTTTATGTAGGCTACAGGATACTTTATGTTTGCTACATGCTACTTTATGTAGGCTACATGCTACTTTATGTAGGCTACATGCTACTTAATGTAGGCTACATGCTACTTTATTTAGGCTATATGCTACTTTATGTAGGCTACATGTTACTTTATGTATGCTACAGGCTACTTTATATAGGCTACAGGCTACTTTATGTAGGCTACAGGCTACTTTATGTAGGCTACAGGCTACTTTATGCAGGCTGCAGGCTACTTTATGTAGGCTATATACTACTTTATGTAGGCTACATGCTACTTTATGCAGGCTACATGCTACTTTATGTAGGCTACATGCTACTTTATGTAGGCTACATGCTACTTTATGTAGGCTACAGGCTACTTTATGTAGGCTACATGCTACTTTATGTAGGCTACATGCTACTTTATGTAGGCTACATGCTACTTTATGTAGGCTACATGCTACTTTATGTAGGCTACATGCTACTTTATGTAGGCTACAGGATACTTTATGTAGGCTACATGCTACTTTATGTAGGCTACATGCTACTTTATGTAGGCTACATGCTACTTTATGTAGGCTACATGCTACTTTATGTAGGCTACATGCTACTTTATGTAGGCTACATGCTACTTTATGTAGGCTACATGCTACTTTATGTAGGCTACATGCTACTTTATGTAGGCTACATGCTACTTATGTAGGCTACATGCTACTTTATGTAGGCTACATGCTACTTTATGTAGGCTACATGCTACTTTATGTAGGCTACATGCTACTTTATGTAGGCTACATGCTACTTTATGTAGGCTACATGCTACTTTATGTAGGCTACAGGATAATAATAATATTAATGGTAGTGTCTGGGGAATGGAAAGTAATTGGCTTTGATCTGAGGAATAAGGGAAATGGTCCAATTCCTTGGATCAAGAGCCTATCACCAGTAACAAGGCACCCCGTCTCCCAGGGGGAGAAGGGGAAGGGGACAAGGGGGGTAGGGGGAAGAGGGGAAAGAGGAAGGGGAAGGGAGAGGAGGGTAAAGGGGAAAGAGGGAGGAAGGGGGAAGAGGGGGAAAGTTGGGAAGGGTGAAAGAGGGGGTGGCGTCTCGCTGTCTTGGGAAGACCAGCTGTTTGGCAATGTTCCCCTCCCCTCCCCTTCCCCTAAGTCTTCCCCAACCCCATAGGTTCCCCTCACCCCCCCATCCACCCCTTCCCCAACCTTCCCCCTACTCCTCCCCTCCTCCCTTACTTCCTATCAGAAATATTAATATTGTCATCAGTCCATAGATATGTGACTAAGACGAGTGCTACTGTGTTAAGGTTGGGGAAGGGGGAGAGAGGGGAGGGGGGGGAGGGGAGGGGAAGGGAGAGGGGGAGGAGCTGATGGTCTCCAACTTAACTTTTCAACTTGAAATTTGTTTTGGTAATTTGACAAGTTTTTGGTTGCTAATTTGGGAGCCGTGTGTGTGTGTGTGTGTGTATGTGTGTGTGTGTGTGTGTGTGTGTGTGTGTGTGTTTGTAGTGTGTGTGTGTGTGTGTGTGTGTGTATGTGTGTGTGTGTGTGTGTATGTGTGTGTGTGTGTGTATGTGTGTGTGTGTGTGTGTGTGTGTTCATTATCCTTCATTTTCGACTTATTTTCATATTGTTTAGTTAAATTTGCTGCTGTTTTCACTCGATCCATCAAGACAACTTAGTATTGTGTGGTGTATCATCTACTTTCCCCACTACTGACATCAGGTTAAGAAGGCGGTAATTAGAAGCTAGGAAGCTATCCCCCCTATTAGGAACACAGGTGGTAATCAAAGACCTCTTATCACCTGGTCGTAAACAAAGTCAGTCAAATTAAGCAGTCAAGAGGGCAGGACAAGGTAAACATTCTCTTTATTTACACTATGTACAATGCCAATAGAATAAGTTAGCATAATATGTAATGCTACAACCAAGAGAAACTCAAAGTGATCGAGTGGTTGCGACCAGAGTTTGCGAAAGTCTGCCACTCGGCCAGGTGGACAGGTACGATGTCACCTTGGCTGAAATAGCCGGCTCCCAGGTGACTGTTGAGTAAACTGACAAGTACGCGCAGCAGTGGGGCCCTGAGCTGCCACACTCTGAACTGGCAGTTCACTTGTCAAGCGCGCATGACAAATGCTTATGACAAACATAGAATGAAATGTAACACTGGACACACCTCACACCCTGCTTTAGAAATATATAATGTGATGTTGCTTAATGAAGTTGACAGCTGTCAACTTATAGACACTACCACTGAGGGAAGGTCGTGTTAGTGTTGCTAGTCTTAAGACTGTGACAGCTGGAGCTGTCTTATAGACACTACCACTGAGGGAAGGTCGTGTTAGTGTTGCTAGTCTTAAGACTGTGACAGCTGGAGCTGTCTTATAGACACTACCACTGAGGGAAGGTCGTGTTAGTGTTGCTAGTCTTAAGACTGTGACAGCTGGAGCTGTCTTATAGACACTACCACTGAGAGAAGGTCGTGTTAGTGTTGCTAGACTTAAGACTGTGACAGCTGGAGCTGTCTTATAGACACTACCACTGAGGGAAGGTCGTGTTAGTGTTGCTAGAGTTAAGACAGTGACAGTTACAGCTGTCTAATAGACACCACCACAGGGGAGGGGACAAGGAGGGTGTGTCTACGGACGTGTCTATTTCGGTCACGGCCAAGGACGCCCCAGTGTAAGGACCCTCCTGCCCTCTCCACAACCATCAATCAGTTTCACAATATTGCGTCCAAAACAACAGCCCTGATTCCACTGATTATCGTCCCAATAACGTAAAAATAACACCAATTTCACCACTAACGAAAACATTAACGACCAAAACATTAACAAGAGAAATACAAGAATGTTTTAAACTAAAAAAAAAAAACCAGAATGATACAGACAATAGATTTGTTGACTGAAATCTCAAATTGACACAAAAATTAGATTCACTTTGAATCGATATTTTTTTTCTAATTCTAAGTGAATTAATTAGAAAAAATGCATATATATATTATGATGTTATATGTATGTGAATGAAGGTAAATGAATGTGTTAGTGAGGAAGTAATGTTTAGGAGAGTGAACGATGTGTTGTGGTGAGAGACGAACATTAGTGGAGTGTGTGTGTGTGTGTGTGTGTGTGTGTGTGTGTGTTTGTAGCGTATGACGTCACAGATGACATCACAACCCAGCCTGTGGCATGTTCTTGGACGTCTGCCATCACTGCCGCCACTGCCATCACTGCCATCACTGCCATCACTGTCACTGCTTTCACAGCTGCTACTGCCATCACTGTCACTGCTATCACTGCCGCCACTGCCATCACTGCAGCCACTGTCATCACTGTCACTACTATCGCTGTCGCTACTGCCATCAATGTCACTGCTATCACTGCCGCTACTGCCATCACTGTCACTATCACTGCCGCCATTGCCATCACTGTCACTGCTATCACTGCCGTTACTGCCATCACTGTCACTGCTATCACTGCCGTTACTGCCATCACTGTCACTGCTATCACTGCCGCCACTGCCATCACTGTCACTGCTATCACTGCCGCCACTGCCATCACTGTCACTACTATCACTGCCGCCACTGCCATCACTGTCACTACTATCGCTGTCGCTACTGCCATCAATGTCACTGCTATCACTGCCGCTACTGCCATCACTGTCACTATCACTGCCGCCATTGCCATCACTGTCACTGCTATCACTGCCGTTACTGCCATCACTGCCATCAATGCCATCACTGCCACCATTGCCATCACTGGCACTGCTATCACTGCCGCCACTGCCACCACTGCCATCACTGGCACTGCTATCACTGCCGCCACTGCCATCACCACTACATTAGAGCTCTTCCTTGACCACTTAAAACTTCTCTTGATCGGAGAGGAGCTCTATAGAGCTCCTCTCCGATCAGTTTGAGTTTCTAGATTACTTACAGTTTCTCACTGATTACTCTGAGCTCCTAATTACTCTGAGCTCTTGAGCACTGAGCTCTTAATTACTCTGAGCTCTTGAGCACTAAGTTCTTAATTACTCTGAGCTCTTGAGCACTTTGAGCTCTGACTACTCTGAGCTCTTAATTACTCTGAGCTCTTGAGCACTTAGAGCTCTTAATTACTCTGAGCTCTTGAGCACTTAGAGCTCTTAATTACTCTGAGCTCTCACATAATTGCTCCTGCAGTAAAGCGCTCTTTAATAAGTGGTAACAGTATTGCTTCGTATTAACGAGCGCTGGAACACGTAATTGTAAAGGCGTCCCGGGGTTCGATCCCTGGCACGGGTGGAAACGTTGGGCATGTTTTCTTACACCTTCTGTTGTCACTGTTCACCTAGCAGTAAGTAGGTACTTGGGTGTTAGTCACCTTACACCTGCTGTTGTCATTGTTCACCTAGCAGTAAGTAGGTACCTGGGTGTTAGTCACCTTACACCTGCTGTTGTCACTGTTCACCTAGCAGTAAGTAGGTACCTGGGTGTTAGTCACCTTACACCTGCTGTTGTCACTGTACACCTAGCAGTAAGTAGGTACCTGGGTGTTAGTCACCTTACACCTGCTGTTGTCACTGTACACCTAGCAGTAAGTAGGTACCTGGGTGTTAGTCACCTTACACCTGCTGTTGTCACTGTACACCTAGCAGTAAGTAGGTACCTGGGTGTTAGTCACCTTACACCTGCTGTTGTCACTGTACACCTAGCAGTAAGTAGGTACTTGAGTGTTAGTCAGTTGTTGTGGGTGGCATCCTGGGAGGGGGAGTGGACCTTGGATAAGGATGAGTTTTGAAATGAGCAGAGGTAAGATAACATGATAGCTGATTTTATAGCAGTAACCAGTGTTTACTGTAAGCTGACATGATACACACCTCCAGACATGAGCAGACATGTCTATCGTCACGCGAAGTCAAGAAATGTTCATTAAAATTCTCACTTATGTCCTATAGCGTAATTTTCATCTATAGGCCTACTTAGGAACAAGCATACAATATATCAAAGACTTGTGTGGACAGACACTAGGCCTACTCTGTGTGTGTATGACATAGGCCTCTTAAGTAATGACTAATAAAATGAAGAATACGAAAATGAGAAACACGTATTGTTTAATGAAAAAATAATTAAAAATTGCAAGCAGTAGGCCTGGTTTAATTACTCTACCAAAGTCATGCAAACTCTCTTAATTTCATTTGCTAAAATGTCGTGATCATAACAAAAGGTGTAATAGCAGAGAGAAACTTACCGTCTGCTGGCAGGCTCTCAGAGAGTCTAGTAATCTCATACATAACTGGTAAAGCAAGTAAATAATGTGTTGTCATGACTACTTATGTGAACACGTCTTGGTGGCAACTGGGTGTTGTCATGAGGGTAACACGTCTTGGTGGCAACTGGGTGTTGTCATGAGGGTAACACGTCTTGGTGGCAACTGGGTGTTGTCATGAGGGTAACACGTCTTGGTGGCAACTGGGTGTTGTCAGGTCAAGATAATTATCTGTTATTTACGTTAAAGTATGAACGTAAACTAACATACAATAAGTGGGAGGAGGTAAATACAAGCATCCCTACTTAAGTCACCCACTGCAACACTAGTGTTCTCCCTCATACACTCCCACACAACCTACTTAAGTCACCCACTGCAACACTAGTGTTCTCCCTCATACACTCCCACACAACCTACTTAAGTCACCCACTGCAACACTAGTGTTCTCCTCATACACTCCCACACAACCTACTTAAGTCACCCACTGCAACACTAGTGTTCTCCCTCATACACTCCCACACAACCTACTTAAGTCACCCACTGCAACACTAGTGTTCTCCCTCATACACTCCCACACAACCTACTTAAGTCACCCACTGCAACACTAGTGTTCTCCCTCATACACTCCTACACAACCTACTTAAGTCACCCTCTGCAACACTAGTGTTCTCCCTCATACACTCCCACACAACCTACTTAAGTCACCCACTGCAACACTAGTGTTCTCCCTCATACACTGCCACACAACCTACTTAAGTCACCCACTGCAACACTAGTGTTCTCCCTCATACACTCCCACACAACCTACTTAAGTCACCCACTGCAACACTAGTGTTCTCCCTCATACACTCCTACACAACCTACTTAAGTCACCCCTGCAACACTAGTGTTCTCCCTCATACACTCCCACACAACCTACTTAAGTCACCCACTGCAACACTAGTGTTCTCCCTCATACACTCCCACACAACCTACTTAAGTCACCCACTGCAACACTAGTGTTCTCCCTCATACACTGCCACACAACCTACTTAAGTCACCCACTGCAACACTAGTGTTCTCCCTCATACACTCCTACACAACCTACTTAAGTCACCCTCTGCAACACTAGTGTTCTCCCTCATACACTCCCACACAACCTACTTAAGTCACCCACTGCAACACTAGTGTTCTCCCTCATACACTCCCACACAACCTACTTAAGTCACCCACTGCAACACTAGTGTTCTCCCTCATACACTCCCACACAACCTACTTAAGTCACCCACTGCAACACTAGTGTTCTCCCTCATACACTCCCACACAACCTACTTAAGTCACCCACTGCAACACTAGTGTTCTTCCTCATACACTGTCACACAACCTACTTAAGTCACCCACTGCAACACTAGTGTTCTCCCTCATACACTGCCGCACAACCTACTTAAGTCACCCACTGCAACACTAGTGTTCTCCCTCATACACTCCCACACAACCTAACACTGCAAGGCAATTTACGTGACCGTAGAAAGACAATCCGGACATTAAAGGCACCTTGATTACAATATATCTCTTGTAATATATTAATAATTCGTGTTTAGCGCTAAACTCACGTGGGTCATTTATCGCAAGACGTGGTGGAGGCTTGATCCTCCGTCTACCGATCGCGAGACAGATGTTTTTAATATTTATACTCACCAATACTATATCTAAATATCCTACATAGTAGAAGCAGCAAGAAGGTTTGGATTCACCTCGTGAGGTGGTCAATACTTTCTCTTGTGTATACCAGAACGAGTTGTATGAGAGTTGTATTTTCGCTGACCTTGTCTGCTTCCCAGACGGATTTTATACCTGGAGGGTGTACCGGGGGTCTACGCCCCCGAGCCCCGGTACATGACCAGGAGTACTGGGAGATGTTAATGAGCTTCCACAAATTACTACCATACCTGAGTCCGGGTCAAGAGGACGAGCTTAACCTTGTGCTATTACACAAATAACCCTCACGTAGGAGGGACAATACTTATGACGACTTTTCGGTCCAATTTGGGCCATTTACAAGTCCAGTGTAAATGGTCCAAGTCGGACCGAGACGTCGTCGTAAGCTTTTCTCTGTATTTCCGGATTATTTGTGTATAGTTCCGGTCACGGTATTGTGGGTGTTTCCTCTTGTGTCATTGTGTTGTGTCGGGTGATCAGCCTTTACGGTGTTGTGTCGGGTGATCAGCCTTTACGGTGTTGTGTCGGGTGATCAGCCTTTACGGTGTTGTGTCGGGTGATCAGCCTTTACGGTGTTGTGTCGGGTGATCAGCCTTTACGGTGTTGTGTCGGGTGATCAGCCTTTACGGTGTTGTGTCGGGTGATCAGCCTTTACGGTGTTGTGTCGGGTGATCAGCCTTTACGGTGTTGTGTCGGGTGATCAGCCTTTACGGTCGCCCTTGAACATATCTCCCACACTCAGTCTATGACACATTCCACGACTTGTTGCTTGTATGTGTGGTAGAGAACAAGGAAGATTCGTCACACACACACTGCGCTTAACGTTGACACGTTATTTCCGACTAGCAAATGAGCGTCATGAACGGGGAATCCGGGATATGTGGTAGTGTAATACTCTCCAGAGTCCCTGAAAATCACAGCTGTTAATGACAGTGAGTGTTTACAGGTGTACCAGACGTGACTGTACACACCTGTCTCTTATTACCAGTTGCTACTACGCTTATTATTTCCCGGTTGGGTGTAGACTGCCTCCGGCTTGAATAGAATTGATGATGTTCAATACAATTATATACTGAAGACAGTGGGAGATGAGATAATCAGTCCCTCAGCCTTGAGGGAGCTCATATCTTAGTTTTCACGGAAATGAAGCAGAGGCAGGAAGATGGTCACTTATATTTGGAAGTCAGATGAGGTGCAGCAGTTGAAGGCGTCGCCACAGATGGGTGAGACTGACTTAAGTCATAGAACTGACACCGAGGCTACAGACTGTCGTTACGTTTCTTAATATTTCAGCTTGAACCATGACGTAGTTCATTACAAAGCCATGGTGATAAAGCTCTTGGTCCCCGGACACTTACTGAGTTATCTCTGAGTGTGTGATGTTAAAAATGGTATAAGATACTGACAAGTTGAAGATTAAGACACATTTGCAGCAGTTGGGCATCTTTATTCTTGAAAATTTAAGCCTACACAGTAGGCTTCGTCAGTCATATACAGAGGCAGCAGGCGTAGTAGTGAAATAAAGACGATGTAATCAGTCCATCAACCTCGGAGAAGAGGTATTTGAGGTGGTCAGTCCCATAGCCTGGAGAAGAGTTCAGCTCCATGGAGGTGGTCAGTCCCTCAACCTGGAGAAGAGTTCAGCTTCATGGTCTGGAACGATATAAAGCTAAAGCAGTATTTAATACTCCATTCTCATGTTTGATCATCATATCGTTCCAAACCATGGAACTGAACTATTCTCCAGGCTGAGGGACTGACCACCATCATGGAGCTGAACTCTTCTCCAGGTTGAGGGACTGACCACCTCAAATACTTTTTCTCCAAGTTGATGGACTGATCACATCATCTTTATTTCACTTCTACACCTGTTCCCACTGTATCTGACTGAAGAAGTCTACTGCGTGGGCAAAACGTTCCAACAATAAAGACACCCAACTCTTGGAAATGGGTCTTAATTATTATCTTTGAATTTACTCATGGCACTCTAGCTTTTCAATTTCTGCATTTTGCACTGCCAGCCAAGACTCTTGCTGTCGTAGGGAGTGCTGTCAGTGTGGGACCCCTCCAGGTGTAAATTATGAGGCATCTTTCTCCACTGCTCTCCAGTCTGGCCGAGTTTAGAAGCTGCTGGTAATTTGTGAGTTAACAGGAAGCGGAAATTTTCCTTACACTGTCTAGAACTGCTGTTTCACCTGCTGTAAAAGGTGGAGCAGGTGGGTGAGGGCAGAGGCAGGTGGGTGAGGGCAGAGGCAGGTGGGTGAGGGCAGAGGCAGGTGGGTGAGGGCAGAGGCAGGTGGGTGAGGGCAGAGGCAGGTGTGTGAGGGGAAAGGTAGGTGTGTGAGGGGAAATGTTTGGTAGTCTAGACAAAGTGTTACGCAACTATCCCAAGATGGTGTGTGTGTGTGTGTGTGTGTGTAGCAGGCTTGGTAACAAGGTAGCACACACACGGGGTGACACACACACGGGGTGACACACACACGGGGTGACACACACACGGGGTGACACACACACGGGGTGACACACACACGGGGTGACACACACGGTGCAGCATACACACGGGGTGACACACACACGGGGTAGCACACACACGGGGTGACTCACACGGTGCAGCATACACACGGGGTGACACACACACGGGGTGACACACACACGGGGTGACACACACGGGGTGACACACACGGTGTACCACCATACAAACCTGATCCAAATTATTGATCCCTAAAACCCCTTCTTTGGGTAGTTGCCCTTTCTCTTTCCCCCCCTCTCCTATCCTTCCCCTCTCCCCTCCATCCCCCTCTCCCCTCCTTCCTCCCTTCTCCCCCTCTCCCTCCTTTCTCCCTTCTCCCCCTCCCCTCCTCCCCCACATTCTCCCCTCCC